>CM067856.1:80845092-81337592 GCA_034642435.1 Megalocaria dilatata
ATATGTAGATTCAAATGAAAAGAAACTTGATTATTGAAATTTTCAAATTCGTTCACAATAAAAATAATTTAAAAAATAATGAATGACTGTATGGAGCTATGTAAATCCAAATATTTGAGATGTACAACAAAATAGCGTAAAAATAATGAATTACTGTACGGAGCTATGTCACCCCAAAAATTATTCGCGATATTTAAAAGGGTATCATCTGTTTAACAACCTTCTTTGTCGATTGTCGACATTCCGATATCTGTTAGAAGGCCCCTTTTTTTAACCCGGTTTTTATCACGTTCCGCTTGTGAACCTCTGTACCACTATTAGGTGTTATCTAGAATCTATTGAAATATTCAAAATATTTATCACTTTTGTTTAAATATGTCTGTACCACTGTTAGGTCTTTAGTTGTCTGATGATGGGATAGTTCATTTCCCGAAACTCGAGTCACAAGAAAATGTGTGATATATATTTTTATTGGTAGTAAAACATAGTAATTTCTACAATTTGTTTTAATTATGATCAACTACCAAATAGTACCGGCTGAAACAATTCAGTACCTTTATTTATATTTTCAAAAGTGATCATTTCTCTAGATGAGTGCGAGATAGAATCAAATTTGATTACGAATTTATTATGTGAATATTCTTCCTTTTCTGGTTTAAAATTTGATATTTGGCGAAATAAGTGAACAAGGAATTGTGAGTTCGAGTCCTACTGCAACCATGTATTTGTGTACGTCGGCTGGTGAATTATGGCTTATGAGTACAGCAGTCGATGCCATAAGGAAGAAAAAAATGTAATCATAATGTATCATGATACACAACAGGAGGATAAATTTTTAGTGTGATTGTTTGGAATCTTTTTAAAAAAAAAATTTCAAATGAGAATGACCCAGGAACAATTGAGCGAATTCCATCCGTTTTTTAATATAATTGACATATTGGAGTTCCAAATCTACTCTGAAAATTTAAAGTGCCTGGGTTTTTTTCTTCAGTAATCTGCATTTTTAGCTCTAGTCGTACCCCTGGAAAGCCGATCCCAACAAAATTTGGCATAAACCTTCGTATCATTATTAAACACCTAAATACCAGATTCAATTTTGACGAAATCGGCAGTTTGGGAACTATTGGAGAAATAATAAAAGTTTCAAATGTGAATAACTGCGAGATCACGGAGTCAATTCAATTCATTGAAGAAATTAACCTAGGTATTGAGCTCCCAAACCTACCCTTTCAAGTCTCTAGTTTTTTTTGTTCAAAAAGAGTGTTTGTGGACGCTGTTCCCTAGCTCGCAACATATCAAAAAATGATATGCTTTAATTGTTTGAATGTGTCATACAATTTGCCTAAAAAACCAACTGTGCAACAGTGAAAATAAAATAAAATAAATCGATAGGAGAATATTATGGTTTTAAAATATTTTCTAAAAGGATGTAAAGATTCTTATCATGAAGAAATGTATGTTCAGGTAGATAAGATTTTACCTACATATTAAATTTTCAGGTCCTAGATACCTAATTTGATATTATTTTGTGTACATATAATGTAGAGTTGATAAGTGGTATACATAGTTTTGTTTATAAATGTGAAGAGAAGATAAAACCTCTCTGAATAACGTCAATCAAATTTCACTTCATTGGATTCCAGTTAAATTTCAGATAAAAGTTGAATTGATGATACGCTCATATTAGAAGTCAGGATGAGAAATTTTAGCCTAGTAAGATGCCAAACTTGCGTTTTGTTTCGCTAAAATAAGAAGAATAAAACCAAGTTTTTAGATATTACTGTTTATTTACAAAGAAAAGATATTTACATGTGTTAATTAAGCATTGACATTTTTTGGACTGCACTTTCGAAGTATTTTTTCATCTTCAGACAAACCAAAATCTAATAAAAAGTATTATTATGGAATCTATCTTTATAGTTACCATTAACACCGAATTGGCAAGGAATGATTTTACAGTTGAATGTAAGTTGAGTCATTAGAGATAAATTTGATATAAAAAAAGAAGTGGAGATTAATTCAACAAAATATTTATTGTTCAACTTATGAACTTACTTGCAAGACAAAATTTTGGAGAACTAGCCTCTTTGGAGTAACTATCAACTTTTCAAACAAAAATTCTCGAAATATAAGTCAAATTCAGAAAATCAATTCGAAAGCTTACCTAGAATCAAAGGGGGAATATTCGGTTTAGCGTAATTAAACATTTAAAACAGTCAAACTTTCAAGAAACCAAAATAATTTGATATAAGAAAAACAAATGTTAACTTTCGCTATTTTATTGATTTTCACAACAATTGTTTCGTCATACCATGACTTCATCAGGTGAGTATTCAAACTGAGGTATACAAGCAAAACATGACCTTAAATACACAGCTCTGCTACAAAAAATAGAGGGGTGGAAAGAGAGGTATACAATTAATGAAAAATATTAAGTAGGGGGGATGTATTTAAATCTATTTGATCATTCAATAAAATTTGTCTTTTATTATATCTATTGATTTCTAAAGTTTCTAACAGATTTAGTTTCTGACTTTTGTTTTCAATATGTAATATTTCATAGTTCATATTAAAATTATGGCCAGTCTCTAACAAATGTTTGGCATAAGTTGAATTCGGTTTATTACTAATGTAACATTTTTCATGTTCTCGTATCCTTGTTTGGAATGAACGTCTGTCCCATATATACACATGGGCAATCACTACATGTTAACTTGTGAACTCCTGATTTTTTGTTTTAGGAATCACGTCTTTATTATTTTTCATTAAGCTGCCTAAAGAATTAATAATTTTAAAAGAGATGTTATATTTTTCTTTTTTCTTTAAATATCCAGCAATCTTTTCAGATTTTTGGCCTATGTAAGTTAATGAAATAAATTTGGTTTCGCTTTAATTTTGAAATTTTGGATAAACAAGTGATATTGCTCTCTTGTAATTTATTTTATCAAGTAAATTATCTACAATTAACGTATTGAAATCATTATTTAAAGCTATTTGTTTAATTAATGACAAAGAGTATAAAACGATTAAACAAATAGCTTTAAATAATGATTTCAATCATTATTTTGAATCATTATTTTGAAATCATTATTTAAAGCTATTTGTTTAATTAATGACAAAGAGTATAAAACGATTAAACAAATAGCTTTAAATAATGATTTAAATCCGTTAATTGTAGACAATTTACTTGATAAAATAAATTACAAGAGAGCAATATCACTTGTATATCCAAAATTTCAAAATTAAAGCGAAACCAAATTTATTTCATTAACTTACATAGGCCAAAAATCTGAAAAGATTGCTAGATATTTAAAGAAAAAAGAAAAATATAACATCTCTTTTAAAACTATTAATTCTTTAGGCAGCTTAATAAAAAATAATAAAGACGTGACTCCTAAAAACAAAAAATCAGGAGTTTACAAGTTAACATGTAGTGATTGTCCATGTGTATATGTGGGACAGACAGGCCGTTCATTCCAAACAAGGATACGAGAACATGAAAAATGTTACATTAATAATAAACCAAATTCAACTTATGCCAACCATTTGTTAGAGATTGGCCATAATTTTAATATGAACTATGAAATATTACATATTGAAAACAAAAGTCAGAAACTAAATCTGTTAGAAACTTTAGAAATCAATAGATATAATAAAAGTCAAATTTTATTGAATGATCAAATAGATTTAAATAGATCCCACTACTTAATATTTTTCATTAATTGTATACCTCTCTTTCCACCCCTCTATTTTTTGTACCAGAACTGTGTATTTAAGGTCATGTTTTGCATTGTATACCTCAGTTTAAATACTCACCTGATGAAGTCATGGTATGACGAAACAATTGTTGTAAAAATCAATAAAATAGCGGAAGTTAACATTTGTTTTTCTTATGTTGATCTGTAAATCGTCTAAATTTTCTGAATGATTGCTGTAAACCAATTATTTAATGTAACCCCAAAGAAAGAAATCCAAGGGAGTTAAATCGCTGAGAATGATTTTCTTATGAAAATCAACATCATTTCCGATTATTTCTAAGCACCAATTACTGAACACACGACGCTTCAAATGATAAAGCAATTTTGTATCGATGTAAACCAAGGGTTTTTTCGTAAAATTCGCCATAAAGATGCATAGTTTTTGTGAACGTAGAGAAATCCATAAATTTTGGTCTTCACGAACACTTTCACGTACGACAGCAATATTCTCTTTCCTTCTGGCATTTCTATGTCTCACTGGCACTGTAACACCATAAGTGTAAAATTTGTTTCAAACTTCTTCACTAAACGTTCAACTGTTCTTTTATCCGTACGATTATAACGACCAAAAATTGGAGTTAAAGCAGGTGAAGTTGTAGTAACAGATCGTGAGTTTTCAAAATAAATTTGGATTATTTGTAAACGTTGTTGGAGTGTGTTTCTCTCCACGATTTAATCATAGACATTGACAAATACAACTGTCAGTGTCACAAATAAATAATGGCTGCCATGCGTGAGTAATGTCAATTTCAAAATGGGGCGTTTCCATTGAAAGACCCTTTATATTCAGATAAGCTGGAATTTACAAAGACCCTTATTAGGTTTTAGTGCTCAAAAAAAAAAATTTGTACCTACTATAATATAAATAGCAACCGATTTCGAAAACAAATTTATTTATTTTAAATGTGAACCCGCCTAAAGTTGCTATTGTGATAGTGAAACAATTGTTGTATTAAATATCATTAAAAATTTTTGAAAATCAGAATAACCTTATTCAATATTATTTGCAAATTCGTTGGTGTATTATTATCCTTCTAAGTGGATTTGGCAACCCCGTCAAGATTCTCGAATGGCAATAGTGATCAAGTGACACATCATTTTGAAGGTTTTTCATTTCTTTGTGTTTATAAGTTAAAACATTTCTGCTTGGCCTTCGTTCTGGCGTGTCGATCCGACATTCAACCTTTCTGGATAGTGTGTGTACTGTTCTCTTAGAATATCAGGATATGAATCACTTCATATCTATTCTTATGTCTTTTGATATTATCATATGGAAAAAATGAGCATTCACCAGAGAATACTGATTAAAAAAAAATTGATCACTCAAAAATTTTCACTTACCTGTTCACAATTATGTGATCGCCCGTCAGAATCGTCTTCGCTGAATTCTTGGATAAGATGCAAGGGCAGATCCAGCGTTCAATTCAGAGGGGGTCATTTACATATATTACAATTGACCTCTTCTGAATTGAACGCTGGATCCGTCCTTGCTTCTTATCCAAGAATTCAGTGAATATATATATATATATATATATATATATATATATATATATATTGTCATGGTATTTACAATTAAAATAAATAATTACATAAAATTATAAAGGAAAACACTCACCGTTGTATATAAGTTGACTCGTTAGAGTATAACCAGAGCAAAATTCATTAAATAATATCCATTTTGACAGAAATATTAATAATTCAATTCGTAAAAACACTCACAAGCTAAAATTATGAAGAAAAAGCATATTCAGGATACATAACGACTAGTCGATTGAAAATTCTTTGAACGGTAAAAAAAAAACAGTACTCTTGTTGACAGTTTATAAATAGAATTCACAGGGAGATTTCAATTCACAATTATTCAATATAAAACCAGCCAAAGTTGCAAAAAATAGAAGTAATTTGAATTCAGATATCCAATTTGAAATTGATGAAGAATTTGTTGAAAAGATTTGTTATTATCATGAATCACATATAAACTTTAGTGAAATTGTTGACAAAGAACAAGCTAAATTAAATATAACTCACCAGAATGATGTAAATAGGACAAATTTGATCAAAAATCAATTAATTCAATGAAAGATAGCATCTACGTCAGATATTTTCAAATGATTAATGTAAGAGAGATCCTTCAAGATGTTTAGGCATCAATAGTATTGTAATAGCATCTAAGCTAAAGAAATTTAATCAATTTCATAAGTAATATTAAGTATTTTATAAGTTATAAGCATTAGAAGTTAAAATTTGTTAAATTTTGACACTTGAAATACTTTATGAACGAAAAGCAAGTCTTTTACTGTTCTGTTTAACATGAAACATACATCAAAATGTAGTTTAAAAAATAAGCTAATTTTCAAAAGTAATTTCAAACCAGGAAATATTGTAAATTTTGTAAAATCATCAAAAGCATCATTTTTATATAATTTTGACAGAAGCTAGTAAGCTTAGAAATTCAACTTTTCTTGAAAACTATAAATAGGGCAGACACAGAAAAAGTCGGCAGTCTCCAATTATATGCAGAGCAGAATCCTTGTCGGTCCATAATTTAAAAAGTGCCAAAAAAGTAACATCATCTGAAAAAAGAAGATTATTTGATTATTGTGAATGGAAAGTGAATCCAGAAAATACATTACCTGAATGTGAATGGAAAAATATCACATAGAAATCAAGTTTCAAACGAATTGGATAGATCGAAGAAAATCAACAAAGTAGCCTGTGAATTTCAGAACATTCTAGAAGTGTTGTTTCCAACGAAACCAGTGTTGTTCCTGAAACAAAAAAAAGGCCAAGTAAAAGTAACAATCTTAACTTGAAGAACAAACTTACCAAAGGTAGTAAAATTCAATCCTGTTAATCTTTTTCCAAAGAAGTTTAGAAATGATAATCACTGTTTACATTAGAATTACGTTAGGTTATTTAGATGAGGTTAGGTTAACATAGAATTAGATTTAGCTTATTGTTCACTGATTATAATATTTCAAATTACTTCCATAAAATATAATTTAAAAAATTCAATCGTTTAGAAAATTCAAATTGAACCCTCCCTCAAATATTGAATCAGATTTAATAATATTTTAATTTCAATTATTCAAAATTATAATATTAAGAGCTAGCCGGAAGCACAGAATAATATATCACTTACATACAAGGGTGATCTAATAAATATTTAAATTAATATTCATCACTAAAAAATTCTTAATATAATACCATAACAATATATATATATATATATATATATATATCCCATTCAAAAAAGAGGTTAAAACATGAACGGTTGACAGAGGTTAGCAAAATTTTACGTTTACAAACGCATGAAATCGAGATAGTGTAACTGCCAGATATTTAGGAACACGTAAGTAATTCCTGAAGAGGCCAAGCAGAATATAATAAGGTATTTCAATAGCCTTCACTCTGTTAGCGAAGAAAAATTCATATCTCTGCGGATTGATAAGTATTTTGCCAGTTGCACAAAGACGGCCTCTTAAACCTGAATAGGCAGCTTCTTTGAGGGATTGTACTGTTTCGTACAAAGTATACATTATTGGTAATGCTATCAAGAAGTGAAAAATTTGTAGTCAAGAATTCATAGCTTTGCATGGAATTACGAAAAGTAAAAAGGTCTTGTGAAAGCTTTGAAATACACTAGTGTGTCTCCCAAAGATCGTAGATGGTGCCATACTAATATATCTAAAAAATTTTCATAGGAAAAACTGAGTTCGTTAAAAATCAAGATGCATCATTCAAAAGAAGAGCCAGTCATTATAGTCTGGCCGATTCGAGGAAAATTTATTTATTTGAGGACTTGAACATTTTTGGAATGTTCAAGCAGCTTCATCCAGATTGTTCAATATCTTACGAAAGTTACCGAACTATATTCAATGGCAACTTCAACAACACGTTCGGTTACCCCAGAATTGATACATGTAGTACTTGTGACCAGTACATGTCAAAAGTTAAATGCCTGAAACATGAACTGTCTAGTAAAACTATTGGAGTCGGACCACAACGCTTGAAAACTGAGATTCGTAATCTAACTACCGACAATAAGGTTCATAAGGTGAGAGCTCAGGAATTTTACAATCGCCAGAAGAAGTGTAAATTCGCCAGTCGTCAAGACGAAAGTCAGGAGTCCATATGTATGGACTTTGGAAAAAACATTCCGTTGCCTAACATTCCAACAAACGATGTATATTATAAACGCCAACTTTCAATATATCTTTTTAATATTCACACACTCTCCACATCCGTAAGTGTGTTTTAGGTATACCCACAAACTATCAGCAAAAAGGGTAGTGATGATATAAGTTCTCTATAATTCCACTTCCTCTATAATTTACTGGAACCGCAGGTTAGGAAACTTGAAATATTTTTTGACTTGTGCGGAGGGCAAAACAAAAACTACACTATTTTCCGATTTTTGCATCATGTTGTCCATCATCAGAAACGTCTGGATTACGTAAAAGTTACCTTTCCAATGATTCTTACAGTAAGAATGACAATGTCTTATAAACAGTAAGGCCAAAATGGAGAACTTCGAAGAAATGTGTTAAGTAGTGGAGTCATCGAGATGTCATCGCCATTCACTGTGATGATAATTGAACAACGAAATCAGATAATTTTCCGCCAGTGGTCTCAGGAATTAACTGCGCATTACCGGAAATAATGCCCCTTCTTCACACGGCCATTAAGGAAACTAAAAATTACAAAAGAACATCCGCGACTTATGAAGTATCGATGCTCATTCAATGGTATGCGAGAGAGTGCTGTGCTAAAGGGAACGAATTTGTATTGCCCAAACCAAGTAACAAAAAAAAAAATCACAATAATTATCCTGTTTCTCATTATGTATATTTTTTAGGTATGCTGTCAGTATACGCAGAAGAGAATGCTGATCGTTAGCGTCTTATTAAGTTTTGTGGGCCTACAGCTCAAAACTATTTAGATAGTATTCCACACCGTCAAGCTGAAAAATAAGAATTCGTAAACTGTTATAACATTATCAAATATTTCTTCAAATATACTTTCTATCAAAATATGTAATAATAATATTATTGAGAAAAATTATCTCATTATCAGCGTAGAAACTGAAGTGGCCAGATATGAGAATAATATTGGGGGAAAAAAGACTTAGTCAGGGTTTCATTGTATTATTTTCCAGAAATTGGTGAGATGCAATCCATATTTTTGTATTATGTTTCATATTAAGAAGAGCTTGATAGAAAGATTATTGAAAAATTTGAATATAAAAACAGATTTAATCTGTTAGTCTTCTACAATTTTAATTTCAAAAAATTTATTCAATAACTTTTAGAATTAAATTAATGTCTTATAGGCACTGCTTATATTTAATAGACGTATAAAATTGAAACTCATTAAACAATATCAAATGGAATTAAAAAAACCCAACAAATATAAATTGTCAATTAAAATTAACGAATAAATAAATGTTCGTTTGTTTCGTTCCAAGCATGCGCACTGAACTCTTCAGACAAGCGTACGTACCTTTGCTTGTGGCATAATATTTCGTTTTCTGATCTTATATTTATGAAAAATATACAAAATAATTTTAAAAACTTCTAAAACCTAATTTATTCGAAATATTTGATATATTTTAATAAATTATTTCAAAAACTCTCAAAACATGTAGCACATCCTTAAAAAAATAATTAGAATTCAGATACTACCAGTTCAACTTCACATTCAAAAGATAAAATCAATTAACAATAAATGAACTTACCCATACGACCTCTAGGAATATCAACTAATATAAATTGTCAATTAAAATTAATTAAATGTTTGTTTGTTTCGTTCCAAGCATGCACACTGAACTTTTCAGACAAGCGTACGCAGCTTTGCTTGTGGCATAATGTTTTGTTACCTGATCTTATATTTATAATAAATATACAAAATAATTTTAAGAACTTCTGGAAACCAATTTATTTGAAATATTTGATATATTTCAATAAGTTACTTCAAAAACTCTCAATCCTTAAAAAAATAATTAGAATTCAGATAATACCAGTTAAACTTCACATTCGAAAGATAAAATCAATTAACAATAAATAAACTTACCCATACGATCTCTATGAATATCTGTTTCTTGAACATTCAAACTAGGTACATCTTATATCCAAGGTACTCTATGTTCTATGCTTACAACAAAATTATACAAAATTTGTAAGGCACTTTATGGTCTTGGTTAAACCACTCGACACTGCATAATGAATTTCTCCATTTAAAAACCTAATATAATTATATATTATATACAAAATAAAATAATAAGAGGCGGTTTTTCACTTGATAGAAGGATTATTACAAATTTTGAATATCAAAACAGATTTAATTTGTTAGTCTTCAACAATTTTAATTTCAAAAAATTTATTCAAAAAACTTTTGGAATTAAATTTTCATTTTGTCACTAGCAGAGCTGCGTATGCTTGTCTGAAGAGTTCAGTCCGCATGCTTGGAACGAAACAAACATTTATTTATTAATTAATTTTAATGGACAATTTATATTTGTTGTTTTTTTTTAATTCCATTCGATGTCGTACAACGAGTTTCGATTTTGTACGTCTATTAAATATAAGCAGTGCTTATAAGACATTAATTTAATTCTAAAAGTTTTTTGAATGAATTTTTTTAAATTAAAATTGTAGAGGACTAATAGATGAAATCTCTTTTGATATTAATTAATAAATAAAATAATATTCCTCGTCCAATGTAATACTTCTGTGCTGAATTTGATAACTATTGAGGAATAAACAGTGGAATTAATAGCAAACAATGAAAAAAAACATTCAAATTTAAAGCCCCATATCTTTTTCCACAGCAATATTTTATCAAGATATCTAAGTAACCTGTCCTTAGCCTATGTCCCAATAGTTATAATTCACGCTGTATAAAAAGTCAAATAAACGTAATTTTTTTCAATTATTGAACTGTTCTCTTAAAAAAACTAAAAATCTTGAAAAAATGACAGAGACATGATTAAAAAGCCCCATCTTTCTCCTTTCGACCTACACCATTAAGTATTGTCAAGAACGAGTGCGAAAAATTGCAGAAAATTCATACATACTTATCATATTTTTTGCCAAAATCAGATAAGAAATAAATTGTAAAGATGATATTTACTTTTCTTCATAAAATTATGCATCAGCCTTCGTATCGTCATTTCACATTACTAATATAAAACTAATTTTGAACTCGTTCGGATTTGTACCTTCGAAAATATTTGATACATAAAGTTTCAAATAAAAACGACTCAGTAACGACTGAGTAGATTCTGCTGATTAAACGTAATTGATATATTTAGACTAAAAATCAACCCTGAAAATTTCAAGTTTCGAGTGAGGGTCGGATAACCGACCCTCACGAAAATTGGTATAAATCTTGGTGTCATTATTGTACACATTTCATTTCGATCGGATCGGATCAGGCGAATTACTTTGACTGATCAACGAACAAAATCGATATATTTAGGGTCATATTTTATCCTGAAAGTTTCAAGTCTCTAGCTCTCTCCGTTTGAAAATTAGTGTTTATAGACGGACCAGGCAGACAGAATTACTTTTGACCTCGGATTCTTCATCAGTGTCATTTGAGACCATTTTCGACTCAAAATTATAAAATTAGGCACATTTGGGCCAAAACAGTTGCGCGCTGCGTAATTGAAAATGTATGTAAGCTAGCTTTTCACTTTTAATGGCTATTTTCTGATTTGAATTGAGAAAACAGAATTTTTCCTAATTTCCTATACCGAATGATAAATCCTGAAGATGAATAGACATGTCTAGGAGGAAACCTCCAACTTTGCTACATTCATAAGTATTCACCATTATGTGACAGAAAAAATCACAAAATTAAGGAATTTAAAAAATATTTTACTCACCCAAATGAAATTCCTGGCGAAAATCCTGAAATATTCTTGCTTCAAATTCATAACTACATTATTCCTAATTTTAGAAATTATGGTTGATAAAACATATCCATTCTGAAAGTTATTATGGTAAAAAGCACTGACGTGAATCCTGGAGCTTTTGTGCGCTTGTTCATTCACCCACAATCCTAACGAAATTTTGCATCAGCTACCGAAATCATACCTGCAGTCCTAGTATTGAGTTTGAATTTAGCATGCATATGTAAACTATAAGAATAGTTTACATATGCATGCTAAATTCAAACTCAATACTAGGAGTGCAGGTATGATTTCGGTAGCCCTTAACGCTGCTCTACTGACGAAATATTTTGTTTTCATCCTCTAATTATATGATTCTCACGAAATGTGTGCGCCATTATTGAACTTCTAAATACCAAATTTTAGATCGATCCGATTTGTAGTATCTGCCATTTTCAGATTAAACTTCGAAAATGTCAGACATCTGGGCAAAACTATATTACGCTCTTTCCTGGAACAATCACGCAAACAGAACCTTGTTTCTGTGCTTTGAAATTCAATGTCATCATGGCTTTGCTTTTGAAAGTGACTTATGGAATTACAGGATGACGTTCTAAGACGTATAGTGTCTGATTTCAAACTTAAGCTGATTGAAAATTGTTTTCGTAAGTAACAACTGTGATCAAATTTTGTATCTGAATGATACATTTTATTGAATAAAAGTGATAATTTTGAAATCAGAATATTTCAGAGTTTTCGTTCGGGATATTGCGATTTCCTCGCATACATAATGGATAATATTCATTTATGTCGTTATGTTGAAGTTTTCCTATTAATTTTTGAAATTAATCGTTTGGTATATTCAGAAGCAAGTAACGTTTTTTCAATTTAATTTATAAACATCTATAAATATATATTATTGAAAATAGTTTATAAATATTTGTTGCCCAGATACAAAGTGGAAACACCGTATCTCTTGTGCGCAACTTTTCAAACGGCTGTACTCGTAACTTCGAAACCATTCAAACGATTTGAGTTGTCAGTTATTTAAAAGGATTAAAAACGAGAGATAATCGTCGTTCGAAAAATTCCGGCACCATAATCAGAAATATAGAACTCCACAAAACGTAAAAGAGCATGGGTTTGTATTATTGTTCATAAAAAATTGAAATGCAGATATCCAAGCAGCGTAGGACAAATAGAATCATCTAGATGATATTGTCTGTGACACACATTTTGCGGCCATTTTTTTCTTGAATGTCTGAAAAAGACATTTTGAACTGGCACTCTTTCGTTTAGGTTTTTCCCTCATCTAATTTTTCGATATGATTCCAGAAAAATGATCGTTGGTCTTTAAATGGCAGTTTCACTAGTCAAAAAAGAAGTTCAAATGAACAGTAAGAGATATCAGGATTATTTTGTAACTTTTTCTTTATCTGATTCATTCATTGGAATCCCGGCCAGATTCACTACTGTTATTACTGATTATTATCTTTCAATCATTGGCAATTTCTTCAGAAAGCAGCTCGAATTTACACGCTGATGAATATTCTCCGCAAAAAATTTCTAACTCCCTGATTTTCCATCATGGTTTCTTATAATAAATGAGTTTATTGAACTTTCTGATACCTTCTCTGAATTCTGAACATAAATAACTGAAAACGTTCCATTTTCAAAAGGGTTGTGTAATTAATAAGCTCAAAAAGTGAACCCGAGGAAGTCAAAGTGTTGGCGAAACATATATTGTTTATTAGATCACTCTTAATTATCTGATTGAATGAAGGTATTATTATTATTATTCGAATTCACACTTAAATCGAAAAAATCATGTCACCATGAGTGTGGACAGCTCAGTGGTAGAGCATCGGGCTCGTGACCGGAAGGTCCGGGTTCGAATCCTGTTCAGGTGGAAAAGAAATTTTCTAGTTGGACTGGTGTCGGCCACCATTTTGCTGTTGGGTCAAAAATGAACAGTACTGTGACCTAAAGTGGCGCAAGATCGCAGTAACAAATACATAGTCAGAACACAACTGAACTCCTAACTCGCACAAGCTGAAAAAGCTTCTGAAAGATCTTCGCAGAAGATCTTCATTCACGAATAATAGAATGATTACATGAAATGGGAGGAAGTAGGTTTTTTTATTGAGGTACTCCTCACCATAATACTCCTTGAGGGAGTACACAATAATCCTGAAGTGAGTGAAAGACGACTAGCGACGAAAAATAGATATTTTGAATATATCCTTTTCGGAACATACTTTGAAAAATGAGAAATGTTTCTCATATCATCGGCAAGTAGTATAGCAGTTGGAACCCTGTGACGAGGTATACAATACTCCGTGTAGATTAGGGAACATAGGAGAGATCCTAAAGGAATATGCTTGATGAGAGATACACAAGATGTGAAATGAACAATTCTCTTAATAAACATCTGTGGTACCAAAAAATCATTTCGACTTTTCAGAGAAACAATAGCAGAGGCGCTTCGGTGTGAATGATGAGTGTGCAATTCACGACAATAGAAGGGAAGTTCCTGTTTAATTTGAAAAAGACAAACCGGTGTATATTTAATGATTTATTGGGGAATATTATTCCTCGTCTTCATCAAAAGATCAATCAAAAAAGAATGATTTTCCACTATATTCATCTCATTTTCCTCATCAAGTGAGTGATCAACGGAACAACTTACATCCCCTTAGATGGATTGACACAGGTGGATGTATGGCATGGCCATTCCAATCGACTGACCGTACCCTCTTAGATAATTTTTCATGGGGACATCATAAGACGACGGCGTATGAAGAAAGCTCAAATTTATTGAACAACTCAATGAAACGTTTAGGAAGATTCCTGATGATCGTGACGTTTTGAACAAATCAGCTCTCAGTCAGTTCACAATTTAATGAAATGAAAAATGACCATTGAATTGTTTGATATATAAACAAGCGATTAAATCTAGATGGTTTTTTCCTGCATTTTCAATATCGAAATGGTTCTCCAACAAGAGACTTCATTTTGAATTGCTCGCTACCTGGGCAATTGTCACCTCTGAAGCATCTTCTGACATTTCACAAGTAAAAATGACGTCATTACAAAAAATGGAACCATACACGCTTCAACAACGCATTGAAATTATTAAAATTTACTACAAAAATGGTGAACATTTTACAGTCATAGTCCGCAAAAATAAAGCATATTTGGGTCGTCGTGAAGCACCTTTTCAGCCGGCATAGTGAAACTGGTAAAAAAATTTGGACAAGTTAATACCACAATACAATGGAGAGTGCTGGAAATTTTGTTGTTCTTTGTTTTGGAATACAGCGGACATCTATGTTTTTTGTATTTTACTCATGATAATCCCCGCATTTTTCAGTGATTCTATATTTTTTCTTATATACAGCAAACAACAGAAGATTGAATTGAATCAGTCGTTACTTGGTGAAAATCCATGTTAAATAATATTTAAATAAGGTTATTCTGATTTTCACAAATTCTTATTGTTATGTTTACAACAATCGTTTCGCTATCACAGTAGCATCATCAGGCAAGATTACATTTCGAATAACTAAAAGTGATGATGCTACTGTGATAGCGAAACGATTGTTGTAAACATAACAATAAAAATTTGTGAAAATTAGAATAACCTTATTTAAATATTATTAAACAATAGAAGATTAGGATACAGGGAAAACTTAATACTGTCAATAGAGAAATGTCTCCATCGGCGTGAGGTTGAAAGTGAGGTGAATAATTTTTTCTGCGCAACAACTGCACGATTGCGCGAAGATGAATCTCCCCAAAACAAAACATTATAGTTAAGGTGGGAATAATAAATGAAAATTGAGGACTCTATGGGTAGAATAAGATAAAGACGTCTCATGACGAAAAATGTACTGCTCAATCTCTTACACACCGAATCAACATGGTACTTCCAACTCAAAATTCCGTCAACCTGCAAACCGAAAAACACAACATAGTCGTAACATTTCAAGTTTGTCGCCGGAAGGCTTAAAATCAACCGGCGACCCATATTTCGCGACTGAAAATGCACAAGATCAGTTTTATTCGACGTTCAGAATTGTGGAGTTTCGGGAACACCAACCAGTGAAACACTGTACCAAAATTTCGCACCTAGCCCTGACTTCAACGAGACTCAGAGCCAAAACATTAAACGAAGTGTGATCAGCAAACAAAACAACCCTAATGGTCGCCAATATTAATAAATGATTAATGGCATGGACTGACACTGACGAACAAAATGAATGAAAGGGGTTCCAAAACAGAACCCTGAGGCACATCCATTTTTACTGGATACTCAACAGATTCTTGTTAGCTTACACGCACATAAAATTATATACCATTCAGTAAATCCTCAACTCTCTCGAGGAAGACACCTTTAGAACCGAAACAGTATAACTCAGCCAAAATGAATTTGAAACTCAGGCAGTGCTCTTGATTCACCGCATATGTCTCTTAACCAAAAAAGGTAGGTATAGTTCATTCACCAAGAAACGGAACTGGATGGATTAGAACCGCCGAAAATCCGTGGTGAAACAAAACAATTCTCTAATAAGGCAAAATACCTGGGAATAGTCCTTGATAAAACTCTCAGTTGGAATGCACACCTAGATAAAGTGTGTCGTAAAGCCAGAATAGGATTCTGGACATGTAGGCGAATCTGCTTTAAAACCTAGGGTTTAAAGCCCAGGCAGAAGTATTGGCTATACACTGTGGTAATTAGACCACAGATAACGTATGGCGTGATGGAAGAAGAGACAACAAACGATTGGCTAACATAAGCTCACTCGACTACAGAGACAGGCTTACTTTGAAATTACAGGTGCGTTTCGCACCACATCCACGGCATTCATGAAGGTCCTACTAAATCTACCATCCCTGCACCTGTTCGTGCAGAGGGAGACGGAACGGACCACATACAAACTATATCAACTGGCGATCGCCAGACCAGAGGCAATAATGATGGGAGGCGCAGGACTACTGGACGAGCTTTTCACGAACAGCACCTTATCCATGCCCTCTGATCTAATGTCAAGAGTCACGAGCCAAGAACGGCATTTCAATGTAATCGTCCCCAGCCATGACGAAGGGAGCGAGCACGCTGAGGTTCTATTGGGGATAATCAGTCAGTACCAAAAGATCTAAAATCCAGCTGTTATACATTTCAAACATTTTGGAGTTGCAACATGGCTCTAAACAGGCTCTGTATGCATAACAGAATTACTCTTGTTTGGATACAGAGCCAATGAAACTTTTTGGGTAACGAAAAGGCAGCGTGCTGGAGCCACGCTGTCTCTGGTAGACCCGGAACCATTCCTGAGACGAACGATAACAGGCAGAATGAACTCAAGACTAGAGTCTTTCTGGCAGAGCCATCCTGGCCTTAAACATCGAGAGCGTTCCTTGGTTCGGCTTCGAACCAAAATATGGCAGACCTAGCGCTAGGTCTCGACAAGGAATTATAACAATCGGTCGGGCTGAAATGCATCAAAATGATCCTTATTTAATAAGCAGAATTGTCGCATTTGTGCCTCAGAAAATCCATCATCAACGTGTCACTGTTTGGGGGGGGGGTTTAGGCTGGTGGTGTGACGTGGACTTTACTTATTCGAAAATGAGGCTCGTGCAACTGTTACGGTGAATGGATTGAGCTACCGATTATGATCAGCGTTTTTTATGGCCGGAATTGGAAGATATGGATGTAGACGACCTTTTTTTCTATGAGACAGCGCTAAGTGCCACACAAGTATCGAAACAATCGCAATTTTGCAACAAAAGTTTCCTGACCGTGTTATTTCTCGAATAGAATTGGCCACCAAAATCCTGTGATTTAACACCTTTTTTTTTGGGTGGCCACGTGAAAAATAAGGTTTATGCTAATGCTCTTCAATCGATTCAAGACTTTAAAGATGGAATTCGCGAAGTTTTCGAGGACATATAGCCGCAAATGTGTGAATTAGTCCTGAAAAATTTCATGAAAAAGATATGGTGCTGCCCTAGTGGCCATTTGGCCGATACAGTTTTTCGTTTCTATGGCAAACCTTTCTCTTCACAATGATATAAACATCCATTGATTTCTCTCAAAATATAATCGTTTTTTTAATATTCAAATGAATCCTTTCAATGGAAAACCCTTTATAAATTCGAGCTTTCCGTAAACAATAATACAAAGTTTTGTTCTTTCACGTGTCGTGAAAATCTAATTTTTTTTATAACGGTTTTAAAATTTCTCCATCGAAGATTATTTCTCTTATTGAAATAATAATAATAATAATAATAATAATAATTTATTCACTGACTACATTACAACATATATACACAGTAAGAAAATACAAAACATGAGTGGAGAACATAAATGCTCACATAATAATAAAATCATGTATTATAACAAATAAAGGAGTGAATAAAGTGTTAATCACAGAAGCTTTAGCTACGAAAGCTATTGCTTGTACGTGATATAATCAACCTAGATTTAACTATCCTTCATTGACAAGTGAACGAACAAACTCAAAATACACAACAAAACGAGAAATATTTCTGCTTCCTGTAGTTCCACCTAGAACAGCCTTTGGCTGATCAGAGCAATCAATCCTGATCTTCCGATAGATACTATCCACTTCCTTGACATCTTTCTGAACAAACTTAAACTGTTGAGTTTCCCTATGTACGAGGGTAGCTGATTGAAAATTTTCGGAGCAAGGTAGTTACAGCAGCGCTGTCCTATATTCTTTTCACAACGGGGTATGCTTAAGGAGCTTGATCTATTTCTGGTGTTATAACAGTGGTCAACTGGATCGGAAGTAATTTTCGACTTTTTCATATTTATTAGCATACTGAGACAGAAGAGTTGTCTTATATCAAGCATCCCGGACTCCCTGTACAAACTATCGTTGGAGAACATGAGTGGTTTACCGTAAATAATTCTAAGTATCCATCTTTGCATTACATTTAAGTTCTCCAAATGATTATCATTCACGCCGCCCCAACCAATAATTCCATACGACAATTGTGGCTGCACTAATGCAAAGTACAGCAATTTCAGGTGTTTCAAGTCGAGGTAGTCTTTTAAATATTTAATTTTATATAAAATGCCTCTTAGCTTGTTGACGATACTTTTGATATGCATGTCCCATTTAAGGTGTCTATCGATCGTTATACCCAAATATTTGATGGAGTCCGCTTCCGGGATATGTAAGTTCGGTGTGACCATCAGGGGTCCAATATGTGGTAATCCACTCGAGTACGATGCGAATGGTAAATATCTCGTTTTCTCCAAATTTATCGTCAATTTATTGTACCTGAACCACATATCCAGATTACTGAAGTCCTTCTCGGCCTCAGCTTTCAGGTTGTTCCAAGAATCTGACTCACAAAACAACGCCACGTCGTCTGCAAAACAGAGAACTCTGCCTCTCACTCTGACACCCAACAAACTGTTTATATACAGTGTGAATAAAAGGGGTCCAAGAACCGTGCCCTGAGGCACCCCGTAATTTACATACATTGCTTCACTTAACTCTCCATTTACACTTACTTTTTGTTCCCGATCCATCAAATAACTTCTCATCATGTTGTAAATTTTACCTCTGAAACCGTATTTTTCCAATTTATTGAGTAGTTTTTCATGGGAGACTGTATCAAAGGCCTTAGAGAGATCGATAAATATACATAAGGATTGTTTTTTCTTATCTAGTGAGTTGTAAATACAGGATGTCAGGTGTCTGATTGCATCTTCGGTTGATTTTTCTTCTACAAAGCCATATTGAAATTGTGAGATAATTTTATGTTTCGTGCAATATTTTATAATCCTCTTTTTCAATATTTTTTCCATAACTTTTGCTATATTGCTGATCAACGATATTGGCCTGTAGTTCTTCATTTCCAATCTACTACCTTTTTTGAATAGAGGTTTTATAATACCTGTTTTCAAACTTTTCGGGAAATATCCTTCATCAAAGCAACAGTTTATTAGGTGAGTCAGAGGTGCCTTTATCTCGTCAGATATATTCTTTAGAGTTTCCGCTCTTATGCCATCATATCCCGGTGCTGCTCCCTGCCGCAGTTTCACAATCGTCTCGTGGACCTCCTCGATGTTCGCAGGGGTGAGAAACAAGGAGCTTCTTACTGTTTTTTCATGTTCTCTATAGTTTTCCGGAACACTTATTTTTTCTGCATACGTCTGACCTAAGTTAGAGTAGTATGCATTAAAACTGTCACAGATCCGTTTCCCAGACTCCACCATTGTTCCATCTGCCGATACAATCTTTTCAATCTTTGTCTCAGGCTTCGAACGATTGCATATGTTATTTACACTGTCCCAGAGTGCCTTGGACTGGTTAACATTGTCCTTTATTAGCTTTCGTGCATAATTCTTCTTCGCAACTTTGATTAACTTTGCCAACTTACCTTTATAAACGTGGTATTCTGTCTTCAGAAGTGAATTATTCGGATCCTTTTGTAAATTTTTATACAGGTGCTGTTTTCTATTTATCGATATGAGGAGCGCGGAAGTAATCCACTTCTTTTTAATATTTTTTTGTTTTTTTAACCTTATATTTTTAGTTGTTTTTTCGATATATGCACTTATTCTGTCAACAAATTCATCAGCCATTTCATCTATATTATGGACAGAATAAAATTTTTCCCACCTCTCCTCTCTCAAGTTTGTCTTTAGTGCTGCGTAATCTATATATTTTTTATTTCTAGAATCGGAATTGGGCTGTCTCGTTGATGTTGCATCCAAGTCCACAGTTAATGCAATAGGATAGTGATCGGTAATAATATGTTGAAAGACGTACGATTGAATTGGAATAGAAACATTTTCTTTCACATAGAAATGATCTATGCAAGTTTTACTTTCTGGTCGAGTGTAGTCATTTATGTGCGATTCATATCCGTATGTGTTCAAGATATTCTTGTATTCCTCAGAAAAATCTGAATTCGACATAAGATCTATATTTATATCTCCTGTTATAACATGCATATCGCTCCTTTCAACCGTTTGAATATATTGCTGTAAATCAATGTTGAATTTTTTTGGACATGTACTTGGGGGTCTATAGACGGCTGTTAAAATAGCTTTCTTAGATCCAAACTGTGTTGAAACTTCCAGAATGTTTATATTTCCTAGTTTCTTTATTTCGTGTGAAAAACTGATTTCATTCCTAATATAAACCAACACTCCATCGTTCTTATTGAGTGAACCCTCATTGTATAAAATGGTATACCCTTCAATCTGCAGCAAATTCAGGTCATAGACGAAATACGTTTCGGTGAGTACAATAATTTGAATATCGAGCGCAAGTTTATTCAGAAACAAAACAAATTCGTCCATATTTTTCATCGCACTTCTAATATTAAGATGTAAGATATTAAGTGGTGTTTGTATAGGTGGCAAAAAATGATCTATGTCAGGTATAATCTTAGCAATGATTGGTTCGCTCTTATATTCTCTAATGAATGGATCCATTTTGTAGCAGAAAACCCACAGAAAAAGCCAAACAACTTAATAGCCCAACGCAACAAAAATAAACAACAGGACAAAACACAACAAAATCAACTATTTCAAATCCTTTCTTTGTACGTTCAAGCGCAATCTGGTTACTCTTTCTGGCTTTACAATTTTTCTAGCAGTGTTTTCAGCTACTGGTGTGCTTTGCAATCGGTCGAGAACCGAGATCTCCTCGATATTTTCAGGAGGTTGAGCCTGAGTTCGTACTTCTTCCGGGTTATGTATTAGGGACTGAGTCGGGGTCGCCGGGTTGCTGTTAGTCCGGCGGACAGTGGGATGTTTTCGAGCTTCTTCTAAATCGTGGAGTGTATACTCTTTATTGTTGACTACAAGTTTATTTCCTCTAATATGACAAGTTTCTCCTTTTTCTCTTTGCTCGATCAAATATCCCCTAAGCACTCGATACTCGTTCCGCTGCTGTTCCGTCAGATCGTCTCTGATGGCAACACCACTGCCTTTCAATTTTTTGCAATGTCTGATAACCTCAATTTTCTTGAGATAGGAAACAAACTCAATTTTTACTGGGCGATTCGACTTTTTTCCTAGGCAATAAAAATTATTTATATCGCTTCTACCAATTTCTACCCCTAGCAGGTCATTCAGCTCATTGCAAATGAAATCCGAAGTAATATCATCATTGGGCTCTGTCCATCCAAAAACCACGATGCTATTTTCGTTAGATTTTCTTTCCAGTCGGTCTACCTTATCCCTCAGAGACACATTCTCCCGCTCAAGTGTACGAATCTTGAATTTCAAGTTTTCAAGTTCAAGTAATATATTAGATTCCGAAGCTTGTATGCTGCTTTTAATTTCAGTTTTACTGTTCTCAATTTTTTCTAAAATATTTTGTACGGTTTTATCATCCATTATGTTCAATTGATAGAAAAAATTTTATGTAATAGTTCTGTATTAGGCAACTACCATAGCAGGGACACAAACCGAAACAAAAAATGAGGACGTAAGGGGAGACTCACTTCACTTCCTTGGGCCCTTAAGGAAGACTTGTAGCACAGAAGGTAGGCCACGGAAAAGTTGGAATCGGGAAATTTGGTGCGATATGGAAGGTCAGATTATTCTGTTTTCTCGTCCCGATAACGATTCATGCAGCGAACATACTACACCTGCCGAACGTACGCTGGCCGTCTAGACTTAAGCAAAAAAGACTCGATATCGAGAATGTATAAACAATTATCCGTTTTATAAACTATTCAGTTAGCTTCTTTTCCAAAAATATTAGTGTCTATGATGACCAGTTTTATTCTGTTTTCAACAATATCAATCTTTATCGAAATTTATCAATAACTCACTGAATTCCCTCACTTAATCGGAGCACTCAACAACACACGTTCACCCGCTCAATTGATCCTTGTAATAACTGATAACTTATGAACGAAGAATTAATAATTAATATATGAGAAATTGATCTCGTGTAATAATCGTACGGAAATTCATCAGAATCTGTTGAATATTTTAGAAGCTATTTGAAATGTTTTTTTTTCACTAAATCACTTGTGGTTATATCGGAAACAAAAATACTGAAACTAATTTCAACACTATCGTCCTCTTTCATCTTCTGGACAGTGTCGCAATGGTCATCAGACCTTAATATTTCGGGATAAAATGTTTCATGTGTACACCATATTTAGTGGGATCCCAAAACTATTCTCTAACGGCCAGTTTCATAAACAACATCAAAAGGCTCCTTTATGATAAAGTACCTTTATGAAAAAGTATCCTTTAAATGGGAGCATCAGTTTAATAAACGCACATCGACCGTCCTTTACTTAAAGCTTCCTTTAATGCGCCAGTCATATGTTTCCCACTGTTGGCTATCCTGGGAATTAGTGATTTTACGAATGTTGTTGGTGATATTCTGTAAAAATTGTGAGTTATGCGTTGGAACTTGTAAAGAGAAAAAGAGAAGAAGCATAAATCGATCTTTGCATAAACATGGTTATGTGCAGAAGACAGTATATTGAAATTTATATCATTATTACGTGCGAATTGTTATATTTTATTACGTGGGTTATATGAATGTACTACTCTGTCAAGAAAGTACCGGGAATTTTCAATTAAAACAACATTTTTACATTTAATCGTCAAAATTTATTGGGTCGCCTTCAAAATAGGCTCCATTTGCTCCAATACATCTATGCCAACGGCACTTCCAATTATCGAAACATTTTTTATAGGCGCTTTCCGGGATGGACTTTAGCTCTCGCGCCGAATTTTGTTTTATGGCTTCAATCGACTCAAAACGAGTGCCACGAAGAGGCAATTTTAGTTTTGGGAAGAGGAAAAAGTCGCAGGGAGCCAAATCCGGCGAATACGGTGGTTGCTGAAGCACGTTTGTTGAGTTTTTGGCGAGAAAGTCAGTCACAATCGTAGCTCGGTGAGAAGGCGCGTTATCGTCATGCAAAATCCATGAGTTGTTCGCCCACAAATTTGGCCGCTTCTTACGGATACGCTCACGCAAACATTTCATAACGCCTAGGTAATACTCCTTGTTTACCGTCTGACCCTATGGAACGAATTCGTAGTGCACCACGCCACGGATATCGAAGAAAACAATGAGCATCACCTTCATTTTCGAGCGGCTTTGGCGTGGTTTTTTCGGTTTCGGCTCATTTTTTGCCACCCATTCCGATGATTGCTGGCTTGTTTGCATATCGTACTCGTAGACCCAGGTCTCATCACCAGTTATAATGCGTTTCATGAATGTAGAATCGGAATTACAGCGATCCAGCATGTCTGAAGCAACATGTTCGCGATGACGTTTTTGAAGAAAATTCAGGTCTTTCGGTACGAGTCGTGCGGCCACCTTTCTCATGCCCAAAATATCAATCAAAATCGTACGTGCGGACTCGTGGGATATCTTAAGATCATGTGCTATCTCTCTCAAGCTGGTACGACGGTTTTCCAGCACCCATTCCTTAATTTTATCGACGTTATCTTCGATCGAAGCCGTCGATGGGCGTCCGGAACGAGGCAAGTCTTCGACCACTTCACGACCGTCCTTGAAGGCTCTGTACCACTGATATGCACGAGTTTTCGATAGAGCATTATCACCAAAGGCCTTTTGCAACATTTTCAATGCATGGGCACACGAAAATTCATTTGCAACACAAAAATTTAAACAAATTCTTTGCTCAACGTAATCACCCATAGTAAAAATCGGCACGCACTCTGACATCGACTGACTCAATCAGCTGTTGCAAACACACTAGTTGACAGATCCCGCTCAAGCTTGGCATAGTAATTAAGAACAGTGGTATCAATCTAGGAAAAAAAATTTTACCTGCCCCATTGCCCCGCCAGATTTAAATCGATAATTCCTGGTACTTTCTTGACAGAATGTATATGGAAGAAAAGAGAAAAAAAGTATTACTTTAAAACCTGAGGAGGAACTATGCCTCTTGGAATTGATTGAAAAAGAGAATTTCAATATTATAGGATAAAGTCTGGCAGAGAATAGAAACTGCTTTCAATGCAACAGTTCTCCATTGGAGAAATGGGGACCAGCTCAAATCCAAATATGACAATATAAAAATTAAAACTAGAACGTGGTAGCTGCTCAACGCAGTCATATTGAGTGGTGGTGGGGCTCCATTGAAATTGAGGGAGCCAATTTCCAAACAGTTGAGCCCAACTGTTACGAACTCACTTGCCGAAACGAAAGAGATGTATTATAAAAAAACAGCTCTAGTAGAAGCTCAGATAGTGGCTATCAAGGAAGAGAATAGAAGAAAAGAAGAGGAGCATTCAAAGCTTAAAATATTAGATTTTCAAATTATGGAGATGAAGAGCAAATTAAATAATAATAATTAAATCTTTTTTATTTTGAATGCACTTTCTGGAAAAAGCGGTATTAGAATTCTATCAGCATTGCTGCAGACTATGAAGTCCCCTCAAATTTGAATTAAAAACCGAAATTTCAATAACACATAATATTTTTATTTCTTTATTCTCACTTGAAACTTTTTCAGATGTTACCTAAAGTAAAACAATGAATCAGAAATACAAACATAGAAGCCTATCTAAATACATACCTTGTAAAATCTTATAAAAATTATATGAAATCTTGTCATGTTGAAGATACAAATTGAATATGAAGAATAGTTCCACAAGTGACAAGCAAATTTATTTTCAATTATCACACAAATATAAATTTCAAATTAGCAAAATATTTATTAATAATAGACACTCGCTTGACGAGCTGCATCAACATTAGTTGAATTTGTTTGAAAGTCCTTTTCCTCCTGCATTCATTTATTTGGAAATATTTCGTTCATATCTACATATTGTGCAAAACAGCGATAGCAACAATAATTGCTCTTATGGTCGTTAACTTAACACTCATTTCTTTAGAAAGTATGGGAAAATGACGCTTCCAAACTCCATAATTTCTCTCCACCACATTTCTAGTTCGTATAATTGACTGCTTATATAAATTTTCAGCTGCAGTTATAGCTTCCGGTAACTTTGTCATAAGATAAATCTGCAAACTATAACCACTACCACCAAGTAACAAATACCGTCCTAATTTACCACTCTCAAATTGTCTCTTCAAGACACTGTTATTAAAGATGGTTTGATCATATATTTCCAATTCCATAGAATCTCAATGTCAAAAGTAGTTGGTTCATCGGTTCAATACAGCTGCCTCCGAAAATTGTCAATTTAATGATTTGGTATACATAAAATTATATCAACAAAATAATAAATCGAAATTTGTTTACCTGTTAAATGGGGAGTACATTTGATCTGCAATTTTTTGAAGCAAAGATAAAACAGTTGGTTTTGTCAAGCAAAAACGATAGAAGAAATCTAGATCATCTTACGTGGAAAAATGTCTCTCCTGTAAATTTTTGGTCTTCTCACAATTATTTCTTCATCATTTGATGAAGAAGTAGAACTAAAATCGGCATTCAAGATTTGGTGCAACATATTTCGTAGTACGCTGAAATTAAATAAAATGGGATGTGACAGAACAAGGTTATGTCCACTGTTTTCGTGTTTATCGAGCACCTGCGCAGTGTCGAGCTTCTCGTTTAAAGGATCCTTTTCCAGCCGTAAAGGGCCGATTTTCTCACTTTAAGATAAAGGACGCTTTTAACCTCAAAATTTGTTTATGAAACACGTTTTTTCATTAAAGGAGACTTTTTGGGAAAAAGGCGGCTTTAATTTCGTTTATGAAACCGGCCGTAACACGTGCAACATATGAGCAGAGATGTTGTCATTCTTAATTTTCATGATCGTATCTAAATGTGAGCAAAAACTTTCGGAGCAAATTTTTTCATAGAAAAATGCCGTGATTGTACAAATTTTATTCTTTTCTTTAATGAACATAGGTTTGAACTGAAAATAGATTCAATTCAATACATATTTTCAGGTTTCACTAGACGTTCATTTTCATTTTTGCCTTCTTCGGTGATAGACGAAAATGAACATTTCATCTTTAAGCAAATTGTATATACTATGAAATTTTCATTCCAGTGGAATCAGCTGAATAATATCAATAAAGAAATAATATTTCGTTATTTTCCTCGTTTGACAACTACATATATCATCAAGGAACTGCATCCATTCTTCTTTCGATTTAGTGGAACATAAAAAATTGTTTTAAGACCTCAATAATAATAAACACTTTTGATTACGTTAACACTATTAACTTGTTGGAACAACAAAATGATTGATAAGCATTTTATAGATCATTGTTCTTAATTTTGCGAATAAACTAATTGTCTTGGCGATATATGCGGACTGGCTGTTTTCCGGAATGCTTACTCTGATTTTCCGTTAGTCGAGTGGGCCTTGGACATCTGGAAAATATGTTCATCAGAAGGAAATGGAGAACGTGACCACACTTGATGATTTTATTTCATGAACTGATACAATAATAAGATAATCAAAGACATAAGTTTTTCTCTCAAATTATAGGAGTATGGTAACAAAAAAAATTGATTATTCAAAATGCATGTAAACAACCAGCTCTCATCTACACTGCGCCACAACTGAAAGGCTATAATAAATAATGTTACAATATGTTAATTTTTTTCGTAAAATTTTGAAGAAAATTAATGTCAGATGATTTGAGGAGAAAGTTTATTCATTGAAATTATTTGACTGTGAAAGAGTAGGATTGTATACATGTTGTACACAATATAAATTTTCAATATATATAGTGAAAGTTTGTCAGATTTCTGATATTTATTTTCAATTTTATGTTATAGCTTTCACAGAGTAGACTCAAATTCAGAGTTGAGATAATGTTTCCATGATATGTTAATTATATCACTACAATGTTCCGCCAACACTGTGGCTTCGTGAGGTTTACATTCCGAACTAACTCTGAAAAACTTCACATCAAATATAGGTCTGGTTTTGGCTAAATCTCAAAATGGTGGGATATAAATAACAGTAAAAGATCTTGGGACTAATTATCCAAAATAGCTTACTAAGCAAAAATATTCAACAACCGAGATCTCTTAAAATTTTGTTCATTGAGGAGAATTGTAAGGGTTGTCATTATAAAATAAAACACTTGTTTACATTTTCTACTTTATTTTTGGTATTGACGTACGTTTCGTCTTTGCTAGAAAGACTTCATCAGAATACGAAGTAACAGTTGTTGTACAATGAATTTATAAGATTTTTTTACAGAAGGTGTACATGTGTTTTTAATTGTTCGTCGGGTTGGTTTTCTCAAAGAATATTCCCTTCAGAATCGTGTTCACTCGATCCCTTGTAAATATTGAATAGAGGGGTGTAATAAAAATCTATTTGTTCATTTACTAGGTTATTGCTGTTTTTATGTTTATTTATTTCGTAAATTTCCCATAAGTTTAATTTTAGACCTCTATTTTCAACATGTAGAATTTCTATTTCTTTTGTGAAAGAATGGTTATTTTCAAGAAGGTGTTTAGCATAATGTGAATCTTTTTTATTTTTATCGAAACTTCTTTTATGTTCGGTTAGGCGTGTACCGAAATTTCTACCTGTTCTACCAATATAAATCTTTGGGCAATCTGGGCAAGTGAGTTTGTATACACCTGATAATTGAAGTTTATCCATACTGTTTTTATTGTTTTTGATGTATTTGCTAATAGGATTGTTTGTCTTGAAAGAGACTTTAATACCTAAAACCTACTCAAAAAAGAAAATATTAAAGTCTCTTTCAAGACAAACAATCCTATTAGCAAATACATCAAAAACAATAAAAACAGTATGGATAAACTTCAATTATCAGGTGTATACAAACTCACTTGCCCAGATTGCCCAAAGATTTATATTGGTAGAACAGGTAGAAATTTCGGTACACGCCTAACCGAACATAAAAGAAGTTTCGATAAAAATAAAAAAGATTCACATTATGCTAAACATCTTCTTGAAAATAACCATTCTTTCACAAAAGAAATAGAAATTCTACATGTTGAAAATAGAGGTCTAAAATTGAACTTATGGGAAATTTACGAAATAAATAAACATAAAAACAGCAATAACCTAGTAAATGAACAAATAGATTTTTATTACACCCCTCTATTCAATATTTACAAGGGATCGAGTGAACACGATTCTGAAGGGAATATTCTTTGAGAAAACCAACCCGACGAACAATGAAAAACACATGTACACCTTCTGTAAAAAAATCTTATAAATTCATTGTACAACAACTGTTACTTCGTATTCTGATGAAGTCTTTCTAGCAAAGACGAAACGTACGTCAATACCAAAAATAAAGTAGAAAATGTAAACAAGTGTTTTATTTTATAATGACAATTACAACTGATTTCTACCAAGCAACGGCCCAATCTATCATAAAAATTGTAAGGGTCCTGTAATTATTGTTTGAGTCTGGTACTGATGGAAACGAACAGATATCAACAGATCTTTCTTGTTGAATATTTTCGTTCAGCCAGGTTATTTGTATTCCTTATTCGCTTATCTGTATCTCTGAAAATTAACTGCTATTTGTACTCCCTATTTCAAGTTTCTGCCTAAACCATATCTGTAGGATGTATATGAATAAAATAGAAAAAGGCTTTTTACTTGATAGAAGAATTATAACAAAATTTGCATATCAAAACAAATTAAATATAATATGTTGTCTTCTACAATTTTAATTTCAAAAAATTTTATTCAAAAAACTTTTAGAATTAAATTAATGTCTAAAATAAGCACCGCTTACGTGTAATTCCTTCATCGGTCCTAAATAATATTCCAAATATCAAAATCAAAAACTAACCTATAATATATCACAACGCACACGTGGAAACAATGAATGCTTCGAAAATAAACCAACTTTAGAATTCAAGATTGATCAATGTTCTAACAAAATCAAAGAACAGTGTAAGTTATTTTTAAGTTTATTTAAATTCATTGACATTCCATAATGAGATTTATTGAAGCCAAAATATAACTATATATTATATATAAAATAAAATGATGAAGGAATTACTTAAAATAATATTTGTTTTTTGAAGATATAGTGCATGTTTTGAGAGATTTCTGAATTAACTTATTCAAATATTTAAATATATTAAATACTTTAAATAAATTATATTCTTTGAGAAGTCCTCAAAGTGTGTTCATGTTTTTAAAAGGCAATTGGTGTTCTTAAAGGTAAGACCAGAAACAAAATTTTGTCTCCTTTAAATATTTATTTATTAATATTAATGATTTTCGTATATCTATTGGTTTATTTATTCCATTTGACATTATATATTGAGTTTTTATTATATACGTCTATTACACGTAAGCGGTGCTTATTTTAGACATTAATTTAATTCTAAAAGTTTTTTGAATATAATTTTTTTGAAATTAAAATTGTAGAAGACAACATATTATATTTAATTTGTTTTGATATTCAAATTTTGTATATGAATAGTTGCGAAAAAATGGAAAGGGTGATTCCTTGTCAAAAATAGGGTGAGTTTTTCATATAAACTTAATTTTTGAGCCCCCCCTGTTTAAGAACAGCCCCCTAAAGATGTATGTGACAAAAATCTCAAAATGATGAGCCAGATCAAGAAATGATTGTAACTGAATCAAAGTTAATCAAAACTAGTCAGTTGTCATAACAAGATGACATCCGCTTACTAGATAAATTCTAGCCTCTACGACTCACCCTATCATGTTGATAAATTATTTTTTCTCAAAAACCTTGAATTTTAGCAAAAAATTACAAGAGACATTATTTGTTGAGATTAGATCAAGCTATCGAAAATTAAGTTCCTTATTGTAAAATAGGAATATGAAAAAAAGTTTCTTGCGAAAGGTTTGCGGGCGGTTTTTTCTACTCCTGGCACCTCCAAATATCCCAACCTATTTTTTGACAAGGAATCACCCCCTAAATGTTTTCGCAACGTTTCATATACACCCTGTATACAAGATCTGAAGTTGTAATTCTTTAGCATTACTTTAAAATGTAAATCTGACCAAGCCAGAGTATTGTCGTAACGGTTGTAGTAAATCAATAAATTGTGAAAATATTTTGCATCATTTCATTTACCTCAAATGAATTTCCATTAAGGGAGGACCAATTCATTCAAATTCAAAAATATTCCACTTTGAAAAAATTTATCAGAATGAACAAATAAATTTGATACCTTCAGATGTTCTAATTTCCATTAAAATTTATTCTAATACTGATTCGAGACCTACATCCCCAAATATTGCTCGTAGTTACTGATTGTTTTCAATTCAGTTCATTATGCTGAATGGAATATATGAACTCTATTGTTAGATAATATTCAATTGTGCATAGACCTATATTTTTCGAATATACGAAATTTAATATTTTCAGACACATATGAGAATTAGATCATCTTCAATTAATATTTTCTTATATAACATAATATGGTAATTGTGAAAATTGAACTATGATTAATTTTCATTCAACTATTTTTGGTGGGGTTAAATTCAGTTATTTTTCATGCTATTTTACGTCTAGGTGTCATCGAAAGGAACTGAGAATTAATACTTTTGTGATTTTCAAAAACCTATCTTTTCCTGAATATTTTTTGTTATATCAATTACGAGCGCAATTTCAACTTCAGTATCTCCTTTAATTCTAATGAGCGGATAACACTTACTCATATTATTTATTCCGAAAGAAGGATTTCCTCCCTTTCATCTTTCAACTATGATGTTAAGAATTAGCCTGATTTTATACCTTCAAAAATGTTATAAATAAGAAATTACTTTGTTTTCTATAACTTTATCAATGAGGACACAGTGACTTGAGTTTCGTGGGTTAAGTTGTATTATATTGTTGTATATTATATTTTCAAAGGTGTTATATATTTACGGAAGGCTACAGCTTGAGCCAAACTTCGAAAAGTGGGGTATACCAAAGGTTCATCTGCTTGTTTTATTGCCAAATCTTGTTTATTTTTGAAGACCTCTGTCAATTCCAGGATGTTTAGAGTTTTGCCTTTCGCTTCTAGATGTAGTATTTTACAAGGATGTCTAACTCGGAGAAGACATGCATGATCCGTTTCTAAGAAATTTTTCGCAAAACTAGATCAAACTTCTCGGTTATGAAGTAATGTTCTTTGAATTTTTCTTGAAAGATTTCCCAGTTTGTCCTATAATATATACATACGCTACAGCACTCATGGCAACTTAATCATTAAACTTCTGAATCATTAAGCCGGTTGTTTTTGTCTTCAACATTAAAAAGGAGATTGGAAATTTTATGTGAGGATGTGAAAGTTATTTTCATGTTAGCTTTTGAAATATTTGAGCTATTTTTTGTGAAATTGGTCCAAGTTATGTTGGTTCCAAAAATATTTTGTTTCGTTCTATAGTTTGGAAGTTGGGTATATTTGTTTCAGAATAAGTTGTCCTCTCTTTTTGTTCATGAGATAATTTATAACTTTTGTTTATAAATCATTATCTGAAGCTTTTTGTATTTAGATCGCTTCTTAACGCAATTATTATTTAGGGAAAATCCAATAGAGTAAAGATCTTAGCAAATCTGTTGTGAGGGAGCTTTCAAACCGCTTATTTGTGGGAAATAAGTGTTTCGTTTCAGCTTGCAGCCCCCGTATTAAATCAGACTGCACTATACTTAAAGCCGGAGGAGATGATGAACTAAGGATTGTAGAAGCAGTTGCGTTCTCTCTGCTGAACGCCAGGAAGCTTTAGCAGAGCAGAGTTAATAAGGATTTGACAGGAAGGAGTCCGCCACCGAGTTGGACGTGGTGTCATATGAGGCGAGAGATAAAGGGAACTAAATAGGAAACGTTGGATGCGGTAGTCGGAGATTACCAATGAAGCTCTTAGCAATGCGGTGTTATAAGGGAGTTTTATGACCTCTTAATTTTGGAAGATGAGCGTTTCTTTTCATCTGTAGCATCTGAACTCATCAGATTGGCAATAGTATGCAAGCCTATCGATGAGACCTGTAACTTTATTTCAGTTGAAATACCGGTGTCGCGAATGCTCGCACTCTGCTCTGCTTGAAGCCGAAGAGAACATTGATTTCAGGTTTTCGGGAAGCTGTATCATAGCAGAGCAGAGTTGGGTCTATCGCCATAATTGTAACTACTCCTCGCTGAAACCTTTATGTTCTTTCCCAAAGAAAAATCTGAAATCGATAAGGCATATCATATTTTGGTATAGATATGTAGGCGACATATTAGATTGCTTCTGTTGAACATAATCAAAACTAAAAAACACACTGAAATATTTTAACGGTTTGCTCCATAAGGCCAAATTCACAATGGAACCAAAATCTGATAAAAAAGTCCATTTTCTAGACATAACTTTAATTAACAATAATAATGAGATTCGCTATGATTGTTCAGAAAACTCACTCAAAATTTCATGCGCGTGGAATCATGCTACTACCAGAAAGATGACAAGGTGTTGAACCAGGAATATAATTAAATGAAATATTTATTCATTTTAGGACGATTGTCTTTCATTTTCCCCCAAAAAAAACGAAATCACTTTTCGAACGATCCAGTACATAGGTTATATATAATCAACTGTAATTTTTCAGAAAAAATTTGTTGCCTGTAAAGTCGGTATACGGGCGAAAGTTTTACGTGACAACGACTTTGAGTGGTAAAATAATTTTAATGTGAATAATCATTCGTATAGTAGGAAGAAGGATGAAATAATAGTAACAATTTAAAACATTTATTTATACAAAGAATTATATTTAAAACATTAATTTATACAAAGAATCTCGCACTGAATTTCATATTAACAAAATTTTATTTATCAATCAGTTGTTATAAGTTATTAATAAATTTAACTTGTTTTACATTGTTATAAATATAAAAACTAAATTTAAAAGTTAGAACATTTATTTAAATCACATTAATTGTTAATATCAATCGATTTTAATTCAAAGTGTATTTTCTAAAAGGAGAAAACTAATTCACATTTGATCTTTGAATTTGTAAATCGCGCGCTTACGACCTTGCGCAGTGATTAATCGTCTCGGTTTGAATGTTTGAAAGTTTCGATTTGACAGGTTGGAGGTTAAACATTGTTATTTCAATTTTTTACATAGCAAGTCGCGCTCATTTTTTCAAGTTAAACAAATTATTATTGGTTGAGAAACGATTTCTACTACTTTTTTGATTGAAAACTACCACAACATTGTGATTACTACAACATAACCTATTCACTTATGTCTTAGTCATTTATTTCATCATGTTATATTATCAGTCTGAAATTATTTACCTTTGCTGTTTGAATTGTTGCGATGGACGAAACTACCTTCACATTATCACTACACAATCGTTTTACAATTAACTGGCAACGTGTAAACTTGTATGCAGGCGCCTAAGCGAAATAGAAGCGCAAGACATGAACCGGTGTGTATGCCTATCTCTCTCACTCTCTCTCTCTCTCGCTCTGTCTCTCTTGCTCTTAGGCGGGCTAACTGTGCTCGAGTGGAAGGGACGCGTGCCTTTCACTTTTTATGTCTGTCTCTCTCGCTCTTAGGCGGGCTAACCATGCCCGAGTGGAAGGGACGCGTGCCTCTCACTCGCTCTCATTGTGAGCGCATAACGTGAGCGGAGCGTAACGCAGTTTCTTGAAGTGTCACCCGGCAAACCAATTTATAAGACGTTGTCACGTCAAAAAATGTTGTAAAACTTTTGGTTATTCCTCGCTTGTTCTAGGACACGGCGTGCTATCGTTTTGCCTGAACTTCTGTAGTTTTAGAAGCTTGAAGTTGAACTCGCTGATGAAGAATCCAAGGTCCAAAGTAATTTTGTTCGGTTGGTCCAGTCCGACCGTCTGTGAAAACTCTTTCTTTTGAACAGAATTAACTAGAGACTTTAAACTTTTCGAGTAGGCTTGAAGCCTAAATAATAATAAAAGAAATGTTAACTTTGTTAATGAACAAAATCGGTCCAATGGTTCCGCAGATACTGACATTTAAAACGTTTTCCTATTTTAACAATATTTTCAAAACTACTGATCCGACCAAAATCAAATTTGATATTTTATTGTATGAAAAAACACAATAATTTGTACAGTATTTCGTGAGTATTATCTGTCTGGAAGACTGACTGGAGGTAAACTGGTAATTTCCTAACTAAAAACTCGAAAATTTCGATATATGAATTATGCTCAAAAAGAAGAATGAATATACTAATTCTGATTCATTCTCTTTCAAATATTTTCGGCAGTACAAATCTCATAGAGTTTAAATTTAGTATTTAAAAGTGAAATAATGACAAGAAGGCTCATGTCAAATTTTGTGGAGATAAATAACAAGAATTTACAATTTTTTTTCATTTTCTTTCCTAAAAAAAACGAAATTACTCTTCTACCCAATACATAGGTTATATGTGATTTACTGTATTTTGTCAGAAAGAATATTTTGTTGTAAAACTTTTGGTTCTTGCTCGCTTGTTCTAGGACACGGCATGCTATCGTTTTGCCCAAACTTCTGTAGTTTAGAAGTTGAACTCGCTGATTAAAAATCCAAGGTCCAAAGTAATTATGTTCGGCCGGTCCAGTAAAATCTCTTTTTTTTTAACACAATTATCTAGAGATTTTAAACTTTCCGAGTAGGTTTGAAGCTTTTAACAATGATATTTCAATCCGTTGATTATAAATTAATTATTGATACGAATGCAATTTAAACAGTCAATATCTCTTGTATATGCAACAATAGCTATTGATATTATACAAAATATATTTCTTTAACGTAAATTAACAAAAATTTCGAATAGCAGGATAATTAAAGAAAAAGAGTAACTGCAACATTTCATTTAGAACAAAAAACACGTTAGGAAATTCAATAAAAAATAATGAAGATTTGATCCATAAAAACAAATAATCTGGAGTCTATAGGTTAAACTGCGGTACTTGCCCATGTCTATAGGTTGGTCAGACAGGTAGATCTTTCGGCACTAGGATACGTGAACACCAGAAAGCATATCTTGGTAAAAACGGAAATTCAACATGTGCTGACCATCTTTTGGAGACAGGACATGATTTTGACAATAACTACAAAATCTTACATCTAGAAAACAAGAACCTCAGGTTGAACTGCCTAGAAGCCCTGGAAATTAGCAGATATAATAAAAAACAGATTCTCCTAAACGACCAGACGGACCTCAATAAATCCTTACTTAACCTTTTCTGAAACTTTGTATAATAATAAAAAAACAAATTACTGTAAATTCCCACTACCTTCTTTTCTGTATATTTTGAATATTCAAAGAACTTAATCTAAAATATGTAGTTAGCACCATACTCACCTGACGAAGTCATGTTGTCATGACGAAACAACTGTTGTGAAATTAAATAAATTAGCGGAAATTAAGTTGTTTTACTTTTAATCATCAAGAGGTATTTCCGAATAGTAAAGACCGATACAATCAAACATTTGAAGCTTAAATAATAATAATAGAAATGTTAACTTTGTTAATGAGCAAAAGGCATCCAATGGTTCCGCAGATATTTACATTTGAAACGTTTTCTTATTTCCACAATATTTTCAAAACTACTGATGCGATCAAAATCAAATTTGATTTTTTAATGTAACAAGTGCGCAAAAACTTCACGTGAATGTTTTCACCATTTTTTTAACCATGCGTCTTCCCAAATAATGTACCAATATAGTTACTAAACTTTCTGAATACAACAACAACTAAAAACATATTGATCAAACGATACAGTAAAATATTTACTTTCACGAGCAAGCATAATATCGCTGGACAATAAATTACACCTGTATTCTTGAAAGGCGGAAATAAATCCATTTCTTGAGCGCGCCTTCCTTGATAAAATATCCGTAATTCAATAAACAATCCCAAAAGTGAATTATTAAAATCAGGAAACATTTCTGTCAGAAAAATATAGTTTTATCAATTCACAATAGTGCCAGGTCTCAGCCTTGATGACTATAAATTCATTTATAATCTTGAGCAAATAGGAAAGATAAACAAATAAGTTTACATTAAATCGACAAACACATTTCAGATTACTAATAAGATTATGTCAAATCCCTTCGAGTTCCAAATATTATCGATGTCGTCTCATCATTATCGATTCTCAGAAAATTTGAACCGGATTGAAGCTGATGCTATTTCTTCCCGTAAATTTCATCCTTGATAATAGTAGTACACTGCGAGCTCGTTAAATGCTAGAGATACTTATATGTATTTGGTGTTTGATGGAGATATATATTTATGTGTTCTTACAATCACCTTTTTCAGTTGAAGTAACATATTATATTGAAAATAAATTCTTGACACATATTCAAGTAAAATTTTGTCAACATGCCGACAGTGTATGCCGATAGCTCAGTGGTTAGAGCCCTGGGCTGGAAACCTAAAGGTACCGGGTTCAGGTCCCATCTAGGTGGGACTGTTGGTTTGAAAATTAACAGTTCTGTACCTAAAGTGGCGTAGGAACGGAGTAATGAAGCCTAATCAGACTACAACTGAACTCACAAAAGCTGAAAAACTTCTGAGAGATCAGTTAAATATTTTAAAATTACCCTTCCAAATATTTTATTCAAAAAAATTATATTCAATAATTATAACTGCAGAAATTAAATTAAATTAATGTCATATAAGTACCACTTACATTCTGTCAGGAAAGTACCGGGAATTATCGATTTAAATCTGGCGGGGCAATGAGGCAGGTAAAATTTTTTTTTCCTAGGTTGGTACCACTGTCCTTAATTACTATGCCAAGCTTGAGCGGGATCTGTCAACTAGTGTGTTTGCAACAGCTGATTAAGTCAGTCGATGTCAGAGTGCGTGCCGATTTTTACTATGGGTGATTACGTTGAGCAAAGAATTTGTTTAAAGTTTTGTGTTGCAAATGAATTTTCGTGTGCCGATGCATTGAAAATGTTGCAAAAGGCCTTTGGTGATAATGTTCTATCGAAAACTCGTGCATATCAGTGATACAGAGCCTTCAAGGACGGTCGTGAAGTGGTCGAAGACTTGCCTCGTTCCGGACGCCCATCGACGGCTTCAATCGAAGATAACGTCGATAAAATTAAGGAAAGGGTGCTGGAAAACCCGTCGTACCAGCTTGAGAGAGATAGCACATGATCTTAAGATATCCCACGAGTCCGCACGTACGATTTTGATTGATATTTTGGGCATGAGAAAGGTGGCCGCACGACTCGTACCGAAAGACCTGAATTTTCTTCAAAAACGTCATCGCAAACAGGTTGCTTCAGACATGCTGGATCGCTGTAATTCCGATTCTACATTCATGGAACGCATTATAACTGGTGATAAGACCTGGGTCTACGAGTACGATATGCAAACAAGCCAGCAATCATCGGAATGGGTGGCAAAAAATGAGCCGAAACCGAAAAAACCACGCCAAAGCCGCTCGAAAATGAAGGTGATGCTCATTGTTTTCTTCGATATCCGTGGCGTGGTGCACTACGAATTCGTTCCAGAGGGTCAGACGGTAAACAAGGAGTATACCTAGGCGAACAACTCATGGATTTTGCATGACGATAACGCGCCTTCTCACCGAGCTACGTTTGCACTGACTTTCTCGCCAAAAACTCAACAAACGTGCTTCAGCAACCACCGTATTCGCCGGATTTGGCTCCCTGCGACTTTTTCCTCTTCCCAAAACTAAAATTACCCCTTCGTGGCACCCGTTTTGAGTCGATTGAAGCCATAAAACAAAATTCGGCGCGAGAGCTAAAGTCCATCTCGGAAAGCGCCTATAAAAAATGTTTCGATAATTGGAAGTGCCGTTGGCATAGATGTATTGAAGCAAATGGAGCCTATTTTGAAGGCGACCCAATAAATTTTGACGATTAAATGTAAAAATGTTGTTTTAATTGAAAATTCCCGGTACTTTCTTGACAGAGTAGTATATCAAACGAAATATAAAATAAACATTCATTATAAGACATCCAAATGATATAACAAAATCCAATAAATAAAAATTGTTAACCAAAATCCTATAAATTAAATATTTTGAGTAGACAAAATTTTTTTTCTGCTGATCAATCTTATGAAAACAGATATCTTTCGAAAATGTTTAACATAATCCCTTAGAATTTCATCAATAAAACTATCTTACTCAAAATATTCATTATTATTGGATATCTAACTAAGTTACTTTCTACAAAATCTCAAGATATGTAAAAATATTACTGAAAAACAAGTTTTAAGAGAGACTTTGCTTCATCAGTACTCAATTATATGATGAAATTCTTAGGATTATGTTAGACATTTTTGAAAGATATCTGTTTCCATAAGATTGATCAGCAGAAACAAAATTTTGTCTAGTCAAAATATTTAATTTATAGGATTTTGGTTAACAAGTTTCATTTATTGGATTTTGTTATATCATTTGGATGTCTTATAATGAATGTTTATTTTATTTTATAGATTCGGTCTTTACTTGGTGGAAACTCATTTTAATTAAAAAAAAATGTATATGAGACAGTAATTTATTTCCACAAAAATGTTTGTACTACTACAATAATTGTTTCACCACGATGTGGCTTCTTCAGGTATTACATTGTACTGTCTGATAGTACTCAGTGTAACCGAGTTTAAATACATTTTTAGGTACGTGACCAAATAATGGAAGCACAAGTCATAAAAACTCTAGGTGTTTATTGGAGTTTGTCGCTAAAAATGCCATTAAGGAAAAATATTCAGTAATGGAGAATGATCGACATCTGTTTGTTCGTTCAAAAAAATTTTACGGGCATTATACCTGTTGATTTCAAGAAATTCTAAAAGTGTTAATCTAGAACTTTTGCTTTCAACGTGGATAATTTCATAATTATTGTTGAAATTATGCCTGAATTCCTTAAGATGATTAGCATATGTCGAATGTACAGAATTGGATATATAACCCCTTTGGTGTTCTTGGACACGTTTCTTGAATGATCTACCAGTGGCCAATGTATACTAAAGGGCAGTCTTTGCAAGTCAACTTGTAGACTCCGGATTTATTTTCTTTATTTCTACGATCTTTTTTTTTTATGTAGGTACTAAGGTTATTAATTGTCTTAAAAGCCGCGTTATAATTGAAACTGCTTTTGAAATATTTAGCAATAATTTCAGATAATCCATTGACATAAGACAACGAAAAATATTTCTGTGTATTGTCCTCTTTTATAATTGGGTACACGAGATTTAATGCCATTTCCTTCTGTTTATTGGATACCATTTTGTCTATATGAAAGGGATTGTAACCGTTGTTTAACGCTATTTGTTTAATAATATTTAATTCTATCATAAAGTTTTCTGAATTTAAAGGGACATTCAATAATCTATGTATAAAACTATTAATATAATTATTAATGTCCCTTTAAATTCAGAAAACTTGAACGAACAAACAGATGTCGATCATTCTCCATTACCGAATATTTTTCCTTAATGGCATTTTTAGCGGCAAACTCCAATAAACACCTAGAGTTTTTATGACTTGTGCTTCCATTATTTGGTTACGTACCTAAAAATGTATTTAAACTCGGTTACACTGAGTACTATCAGACAGTACAATGTAATACCTAAAGAAGCCACATCGTGGTGAAACAATTGTTGTAGTAGTACAATTATTTTTGTGGAAATAAATTACTGTCTCATATACATTTTTTTTTTAATGTTTATTTTATATGTCGTTTGATATAAGTGGTACTTATATGACATTAATTTAATTCAATTTCTGAAGTTATAATTATTGAATATAATTTTTTGAAATGAAATATGTAGAAGGCTAATTTTAAAATATTTAAATATTTTTATATACCTTCTATCAAGTATTGACTTCTATTTATGTTATTCTGAGGGATCTTCACGGAAGATCTAGAAGTATCAGAATAATATCATAATGTGAGAAATTATTATCATACCTGAATGAACTTTCTCGTATACTATAGTAGTCAGATCCATGAAATAAAACTGGACTTAGACTGAAACATAAATCAGCTATCACAATATTTATGAATCCAGAACTGCAACAATAGAGGAATTGTTCTCACGTTTGAAATTGCCTCAGTTATCAATCGGATAATGGAAGGATCTGGACGATGAATCTCAAGCCTTCCTGGTATGTACTTAGCGGCTTCAACAATCTGAACCTAGGTCGATCGTCGTTAGCAGTGATGTTGATGGTGTGAGGCATCTATGTGGTACATTTATAGTTTAAATCATCGATTTGACTTCATCTTTTGCTGCCCCGAAACCTCATTTTTCTGTATGATTTCGCTACACACTGCCAACTAGATTTGTAGACATGAAAATCCTGCTCTGAAAATAGAACTCTTATTCCGCTGCGGATTTGTTGTCTGTAGATCAAACTATTCTTTTGAAGGATCAAATTAAAACATCCAGGACATTTAATCTGTAATGGTGTAGGCTGATTTCACTCTATCAATCGTCATTGTTGTCTTCTTCTCAAAGTAGTCGATGAAGTTTTTGATAGTGTCTTCGGCCCGAAACTCGATGGAAAATACAAATAACTGAGGAAGTTGTTGCTTCTGCATTATTTCTATTTGATTATACTTCAATCGAATGGAATAAAACTCAAACAATTATAAATCTAATTTACCCTTCATTTTTAAATTATTACAGCTTGACATAAAAATCAGTTATTTCCCAGAATAATCCCAACAAAACTCTTAATCCGTAGCTTGGTTCATACCCACTGCATATTGGGCATTATAAGAGTCAATTGAATGGAAGAAAACTAAAACATTTATAAATCTCATTTACCCTTAATTTTTGAATTAGTACAACTTGATATGAAAATCAATTAATTAGCAGAAAAATCCAAAAAACTCTTAATCCGCAGCTGGGTTCGAACCTACTGCACATGAGACATTATAGGAGAGGAAATGGAGTCTCTCTTTAACCCACTCGTCTAACGTGGAACTTGGTAAATCATCGGTTTCCTATATACATATAATTGAAGAATTCAAACGTCACTTGTTGAAGTTATGAGAATTAATTACTCAGGATCCTCACAAATTCGTGTCGTCATTTTATATCGGAATGCTAAATTTTAACCTAATCATACAATAATTTCTGCTGCCCCGGTAGCGCTAAAAGCTACCTTATTACCGTTTTTTTAATCTTCTGATTATATGATCCTCCCAGAATTTTGCGTTAGCATTTGTTTCGTTATTTACACCTGAATATTAAATTCAAGGCCGGTCGTGGTACTGTAATTAAGGTTTTGGTAGCGCTCAATGCTGCTCTGCTCACAACATTTTAATTTCAGTTTGAATTTAAGAATATGATCATCATGAAATTTTGCACGAACTTGTGTGTTTGTATTCTTTTTTTTTAAACACATCCAAAAGATCCGATTTATACTTTGGAAAATTCAATTCAGTTAATAAATTCAATGGAAATTTTCAAATGCGAATATCTGCAAAATAATTGAAATTATTTTGTCCAATAACTAACTCAACCGAGATATTCAGGTTCAAAATCTACTCTAAACGTATTCAGTTTCTGTCTTTTTCCGTTTGAAAGTTATATTGTTTAAGGTAGCGCTTAATGCTGATCCGCTCACGATATATAATTTTTCGAAACTTTCAATCAAACGACCATCGCGAAGTTTCGCATGAGCATACTTCTTTTTCCAAATCGATTCAAATCGATTTTGATTTGTAGTTTAGAAAATATCGAAGAAAATTTCAAATGCAAGTAATTGCGAAATCATGGGACTGGTACGATAACGAACTAGTCCGAAATATTCAGGCCCCGAACCTACGACGAAAATCTCAAGTTTCTAGCTCCTTCCGTTCGGAAGTTACAGAGCTTATCTTAGCGCTCAACGCTTATCTGCTCACAATATTTTTTAATCCTCTGATTATGTGATCCTCATGAAATTTTTTATTAGCCTTTGTGTCGTTAATTTACATCTGAATGTTTAATTTAAACTCAATCGTAAAACTGTTGCTACGGTTTTTAAGCGCTCAACGTAGCTCCGCCCACAAAATCTTTGTTTTAGTTTCGAATCTTCTAATCATACAATCCTCATGAAATTTTGCAGGAAAGCTTTAGTTGTAAATTTCCTCCTGAAACTAGTATTTCAGATCAAACGAATCTGTGTGTTGGAGAGTATTCATAAGAATAAGAACTTTCGAAATGATTTAGCGCAATAGCGACATCAACTAAAATATTCATGCTCCAAACCTCTGGGAATGTTTCTTCAAGTCTCTTTCTCTTGTTGTCTGTTGTTCTCGAGTTTTGAATTTCAGATCACTCAAATTTACAGTTTTGAAATTATGGGGAAAAAACTGAAAATTCTTCGAACGTTAATAATTGCGAACTCATTGTACCGATTTTGCTGTCCTCGGATTCTTCATCAGTTAATCCAGTCTAGTAGTTTGAAGTGTTTTTTGGCTTGAAATTCTAAAATTACAGATATTTTGGTGAAACGGTAACACGGTAATACGATGTTCCCCGGAATACGCGCACAAAAAAATTTGTAGAACTTTAAAAGCTGTCAAAAAAAAAGATGACTAAAGAGAATATTTCATGTTTTGTAATCAGAACAAAAAAAATTTATTTTGAGTCATGCTTAGTGAAGTTTTTTGTGGTTGAAAATTGAGCTCATAAAAATCTGAAGACGTTCAAAATATATAACAGAATTGTTTAATATTACAATATGTACAATATGTTTAATATACAATATGTACAAATTAATTCGGTCCGTTTTCAGAAGATGACTCTAAAAACACTAAGCTTTTAAATAGTAACAGCTGAATGCCGCGGTTTTAGACAGACTGTACCTATGCCGATTACATCCAGTTTGGGTTGTTTTGAGTTTCATACAAAACGTTTTTCATTACGCAGATTTTTTAAGGGAATTTTTTGAACCAATCAGAATTTGGGGGAAGTTTTAAAATTTTGTTTTAATTGGAAAAAGTGCAGCTGAAGCTCATCGTATACTTGTAAAAACAATCAATGGCAATGCTCCAAATAACAATTCACGTAGAGACTGATTGCAGCTCTTCAAAAGTGGTGATTTCAGCGTTGTGGATAGACCTTCGAAATTGATGAATTCAGACATTACTCGATAAAGATCCGAGTAAAATGTAAGAGGAGTTTGCTCTTATGTTGGGATGACCCGACAATCAGTATCTGTACGTTAGGAATCTATGGGCCTGATTCAAAAGCAAGTAAATTGGATTACTCATGAATTGAAACCAGATCTGGAAAGGCGATTATTGTTTTATGAGCAGCTGCTTCAAAGGAAAAAAAAAGGTTTTTTCACAGCAGATAGTGACTGGTGACGAAAAGTAAATCTTCTACGACAACCCCAAGAAGAAAACATACTACGCTTCGCCATCGTCATCAAACTTGAACATTCAGGGTTCGAAAGTTATGTTCTGTATCAGATAGGACCTAGGAGACTTTGTGCTTAAAACTGGTTATTCCATTACAGGTGATCGCTGCAGATTGCAATTACTTCGTTTCAACCGTGAACCACGAGAAAAACGGAAAGACATAATAGAGTTATTCTTTTGTATGTGATGAGGAGGTGGATTGAAGAATATTTGGAATAAAGTAAAACAGAATGGATAACTGTAATTTGGTATATACATACTACAAATGTCAAAAAATACTGAAAATTTGTCAGTAAGATATAAAATATCTTAATAATTCATCCAAATTTATTTATTGCATTATATTATTGCTCAAAATATATTCCTTAGTCGTTAATATCTGAATCAACATTAACAGGTTTTATATGTTCAAAGACTGCCAACCTTTTATTTGTGGTTAGATATTCTTTCAACTCTTTCAAAGTTTTTACCCGTTTGACCTACCTGAGTTGACTTACAGTCATTACAGTAAATTAGAGTACCTTGGGTACTCCATATGAAATTTAGAACAACATTTTGAAAAAGAAGGTACAAGGTAAATTTGAAAGAGGATGAAAATATTTTCTCAATATCACTTCCAACTGGTGATTAGAGCCGGAATCTCTGGGAAATGCGGTGGTTTTTCGATGAGTTTTGTTTGGCACCTAAATTTTTTTTCCATAAGTCTTGTGAAAAGATGTTTTACTCTGGTGGAAAATTAACGTTTTCATTTCTACAAAGCTGATTTTTACCAATTTCCTCTCTCATCACTTCAACCTTTGACAGATATTGACGTGTTTTTTCGCGTGTTTGTGATTCAGTTGATTCATCATGAGCCTTGTGTAACATTTTCAGTGTTTTCACACTCGAAATTTTATTTGTATAATTTGAGACGGATAATTAGTTTATTATTAAAGTTGGAAATCGTAAATTAAATTGGAAATGGACTGACAAAATGCAACACTATGAACAAACTGATTGACAGTCTCCGCGTGAAAATATAAGACAGTTATGCCAACTTCGTGGTGCAAAAAATTAGCTCAGTAGGTTCAAACGAGCCTTTTGAATATTTCCGTTTCAAAATTTTTCATTTCACTACTAGATTCTACATTGAAAAAAGTATTCATAAAATAATTAATGAACTAACCCTTAATTAGACTTTGCTCATTAACAAGTAATCAAAATTCAAAAGTTGAAATTTTGGACCAGTAGTCTGTTATAGTTTCAAGCATTCGCAATTCCATGCATCACAATGATCACTGAATATAATTAATATCATCACTTCCTTTGATACGAATTATATCTAGTGAAAGCCATTACTATTCAAAATTTAGTATACAAACATTTGACTCATTTTGCATTGCTTTGGATGTTTGAATCATTCAAATGATTCAAATGCACTTTCGGATATGAATGAATCAGGATGCCAAACAGGTTCACCGTTGTAGAGCATTTTGTTACCATCAAAAGAACTAACGTTGATAATATTCAAATATAAAATGAGCAGATGCAGTCGGTCAGTGAACCACAAGGTGAACATTTAAGAAAGAATGTTGGATCGAAGAAAAATTTCCTTATTTGAAGATATATGGTATGAATTCGCTTTAAATAGGTACAGTTTCTTCGGCAAGGTCTTTTCTATCTTCAAATATAAGCTTGATGAAAATTTTAGAATTCCGTTCCTCGAAATAAAGAAACTGGTACAATAATATTGTAATTCACATATGTTTCAAACAAGATATTTTTCATTTCATTTCATTAAGAACGATAATAGAATCAATGTTTAAATTAGTCATAATGAAATATTCACTTGAGTACATTATTTTGATATAACTACTTACTCAAAGAATGGAAAAAATGTTTTCTGATCTTCACAATGTATGCTTCAAAATATATTGAATACTAATATGTCAAGAAAAGCGTTTGTAAGTCATACAGAAATTTTTTTCTGGAACTGCTAGAGGTAATTTCAAGGAACTCGGTAACAAATTCCTCGCTAAGCACCCACAACTTTTCTCTGTAATGGATTTTCTTTGAAGGATCGTTTGATTTTAACGGACAATAAATATTACGCCAAAAGTCACAACTTCATGGTATATTTAGGTGTTCCTGTTAATTTTTTTGTGGTAAAAAATAGTGCAAGATTAGATTTCTCGGAAAATAATCAAAAATATATTGCAGAAAAACAAAGCCTATTTTATGAAAAGCAAAAGTAGGATTCTAAAGTGGTGGTGAAACTTTCTTGCTCATTTATTGTGTAATAGATAGAGTTGCTCGCCTCTTTGAAAGTGGTATGATATCCTAATACTCGTAGATCTTCTTTGAATATCTCTCAGAAGGTTCATATAGCTTGTCTAAGTTAGGCGTTAAGATTTGTTTTACTTAGGTTTTATTATTGTCCCCCTACGCTATCTTCTGAAATGTCTGACTGGAATATTTCTTTTCTTCTTAGAGGGGCTCTGAAATTGGGAGCTTTCGATTCTTATCTACCGAGCTATCGCCAATCACATTTGTAGATCTCAATACGATTTTTAATCTGGAAATTATTTTTTTATTCGACTTGCTAGGGTTTTTGGAACTCATAAATAAGTTCATATTAGAGAGTAAAAATTGTTATCATTCCCGTATGGAAAACTCGTCAAAAATATTTTTGCTGACCTATTTGAACGTAAAATTGATTACACATTTTATTGAAATATCCATAGTATTATAGTCGCTTCATTTCATGCTCAGAAATGAAGACTATTACTGAGAAAATAGTTACATGGTTAGCCCGAACTTTAAAATCCAACTTTGTCCACCGGCTAGATTTTAAGATCTTCAGTAATTTTCTGGTTAACGCTGGTTGTTATATTATACAGTTGCAAAATTTGATTGATTGGGCGTCTAACAAAACTACACCCACAAAAACTGCGCTGGGCGTCTTTCCGTCGACATGAGCAAGCATTACATCTTTCCATGAGTTAAGAACAACAATGTTTCTTTACTTTTGAAGCCTTAATATAATAATATCATAGGTAAGTTTTATTTAACAGCGCTGACATGTCTACTCTAAGGAAAATATTATGCATAATGTAAAGTAACAAAAAATAATCATTTCATTATTATTTATTTTGAATAGACAGTTCAATGCATTTCGCAAATTGATTGCAGAAGTTAACCGATTTCTCAAATGTGGGTTTCAAGAGGAATAAAACTAGATTCTTTCTTGAGGTGCAAATACTTGGAAATATTTCATACTCGAACATAACACATTTTGAAACCAATTTCATATAGGATAGTTCAAATAACTTCAACAACTAACATTAAAACATCTTTCATTCCATCGTATAAAATTTCTGAACTATCTTTGTGTACTTGTTCCAGGGAACAGCGTAATCCCCCTAAATGTGGTTGTTTTTCTAATTTTGAGCCGAAAATGATCTTGAATGTAATTGTGTAATTGTTTCAGGCCTATCTTGCTGTTTGAATTGAATATCATGAACTTTGTATACGTCTTTTGGAGGTTGGTTCTTCCAAAAAACAAAAGTGACATAATATTGGCGGCGCCAACTGTGAGTCAGTTCTGGGACTTAATGACCCATCTGGTAGACCATTATGCATTCGGCTCACATACCTTCCTGAGTTTACAACTGATGCTTTTTCCTGCATCGAATTCTTTACGTCCTTCTGTGAACACCTTTTCAAGAACTCCCTTTTTTCGAATTCATATCTAAATTGGGATATTATTGGCAATAATTCTATAGTAGCCTGCTATATTTCTGAAAAAAACAATTCTGATAATTTTTTTTCGAATAGTTCATTTCATTCTTTCTTGTAATATAAAGAAAAGTCAAAACCTCATGTTTATACTTATTAATCAAATGCACCAAGCCTCTTTCTCAATAAGAAAAATAGTTGATTACTGACCAAATGATTCTTTTTTATTAATGTATAATACATTCCTGTAATAAATGTTTATGTAGTAAAATGAAAATGATCAGTATTATTTTACAATTTTTATTTTCAAATGCTGATATATAAATAGCTGTTTCTGTGTCATACGGAAAATGTGATTCGTTTTGTTCATTTCTGCTCTCATTTGTACACGCTTTGCGGAAATAGAACTTCAAAAACGTGAAAACGTAAATTGGTGCGAAAAAAATAATCTTTCAAAACGGTTATAAAACATATATTTGAAAAATCAAAATAAAAAATATTCGGAAATTTATAGAATTGAGAGCAGCACCTGAAGATTATCTTATAGAATCAGAAATTTTGAATCAAGATCCAAATAATCTAAGTCGAAATTTGAAAGACCATCCAGTGTTTTTAAATGCATTGAATGTGGACGCAAAAAATCAAATGCTTCAATCATATTCAGAAAATTGATTGGCTGAGATGTTTGAAAACACAATAATTTCTGTACAATTCCCAATATAGAATTTCAAAATGTGAACATAATAAAAATTTCATCCTTATTCAATTTTTAGTTTCAACTCTCCTTCTCAAAAAAAAATTTTTTTTGGGTTCCTGAGTCAACACTGCTCCAATGGAATCCAAAGAGTCAGTTCTTATTGAAAATCGATCCAAAATTTTTAGTTTAAAATTGATCTTAAATATGTACGTTTATTTCTCTCGATACTTTTCAGGTGTTATTTCATTTTTTCTTTGATACAGTTTCCTCTAATTTTGTAGCACTCAAACAACTTTATTTTTGGAAAAAATACTGATAATATATAATCAACCGGAGATTATTGGGTTACTGTGCGAATATTTTTTCCAGCTTATTCAGATAGTAACTGAATGCTTTCAGTTTTATAATTTACTGTTAACACAAAAAATGTAGTCACATTCGATTTTACTAGAAAAGTTATAGAAATAGTCTCTAATGTATCAACAGGTTCTGAGTTAAAAGCACAGCAACGACAATAAATTTATAACCACTTCGAGACGATATCATAAATTTTGAGTGTATCTCAGTGAAGTGAACTTGGTCCAACCAAAGACGAAATTTCTGTGCATTCTTCCTTGTCTCACCTAGTATAGTTCATTGACCGGCTGCACCTTTTATCGAGCACTTAGGTTCTGTGTTATTTGTATCTATGCACATTTTTTATATAACTGAAACAATTTAGCGAAGTTTTGTTGACTTATGATTTCTTAAAAGAATGAAGATTTGGACACCTGGAGAAGAGAAATATTTGGAAGTTTCCTAGTTACGTTAAATTTTTAAGTGGAAATTGAAATCATGAAAGATGTAAAGCAACTATGATTTATTAGATTGTTCATTAATTTACACCAGTGCCAATTATAATTACACAATAAAGCTATTTCTAAAATGTACTAGGTTGACAAGTTTCTGCTTTTCTGAAATATTGACCGCTATTTATAATAATATTTATGGTTATACAGAAAATAGGAATCATCTTTGATATTTTGAACGTAACACCTGTAATATGATGTTGATATTTGAGATATTAAAAAAGCCTCCTATCTCGTGGAAAATTCCCCTTTTAATTATTCTGTTTCATACATAATAATTACAGTATTTCTTTTTCCACTCATACACACGGTATTTTTTGGATATTCCTAACTGGCACTTGAGAACTACGTTATAGAACCTCTGTTCTGTATTTTCTGTGGATGAACATAGAATGCGAATGGTACCCGTTAAGAAACCATTTGAGTTCTTTCAAAGTTTGAAACTCCATGAGATCGTTCAAGTATGATAGATATTTTGTATTCGTTGTTCTTATTTGGCTGAGATGAAAGTGGACTGAAGATAATCGGTGAGAATCTCAAATCGTTTTTTTGAAGATGTACTTCATATTTTTGAAGGAGTTTTCCAAAGTGAGATTGTTTCCAACACGTAACAGTATATTGTTAAAACTGAATTGGTTATCTAGAGATTGAATGATAAAGTCTTATTTGAATCCTTTAAGAATCAAATTAGAATTTTTAAATAATGCTTATTGATATTTTTTTATTACGTGTATCCTATCATATCTCATCAAGAAAATACAGGAAAACAGTCTAGTGTTCACTTTTTTCTGGAAATATTAACATCGAATATAGTACATTTCACTAATGAGGAAAATATACTGCCACAATTCAATTAAATCTTTAACCATCTTCAGGAGATATTTATTCATATCAATTATAATCATACTTAAACCTCTGACGTCTTTGGTAATTTTTTATAAATTGTTTCGTTAAGATATTTGGAACTGAAGACTCTGTTTTTACTGTACCTTTAAATAATATCAATAATACCACGAAAAACGAATTCAAACAATGAGTGATCTAAAAAATTCCAAGTAGATGGCATGAATATTGCACAAAATTTCGAAATTTGTCGCGATTATAACACGAAAACATGAATTGGGTACACTCCAAGCTAAGGTGACGCATGCTTTTCACACGTGTTTGAAGTGTAAGGTGCTAGGTATTGAAAGATATCTATGAGAATTTGAAGGTCGTTTTACTCTCCATAATCTGGCGAATAAGTTGATTTGCTATATATTTCCCATATTTTAATTGATTAGTTCATACTGGCACTGATTGATTCATTCAACTTTTAACTGTTGATATGAGTGGGTTAATAAATAACCAGTTTCGTTCGTTCTTTCATAAAAAAAACGATTTCTGTCGGTTTCAAAAATTAACGTCCGATGTACAATTCATCCAGTTTATTTTCACAAAACTCTTCGGTATTGCCTTTTTAAATTTTGTCATATAAATATTGCCTTTAACGCATCTCACACTAACAAAGGTGAATCTATTTGATTTGGCTATTGGGTTGTTTCGCAGACAGGAGTTTATTTTATTTCCACCATTGTGTTGTTTTTCCTATTGAGAATTAAATTGGTTTTTGATATTTATGCTTTCTCATTTTTTTTTCTGAATACTCATTTACTACGAGGATGTGTTCTTAGATAGTGAGACCTTGCCGCAGCAGTAACTCGCTGGTGTTCAGTGCTCAGTAGTGGATCATACATTCTGAGGATTAGGCATTCCGCAGATATAGTAAGAGTATAACGAAATTCCTCGTGCTATATCTGGAAATACGCAATATAAAATGAAGTTATATTTCATTCATTCATCAATTCGCGTTTTGGTTATCATCGGTATTTATATTGAATTTTTTAATCAAATCATTTTATCTTGATTTTCTGGTTTATATAGCAGAAAGCTAATGAGACCTATTAGAATGAGCGATAGGTCTTATTACGCTCCCATTTTTTCCTCGTTTAATGTAGATTCATTTTACGATCGATGATTTATTTTCAGTATCCACCACTTAAATGCCTCCAAAAAAAGCTAAGAATAAATAAAAGGAGCCAATATATTCTCGATATAGGGGTAATTTGATAATAATGTGAGTAATCTAATTATCTCATTTACTAATAATACTATCTATTATTATTATTATTTATTATTTATGGCGAGCTGGCGTCTGTCCACCCTACCACTGCGTCCGCACGGACTATTGTGGTTCACCCCTAATTTATATCTCCCCGACGAGATCCAGTTTTTGGATGAAACCGATAATCTTGTTCAGGGGTAATTTTTTTCAGTTCGCTGTGGGCTTTAAAAGCCTAGCCAAAGACCTCGAATCTGATGCGACTCACCGCTAGGCACTCTGAGACGATGTGCATGGCCGTTTCAGTGTCCTCAAGACACAGCCTGCATTCATTGTCTTCAGCCAGACCAATTTTGTGCAAATGCGCTTTCAGTCTGCAGTGACTTGTCATAACTCCGACAAGTGTTCTTAGTTTGGCCCTATCCAGACCTAGAGCTAGGTTCGCCATCTTTTTGATCGAAGCTGTTCCAAGGAACAACTTCGAATGTTTCAAGCCAGGATGGCTCCGCCAGAAAGACTCAAGCCTTGAGTTCATTCTGCCTGTTATCGCCTCGTTAGCCACGTCATGTGGTATTCCCAGGAATGGTTCCGGTCCTACCAGAGGCAGCGCAGCTCCAGCAAATGCCAGCCGATCTGCCTTCTCGTTACACAAATAGTTTGAGTGGCTCGGTATCCAAACCAAACCAGAGTGACTCCGTTATACATACTGAGCCTGTTTTGGATGTAAAACAGCTGGATTCCAGAGCTTTTAGTACTGACTGACTATCAGTAAATATTTTGATTTTACCGTGGTGGATTTGCCGTTTTATCAGCAGTTCCGCCGTGGTCTCAATGGCAAATATTTCTGCCTGGAATATGGTTGCGTTTTGACCGAGACTCATTGAGATGTTAATTCTCGGTTTGCTCCCATAGACTCCCGCTCCTGTTCCGTTCGTCTTTCGCGAGCCGTATGTGAACAAGCCAAGATCGGTTCTCAATAGAACTTCAGCATGCTGGGTCCATTTGTCCCGGCTGGGGACGAATTCATTGAAATTCCGTTCCTGGCTCGTGATTTTTGACATTAGATCTGAGGGCATCGATAGGATACTGTTCGTTATAAGCTCGTCCAGCAGTCCTGAGCCTCCCATCACTATTGCCTCTGGCATGTCAATCGCCAGTTGATATAGTTTGTATGTGGTCCGTTCCGCCTCCCTCTGCAAAAGTAGGTGCAGGGATGGTATATTTAGTAGGACCTCCATGGCTGCCGTAGGTGTGGTGCGAAACGCACCTGTAATTGCAAGGCAAGCCTGTCTCTGTAGTCTGGTGAGCTTTTGTTCACCAACCGTTTGTTGGCCTTTCTTCTACCACGCTACAGCGCCATACACTATCCGTGGTCTAATAAGCCAGTACATCTGCCTGGGCTTTAGGCCCCAAGTTTTACCACAGATCCGCCTGCAAGTCCAGAAACCCATTCTGGCTTTAAGACACACTTTATCTAGGTGTGCACTCCAGCTGAGGGTCTTGTCCAGGACTATTCCCTGGTATTTTGCCTCAAACGAGAACTGTATTATTTCACTATGAATAGTCGGCGGTTCTAAACCATTCAACTTCCGTTGTTTAGTGAATGGTAATACTATTACTATCTAAGGGTATAATATAAAATTTCACTAATGTGCGATCATTAGTTTTCTAGGTTTCCTCAGTGAAAAATGACCAGAGTAACTTACGCTACAATGATGAAGAAAATCAAGCATCGCCCCGTTATGAAGTTCCCCACTAAGCAGAAAAAAAGTCAAAAAATAATTTATGAAGAAAAAGTTGCTGTTTATCTGTTGTGCCCTGTCGTTAACCACCATTCAAAAGTGGTCAACTAAATTCGAAAGAGCCAGAGAAAGCACTGAAGACGACCCTCGCTCGGACGAGCCCGTAAGCGGCACCACTGAAGAAAATGTGAAAAAAGTGGAAAAGCTGGTACTTGAAGAAGCCAGAATAAAAATCAAGGTATTAGCAGAGATGACAAACCTATCCGTGGGTACCATACATGCTATACTTCATGACGTTCTTAACCTGTCAAAGGTCAGTGCAAGATGGGTACTGGGAATGATCACCGCATCTCAGAAGCAAGGGCGAGTCGAGTGATGTTATGAGTTTTTACAGCTCTGTGGAGAAGATACATCGACTATTTTCAACCGGTTGGTTACTGAAGATGTAGCCAGTGTTGTACGGCAATTTATCTCCCAAAATTGTGGTGGTAAAATCACCTAATGATGAATGAATTCTTCAAGGGATTTCTCAAACATCTGGCTAGATTGTGGAAGTTTCTTTTGATTTCTGATTGGCAGCTGGACGCTTAGTAGACCTTTCCACTATTGATGTAACCGATTCTCTCAAGAATTCACCATCGAACACTACTCATGAACTCCAGTCACTAGATAGAGCTGACTTCAGGTCTTTTGAACACCACTGGGACATAGAGGCGTTGTCATTTTTACCATAAAATCAAGATAAGAAGTTAACGAAGGCACGATTTAATGTTTTTCTCTCGAATGTCTGGTCTAAATGCATGTCACATAGCAATAATACACCATCTGATGACTCCCACAAACGCAGGATTTGGCTAGGCCTTAATTTCCAGTTATGTTAATTTTTATTTCTTATGCATTTTTCTGTAATTTTCTAATATTTCCTTTCTTATAGATATTGTATATTATAGTCAGCGGTGTTATTACACTCTAGATATTCACTTTTGTTATTTATTCTTCATATATATGAGAGCGGATAGCTCAGTGGTAGAGCATTGGACTCGTGACCGGAAGGTTCGAATTCTGTTAAGATGATGTTAAGATGTTCAGTTGGACGGGTGTCCGCAACCATTTCACATTAACAGTGCTGTGACCTAAAGTGGCGCAAGATCGCAGTAACAAAGCCTACCCAGAACACAACTGAACTCCTAACTCGCACAAGCTGAAAAAGCTTCTAAGGGATCTTCACAAAAGATCTAGGAGTACCAGGATAATAATATCATTTGATGAAAGCATGAAAATATCGATTTCGTTTGTTTTGGTTAATATTTATGACGTTTTCATTGTATTAATATTTTTTGCGGTGTTTATCCTATGTATGTCGTTATTTTTACTAATGGATTATGAATTCTCTTCATTCAAATATTGCTGTTGGTTTTTCTTTTCTTCTTATAGTACGCAAAACTGTGTTCTGCGTTCTCCTTATAATTTCATTTGTTTCTTCATTCCCTTGTTATTGTGGAATCGTTCAAATGATTATGATCACTTTTGACGTAACTGAATTAGTTATTATTTGTATGTATCACAATAATTATATTTATTGCCTTAAGCATGTGTTAATAGTGTTAATAGGATACGTAATGGGTAAATAATATCTTCTTCTATTTGTATATTTTATTCTTCTATTTGTATATTTTTGTTCTTCTGTTTCTATATTTAATTCTTTTCTTATCTTATCAACTCTTTTGGCTATGCCACTTTTGATTATCCTATGGTCAAGTCTCCCGTGTCGTATTCCGTCAAATGCCTTCAAATGTCTAAGAGCGATTAGTTCGGCTACTTTCATTTCTTGCATTTTCTATCAACGCAAATGATTGATGGTCGAAGAAACTAATTCATTAGGAGCCCCCACTTATTTATCGTCTTGACAGTTTCGAATTCGATCGACTATCAAGCAGCGATTTCAGCTTTTTTCGTTGAAAGTTTCCTTTTTCCATTTTGAATTTCTAGAATTCCATTCACTTAATTCATTTCCATTATGTTTTTGTGTCTCGCTTATGGTTAACTGAACAATTTGTGTAAAAGAAGTTGGAGTTTTGCAATTTTGAAAATGTTCTTTTTTCTTTTGTATACTTAAGGATTTTCAGTTCCCTCCGTACATTTATGGAAACTGAATTTCCATAATTATATTTCTATTATATATTTTTAGACTATTTATGCTTTTATCGTTCAATCATGATTTTGATCTGTCTTTTTGAATCTAAAACATTTACCGTAAAAAATTTAAAATTACTAGGTTTCTCTTCAGTGGATGAAAGACTAACAGCATGAATGAAGAAAATTGGATATAATCACGTAAGTTTCATATGCAATTTGAATATAAATATTTACTTTCAAACACTTTTTTGTTAGAAATTTTAATAATAGATATTTGTGTGGACTGATAATAGCTGTGTAACGATATCGCTAAAACAGTATTTTTTCCGTAACATTTTACTCTAACTCTTCAGAAATTATTCTGTCATCCACCACTATGAAAAATACATTTTTATTCAAGATAATGACTTTGTGTTGAAGAATATTATCTATTTTACGTTGGAAAATGATAAGATCCTCACATGACGTGGGATGCATCAATTCATATATGAGATGAATCTTAATGTTTATGTTGATTTTCAAAATTTTCGAGCAACTACTTGTATTGCAAGTATCTCCTTGACAACACATTAAGCCCATAACCCTTTCCTGATATTCTAAAAATTCCATATCATCAAAAACAATATCTACCAAACCGCTCGATAATGTTTTCAATTTTTAATTTAGAAATGCAATATCTCAAGAACATCGCTCTATCGCCATAGTAACAACACATTATCTGAGATAACTCATTAATAACACAAATAGTATATTGTTTTCAACAACAGAACCTGTATTAAGGACAAAAAATATAGTGACATTTGAACCTGCTGACGTATGATGACGTTGGGTACTTGCCTCCACTGATATTGTCAACTCTAAACAAGATCACACCATAATTTTGTTTCATTTCTTCTGTAGATAAGATATTATTTGTTTTTGATTTTTCTGAATGGATAACAACGCCGATAGAATTTTGTTTTAGAGTCAACATGACGTGGAGAAACACTGGTCAAAGGAAAATTTTACAGAAAAATTGTACTATGTTCACTTTCGCTGAATTTCTCTATTGTATTTTCTTAAATTCAGAAAAACATATTATTACCATCAAAAAGCATTGAAATAACAGAAGTTGTAACACTCAGATAACTGTAACTTGTGATCCAAATGCCAGATCGTCAAAAAATTTTTACACTTATCTACTGAAGGTTAGTTAGTACCTTCTCCTGATAATATTCGTTTGGCATTTGTGGCACCTTTTATGTGTCAGACCAGAAAATTATCAGCTATATAGTAACTACAATATTTTTTGGATTTCGTTGTGGGCAATTTCAATTATTTGCAAATATTCTAAAAAAAGGGTTGTGCAGAACTGCCGAATTGTTGAGTTTTTTGATATAGGCATCCTCTTATATGCAGACGTATAGTAATGGATTCAGGTTTCATACATTATCACATATAGATTCGAAAAATCCTGAATTCGGCTTAAACAGCTCTAAGTAACCTGCGGAATCATTGTTCCTCTCAGGAAACTTGGCACTCACTTCGAAATCAAATTATAAATAAATGATGAAGGAAATTGAACCCTGCACGTATCCTTTGAATCTTAGTTATCTTCTGCATCTTCACTTCAAGGTTTGTAAAAACTATTAGGTGGACCTTCTTGATGTTTTTCAGTGTTTTTCAGCTTCATTTGGGCCAGAGTTGTGCGGTTCATTATCGGTGTTCACAACAAAACGTTAAAATTCAGCAAATCAGGTCAATTTACTTGGTGCAGACTCATAACACTTATCGAGCCAAGTATCTATTTGAACGACAATTAAAAGTTGATAGAACATCTGTCAACACAAGAAATTCTTTTTTCACTGTGTTGAAAATTACAAAAATTGTTTTACTAAAAATATTATAACTTTTGAAACGAGCGATTGTTATGAAAATTACAAAAATTGTTTTACTAAAAATATTATAACTTTTGAAACGAGCGATTGTTATGAAATTTCACTGCTATAGTTTGAAAATTGGTAGTTTTCAACAGAAATAATATTTTTGTATTCATTTTTAGCGTCATATTCGCATCACAAAATTTATCAGCCAACGTAATATACAAAAGTTATTATATTGATAACAAATGCCTAATTATCATGAAGAAAGTTATAATTAAAGAGCTTTATTCTATTTAATTTTAAATCTTCGCAAATTCATCGCAAATAAGAAAGATTTATTATGAACATGATCAGAGAGTTTACTAGCGCAAAAGAATGAAACTTTCCAGAAAACGCATAGGAAAATATATGAGAAATTATCCAGGTAGTATAAAAAAATTTAAATCACTCGAACCGTTTTCATTATATCAGTAGTTCACATTATGATATATCGCCGTCGTTTTTTCAGAATCGCTTTAAAATATGGTAAAAAGCACTGACGTGAAGTAGGAAGATTTTGCAGTCTATTTCCATTGAAAATTTCAAATCTCTGAATTTCTTCTTGAAGGAACCACATATAATGAATAAGAATATAGGATTCTGTGTTCTGATATTCAAAAGTTGAATTATTGTTGATTTTTGCAATTTTTTGAACTTTTCTCCCGAAGGAACCGAAAATTCTATGAAAATGAAGACATTTTGGAAAGGCTTCTTCATCCATTTCTCTTCGATTCACAGCATAACATATTGCTAAGAGTGAAAAAAGAATATATCGTACAAAACTTAATATTCTTCATACCAAAATGAGATAAGAAAAGAATTCAAAACTTTCTCTTGATTCATCTTCACGAAAATATGCATTAACTTTCGTTATGTAAATACTTAATTTGATAGAAAATATCTAAAAAATTGAATATCAAATAAGGATAACTCGGGAACTTCAAAAATTAATCGAAACGATGGTTCCTGAGGGGTGGTCCGATCTACCCCCCTCTGCACGGTGGTAGATTTATTAGGACCTCTATGGCTGCCGTGGGTGTGTTGCGAAACGCACCTGTAATTGGAAGGCAAGCCTGTCTCTGTAGTCGGGTGAGCTTGTGTTGGCCAATCGTTCGTTGGCCCTTCTTCCACCACGCTACAATACCATACGTTATCGATGGTCTAATAACCATTATTATTATTATTATTATTTTATGATCAGGCGTCTGTCCACCCTACCACTGCGTCCACACGGACTATTATGGTTCACCCCTAATTCTTATTTCCCCGAGGAGATCCAGTTTTTGGATAAAACCTTGTTCGGGGGTAATTTTTTCAATTCGCAGTGGGCTACAAAAGCCTAACCGAAGACCTCGAATCTGATGCGACTCACCGCTGGACACTCTGAGACGACGGGCATGGCCGTTTCAGTGTCCTCTAGACACAGCCTGCATTGATCGTCTTCAGCCAGACCGATTTTGTGAAAATGCGCTTTCAGCCTGCGGTAACCTGTCATAATTCCGACAAGTGTTCTTAGTGTGGTCCTATCCAGACCATCACAAGGTCCGTCATCTTTTTGTTCGAAGCTGTTCCAAGGAACAACTTCGAATGTTTCAGGCCAGAATGGCTCCGCCAGAAAGACTTTAGTCTTGAGTTCATTCTGCCTGTTATTGTCCGCTTAGCCACGTTATGTGGTATTCCCAGGAATGGTGCCATTCCTACCAGAGGCAGCGCAGCTCCAGCAAACGTCAGTCGACCTGCCTCTTCGTTACTCATAGTTTGAGTGGCTCTGTATCCAAACAAAATTGATTCTATTATACATACCGAGCCTGTTTAAAGCCGCGCGGCAACTCCAGACTGTTCTCGAGGTACAACAGCTGGATGCCAAAGCTTTTAGTACTGACTGCCTATCAGTATATATTTCGCCTTTGCCATGGTGGATTTGCCGTTTTATCAGCAGTTCTGCCGCGGCCTCAATGGCAAATAGTTCTGCCTGGAGTATGGTTACGTTTCGACCGAGACTCAATGAGATGTTGATTCTGAGTTTGCCTCCATAGTGCAGAAGCCAAGGTCGGTCCTCAATAGAACCTCAGCATGCTGGGTCAATTCGTCCCGGCTGGGGATGATTACATCAAAATTCTGTTCTTGGCTCGTGACTTTTGATAGATCCGAGGGTATCGATAGGGTGCTGTTCGTTAAAAGCTCGTCCAGCAGTCCTGAGGCTCTCATCACTATTGCGTCTGGCCTGTCGATCGCCAGTTGATATAGTTTGTACGTGGTCCGTTCCGCCTCCCTCTGCACGAGTAAGTGCAGGGGTAGTATATATAGTAGAACCTCCATGGCTGCCGTGGGTGGTGCGAAACGCACCTGTAATTGCAAGGAAAGCCTGTCTCCGTAGTCGGGTGAGCTTATATTGGCCAACGGTTTATTGGCCTTTCTTCTACCACGCTACAGCGTCATAAATTATCTGTGGTCTGATCACCTTAGTGTATAGCCAATATATCTGCCTAGGCTTTAAATCCCAGGTTTTACTACACAGTTTTCACATCCGCCTGCAAGTCCCTAAACCCATTCTAGCTTTATGACACACTTTATCTAGGTGTGCATTCCAACTGAGAGTTTTGCCCAGGACTATTCCCAGGTTTTTTGCCTCAAATGAGTATTTTTTTACCAGGTATAGCACCTTCTTCAAAACATTTGAAACTCTCTTCCATAATCATGAGTTGACTTTCCTTAAGATGAATGAAAACAATTTCATTTTGTATATTTATATATATTTCATTTTATTGATAATTTATGATTTATTTTTTACATGCGTACAACACCTTTTTGATATAATTTCATTTAAAACAAGCTTAAGTTTTATATTTCTGTGGTTGAACATAGATTTGAGTTAACCCAAACAATTTCATCTCATATTATTATTTCCATCTTCAGGATCTTTCCAAAATAAGGTATGTGATATGCTTTTATCGATTACTCTTATTTATCATTCAAAAAAGTCAACTGATCATTATGGACAAGAGTTTCAACTGCTGTTATTGAGATTGTGCGAACTTTTTTGATTTATATAGAGTCCAGTTTGTTTGAGTATATAATTGTTATAGAGATTTATGTTACACTGTCTCGATTTCTCTAGAACTCTCTATTACCATAGCTCATACTCCTTATTAATGATTTTTGGTACAAATCAGCCGAATTAATTTATTTTTTAAATTATTTGAATATTTTAATATTAGCCTTCTACATATTTAATTTCAAAAAATTATATTTAATGATTATAACTTCTGAAAATAAATTAAAATAATGTCATATAAGTACCACTTATATCAAATGACATATAAAATAAACATTCATTATAAGACATCCAAATGGTATAACAGAATCCAGTAAATAAAAATTGTTAACCAAACTCCTATAAATTAAATATTTTGATGAACAAAATTTTGTTTCTGCTGATCAATCTTATGAAAACAAATATCTTTCAAAAATGTCTAACATAATCTTAAGAATTTCATCATAAAACTATCTTACTTAGGATATTCAATATTATTGGATATCTTACTAAGTTACTTCATATAAAAACTCAAGATATGTAAAACATTACTGAAAAACAAGTTTAAAGAGAGACTTTGCCTCGTCAGTATTCAAATAATTAATATTCAATAAATATAACATCAATCAACAACAAATATTTACTCACCTTTCAACCATTTAGAAAACTTCTGGTAAACTGAAAAATCTTTGAATGTAGTGTAACGGTTAACTATACATAAATATTTCTGTGGTTTACCCTTGATCTAAAAGATTGAAATACAATTTAACGGCCTCTGTTATAGCACAAGGACTATCTGTATAAAGAATGTTAAGGAAAACAAATAATTATATATTATGAATAAAATAACATAAATATAGGTTAATTCTTGATAGAAGGTATATGAATTTTTTTAAATATTATAAAATTAGCCTTCTACATATTTAATTTCAAAAAATTATATTTAATGATTATAACTTCTGAAAATAAATTAAAATAATGTCATATAAGTACCACTTATATCAAATGACATATAAAATAAACATTCATTATAAGACATCCAAATGGTATAACAAAATCCAATAAATGAAAATTGTTAACCAAAATCCTATAAATTAAATATTTTGAATAGACAAAATTTTGTTTCTGCTGACCAATCTTATGAATGAATGTGTTCCTTCTGACGTATACCCATTAGATATTTCATTTTGACATCTTATGAAACCAAAATAATCACAATTTAAAGAGCATAACTGCTTAGTTTTCTATGTTGAAAACAGTCATACTATTTGAAAATGAATTCTTCTGCTATGATATTGAAATCTTTTCATCTTTCTTTCGTGATACTTTCTCATACATCAAGAGGGAAACAAATTCTCATGATTCTCGAAGGAAATGTCCATTCATTTGTATATAATGAATGAAGTTGATATCCCAATTCTGGTTGAGTAGAAGAGAAACATATTAAGTCTTATATATATCTTCTCGATAAACATACCGAGTATCAACTGACCTCGTTAAAGACAATATCTCCATATATTTGCTGAAACTGATAATAACCCAAGTAAGTAGCTCAGTCATTATCTCATATAGGTAAATATAAACGGGCGCCATTTTATGCCTGTAAAGAGCCAAGTTTTGATGCTCTCGATAGTTCTGGGAGAGGAAAGCAAGGTGCATGTGAAACTTATATGATTGAGATATATAGGATAGATAACTCTGAACAGTTCACTATTTGTAATGGTATTCATATAGTAAAATATTGAAGTACATCTGCTTGGATAAAATAATATCAAATGGGAATAAGATCGGCATGAGAATTAGTAGCAGTGCAGAATATACTCTAGATGGAATAAATTAATTCATTCTTAAGTTATTCAACAATCTAAGATATACCACCTGCCTGACGATGCTACTGTGTTAGCGAAACGATCCTTGTAATATAGTAATAATAAAATATGTGAAAATCGGAATAATCTTCTTCAATATTATTTAATTTGGATTTTCATCATGTAAAGACTGGTTCAATTAAATACTAGGCATTTGTTCGAAGTTGGTTGGTACCAATCAGTTCACAGAGCTCGTTAAACAAAATGATTCGAACTATCTGTGGTGTCGAATCGAGATATCTTGAAGAAGTGTAAATCTTGACAATAGGTTCTTCCTGTTTCTTTAATGGGATTGCCTACAGCCATCAGATCAATCACTTTAACCCTGTTGCAGTTTTTGTGTTCAGTTGAGTGCGGCCTTAAGTTTGAAGTATTGATTCTGATCGACAATATTTATTCTCGGCAGGAATAATTTCCACTAAAGATTATACCCCATATTTTACTCCGCACTTGAATTTTGTTTTTCTTTGCAACTTCGATACAGATAAATGAAAGGAAAACATATTATCACTAAACTTTCCAATGAACATAAAAGGAGATTGAAACATTTTACATTGTTGTAATTATTGATTTTTCATTTTCATCGCATTTTTCTGAGACTAAGACGATCTTGTAGATAGAGATAGAGAAAATTGGTGCAGAAAACCTGGTATATAAATTGCTACGATGTTCTTGTAGATAGAGATAGAGAAAAGTGGAACAGAAAATAAAAAACCTTGGATATAAATTGCTACGATTAATTGATGATTGGAACTTAGACCTCACTCAAATGACATCAATATTTTTCTGTGTAGTTTCTTGTGTATTAAAGTTACATGTCCTACAAACTAAAATAAAATAGAAAGGCCTTTTACTTGATAGAAGAAATATAACAAAATTTGAATATCAAAACAAATTAAAATATGTTTATCTTCTACAATTTTAATTTCAAAAAATTTTTATTCAAAAAACTTTTAGAATTAAATTAATGTCTTAAACAAGCACCGCTTACATTTTATAGACGATTATATACGTCTATTAAATGTAAGCGGTGTTTATCTTCTACAATTTTAATTTCAAAAAATTTTTATTCAAAAAACTTTTAGAATTAAATTAATGTCTAAAACAAGCACCGCTTACATTTTATTGACGATTATATACGTCTATTAAATGTAAGCGGTGCTTGTTTTAGACATTAATTTAATTCCAAAAGTTTTTTGAATAAAAATTTTTTGAAATTAAAATTGTAGAAGATAAACATATTTTAATTTGTTTTGATATTCAAATCTCCTACAAACAAAAATTTTTCACTGAATAAAAAAAGAAGAAACGTAGTAAAAGGAGGAGTATTTAATATTTGTGTAAAATATGGCAGAAATTGCAATAAAAAAATAGTTTGAAGAGAAGTACACATAAGATAATTCATTTGTTTTGATATATATCTATCCACAATTCTTGTTATTTATCACGAAATTTCTTCATTCTAGAGGCCAATTCTTGACGTCACTAAATCGTCATTGTGTACACAATCATAGTTTTCTTCAGTATGTTCAATCGTTTATTTTTAGCTCCACGATCTGCGAAGCGAGATAAATTCCAGAAAATATTTTTCTGGGACATTCCACTTGTTTTTGAGATATTGTGTTTGTGTTGAGCACGCTAGTTGTCACTAATCTCTTGTTGACTGAAATGATATGAGGAAAATAGGAGGTTCTGATTTTTTGATGATTACGATAAGAACGTTGACGCTAAGTTTAGTAGTTGATCGTGAATTTTTTTGAGGTCATCTATCCACGTGCTTATATATACCTCTACTTTGTTGGTATTTTTAGCTGCATCCATAACAGAAAAATTATGTGTTCTCCGAGATATACTTAGAATTTGATCATCATGAGAGTATTACTAGTGTATTGGAATTGTTTTTTATCAAGAGAAAAATTATCCCAAACTCCATTTAATTCTAAGGGCAATTCTCAATGGTCGGACACAATTTTTTGAGCAATGTGTATCATTCCGGCAGGTATAAAGTACTGAAGTATAAAATCCACAAATGTTGAATATGCTTGAGATTTGAAGAGAATTATTTCTCTATAAATTGTTAAATGTTCTGCTCAGATTTATAATGACGTGAGTGCAGGCTGTCTATAAGGTGGTTTGTTTTCGTATATCGGTCGCTGATCAGAAGGTTCAAAAATAACTCAAAACTCATCATCATTCAGCCCACATCTGCCATTAGAAATTGTCCAGAAAACTTTGTAAATTCAATATAATATTATTTTTATTTATTTATTATTATCCTCTTACTCGTAGATCTTCCGTGAAGATCCCTCAGAGGCTTTTTCAGCTTGTGCGAGTTAGGAATTAAGTGGTTTTCTGAGTAGGCTTTGTTACTGCGATCTTCCGCTGCTTTCGGTGACCGCAATGTTAATTTTTCGACCCAACAGTGAAATGATAGCCGACATCCGTCCAACTAGAAAATTACTTTCCCACCTGAGCAGGATTAGAACCTGCGACCTTCCAGTTACGAGCTCTATACTCTACTACTGAGTTGTCGGCACTCATTAATTACACAGATAAATGAAAAATCATATGACTTTACCCTATTTTGCACTCCTACAGAGTGTCATCAGATGCTAAATGATGTACTGAAACTACAGATGAAGGATTCATGGTCAAATTTAATCTTGCCGATGCATCCGCCTGACCCATGTCGTTTACAAACAGGCAAAGAATCCGCTCGTTTTCAAACATGGTTACTTTGAAGGAGGAAATTTGGTTGACGTCTAACGCCTCAATACAATTATGAGATGCTGTAAACTTCAAAAAGTGTTTCCTTCAAGACATTCTATATTTTTTATTCATTATTTGGAAATGTAAATCCAAAACTCCTAAACAACAACAGCCAAGTATTGTTTTGTTCAAAGTGCATTGAAAATTATAAAAAGTGAAAATTTAATTTGATATACTCTTTGGTCGAAAAATGTTTGACGAGAAGTCCTTAAATCACTACTGACAAGTAGTGAGAACACAGCTGAATTCCTAACACGCACCAGTTATAAAAAAGCTTCTGAGAGAACTTCATAGAAGATCAAGGAGTATCAGGATAATATCATATCATATCTTCGTAAATACCTCCTCATCCTATTCAAAACGTGTTCTATAGGATTTAAGTATGGACTTCGAGCAGGCCAAACAAATTTCGTGATTTGAATCTAGTCAAGATGAGTTGTAACAATTGAACAATGTGTCTTCTAGAACTTCCGTCAGGTACCTATGACTTAAAGAAGTAGCTCGGTAATACACACTTGACCATATCGATTGCCTTATCGTGGCGACACTCTTAAATGCGTCCGAGGGCATAAGATGAAATCGCGATTCATCAAAGAACAATACGCCACTCTATTGTCAAAGCCAAGTGTTCTCGTGCAAAATTCAACCTTACAATCTAATGTTCACGTGTCTTGTATCCCTAGTTCTAAAAAATAATTAGTATGAAGTTGCCTGCGTATTCCCCACTTCCTGCAAATGATTTGGAAGGAAAACTACCGTGATCATTCGGTTTTTCAGAGCACTAAAAACGAGAAAGCAATTATTTCTATTCATTCACTAGGAATGTAATACACAACGCATTTCGATTCAGTAACCAATGTCAAGTGTCAATATACTTGACAATGATTTATCAAATTTTTGATTGTCTCGGTCTTTACTTGACGGAAATTCATCTTCAATATAAGAAAAACAAATGCTAAAATAGCGGAAGTTAACATTTGTTTTTCTTATAATGATTTATCAATCGAAACACATATTTTTAGTGAATAAGTTGTGGGAATTTGATAAAATATGGCGATTTATTCTCTAATATACAATTTATTTTCAAAACATGAATGAAGCATAAACATTATAATGGTCATCTCTAGCTGTTGTAGTGCTTCCTCGTCCTGAACTAGGTGAACGTTGAAATAATCGTTGCACAGTGGAAGTGGAAAGACTGACACCAAAGTTTTTCGCGTCATCTTCAATATTCTCCATAATTTGAGCCACAACATAATTCAATCAAACAATTTGCAATAGATCACTGAAACAAATAATGTGCTGCTAATGGTTTTTGGGAATTTAGATCAGAGATATTTTTTTTGCAAAAAAAATACATTTTTTTTTATTGGAGCATTTTCTGTTGAATCATTGCATACAAATAGTAAACTATGTTACAAAGGAAAAAAAAGATTTCTATTATTAATGCAAATTACGGAATGGCTCTAATTTTATGCTCAGCTGTGTTTCACGTTTTTATTGAATGGTATACGGTACCCGAGTTTCGTAGTATTCCTACCATAGACTTATCATCCTCAGTCTATGATTACTTCACTTGCTGAACTTGTGCTGAACTTGTGTTGAGTATAACACATAACAATTGTACGAGTATATTAATTTAATGCAGAAGGCTTTGAATTATTAAGAACTTCAGAAAAAAGGAAACAAATCCATAGGTCCATTTGATCATGCTGGTGTTCTTATTGACCTGTTACTTCTATATTAAAAATGGCACTGACGTAAAATCGGAAGCTTTGCGCTCTTGTTTTGAACAGTTTATTTCCCCTAAAAATTTCAACTCTCCCAATTGATTCTTGAAGAAGCTATATACGATAAGATACAACTTAACTTCTTATTCATTAAAATCTAAAGATATCAGGAAGTTTTTAACTAGATGATCATTTGGAACCTTACTGTAGAATAGGCGTTTTGCTAGGATAACCATGATACTTCGATCATTTATATACTGAATTGTTTCAGTCGTTACTATTTGGTAGTTGATCATAATTAAAACAAATTGTAGAAATTACTATGTTTTACTACCAAAAAATATATATTACACATTTTCTTGTGACTCGAGTTTCGGGAAATGAACTATGCCATCATCAGACAACTGAAGACCTAACAGTGCTTCAGTGGTATTTAAACAAAAGTGATAAATATTTTGAATATTTCAACAGATTCTCGGTAATACCTAATAGTGGTACAGAGGTTTACAATAGGAACGCGAAAAAAAACCGGGTTAAAAAAGAGGGGCCTTCTAACAGATTTCGGAATGTCGGCAATCGACAAAGAAGGTTGTTAAACAGATGGTACCCATTTAAACATCTCAAATAATTTTTGGGGTCACATAGGTCCGTAGTCATTCATTATTTTCACATTATTTTGTTGTATATCTCAAATATTTGGATTTAGAAAGCTCCATACAGTCATTAATTATTTTTTATTAGGAGTACAAATAAGTTTCCGCCGTTTTATTGTAGATGGCGCGGCACCGAGTTTCGGTTAGCTTTCGCAGATGATAGCCGGCTTAAAAAATAGTTTGCACATTCAAGAACAACATAACCTATTAATATCATTGATTAAAAAAATGTAAATAAGACAGTAATTTATTTCTACGAAAATGTGTGTACTAATACAACAATTGTTTCACCACGATGTGGCTTCTTCAGGTATTACATTGTACTGTCTGATGGTATTGAGTGTAACCGAGTTTATATACATTTTTAGGTACGTGACCAAATAATAGAAGCACAAGTCATAAAAACTCTAGGTGTTTATTGGAGTTTGCCGCTAAAAATGCCATTAAGGAAAAATATTCAGTAATGGAGAATGATCGACATCTGCTTGTTCGTTCAAAAGGATTTTACGGGCATTATACCTGTTGATTTCAAGAAATTCTAAAAGTGTTAATCTAGAACTTTTGCTTTCAACGTGGATAATTTCATAATTATTGTTGAAATTACGCCTGAATTCCTTAAGATGATTAGCATATGTCGAATGTACAGAATTGTATATATAACCCCTTTGGTGTTCTTGGATACGTTTCTTGAATGATCTATCAGTCTGGCCAATGTATACTAAAGGGCAATCTTTGCAAGTTAACTTGTAGACTCCGGATTTATTTTCTTTATTTGTACGATCTTTATTGTTTTTTATGTAGGTACTAAGGTTATTAATTGTCTTAAAAGCCGCGTTATAATTGAAACAACTTTTGAAATATTTAGCAATATTTTCAGAAAGAGGACAATACACAGAAATATTTTTCGTTGTCTTATGTCAATGGATTATCTGAAAATATTGCTAAATATTTCGAAAGTTGTTTCAATTATAACGCGGCTTTTAAGACAATTAATAACCTTAGTACCTACATAAAAAACAATAAAGATCGTACAAATAAAGAAAATAAATCCGGACTCTACAAGTTAACTTGCAAAGATTGTCCTTTAGTATACATTGGCCAGACTGGTAGATCATTCAAGAAACGTATCCAAGAACACCAAAGGGGTTATATATCCAATTCTGTACATTCGACATATGCTAATCATCTTAAGGAATTCAGGCATAATTTCAACTATAATTATGAAATTATCCACGTTGAAAGCAAAAGTTCTAGATTAACACTTTTAGAATTTCTTGAAATCAACAGGTATAATGCCCGTAAAATCCTTTCGAACGAACAAGCAGATGTCGATCATTCTCCATTACTGAATATTTTTCCTTAATGGCATTTTTGGCGGCAAACTCCAATAAACGCCTAGAGTTTTTATGACTTGTGTTTCTATTATTTGGTCCCATACCTAAAAATGTATATAAACTCGGTTACACTCAATACCATCAGACAGTACAATGTGATAACTGAAGAAGCCACATCGTGGTGAAACAATTGTTGTATTAGTACAAACATTTTTGTGGAAATAAATTACTGTCTTATATCCATGTTTTTAATTAAATTGAGTTTCCACCAAGTAAAGACCGAATCTATCAAATATTTATTAATATCATTGATTTTATATTGGTAAAATATAATTTTTATAAGTTGAAAATGTCAGAATTTGAGCCAAGTAAGCGTCATTCGCGGGAAATATTAGTTTACTTCTTTAATTTAAAGAAATCTGCTGATGAGGCGTAGAAGCATATGGTACTTTGAGTGAGAGAACGTGTCGAGAGTGGTTTCAAAAGTTTAAAAACGGTGATTTCGACGTAGAAGACAAAGATCGCAGTGGAAGGCCAAAAATTTACGAGGATGCAGAATTGGAGGAATTATTGGAGGAAGATTCATCTCAAGCGCAAAAAGAACTTGCTCTAACATTAGAAGTCACTCAGCAAGCAGTCTCTTAACGTTTAAAATCATTAGGAATGATTCATAAACAAGGAAATTGGGTTCCGTACGAATTAAAGCCGAGAGATATTGAACAATGCTCGTCCACATGTTGCGGCTCCCGTGAAAAAGTACTTGGAAACACTTGATTGGTAAGTGTTACCCCACCCGCCGTATTCACCAGACATTGCACCGTCCGATTATCATCTGTTCCGGTCCATGGCACATGCTCTGACGGCGCAGCGGTTCACATCTTATGAGGATACCAAAAATTGGGTTGATTCGTGGATAGCCTCAAAAGACAAGTTCTTCAGACGTGGGATTCGAATGCTGCCTGAGAGATGAGAAAAAGTGATTGCAAGTGATGCACAATATTTTAAATAAATTTGTATTACTGTTTTTCTATAAAAAATATTTAATTTGTGTTAAAAAACGTCGGAAACTTATTTGTACTCCTGACACATTATTTTATTGTGAACGAATTTGAAGATTTCAATAATCAAGTTTCTTTTCTTTTGAATCTACATGTAAAATTTTCTTAAGATTTTCTTTTGTCGGAAGGAATTACTGTTTTCTAAAGAATGAATGGCAAAAGTTGAATTTTTGTTGACTTTTCATTGAATTCATTTTATGTTCGTTGAAAAAGGTTTTAAACAGATGTTACTTTTTAAATATCTCAAATATTTTCGATTTACATAGCTCCGTACAGTCATTCATTATTTTTACATTATTGTTATTGTGAACTAATTTGAAAATTTCAACAGATTCTAGATAATCGAGTTTCTTCTCCTTTGATTCTACATGAAAAATTTTAAGATTATCTATTGTGGGAAAGGAATGACCGTTTTCTAGACAATGAGTGGCAAAAGTAGAATTTTGTTTATTTTTCCTGAAACTCATTTATGTTCGTTTAACCTCGTCTTGAAGGAACGTCCTGTTTGTCCTATATATTTATTACTGCACGTAGAACAAGATAACTCATAATTTGTGTATGTCTGGAGTAGGGTCCTTTGCGTTAAATAATAACGATGATAATTTGTTTTGCGTTTTGAAGACAATATTGACATCTGATTTTGAAAAACTATTGGCCACTTTTTGACTTATGCTACAAAAGTACGACAGAGAAATGAATTCTTTATTTTCTTCGGTTTTTATGATGGGATAAATTTGGCTTATAGCTATTTTAGATAGTTTCTGTCGAATTAGATTATCTATTATATTGGAGTTGAAACTGTTGTTCGCGGCTCTTGATTTTATAGTTTGGACTTCAGCTTCGCGGTCATTTTTTGATAAGGGTAATCCGAAGGCTCAATGGATCATCGATTAAGAGGCTGACATTTTTTATGAATATGGGTGATTGGAATCAATAGGAATACATACATACATACATAGTATATCAGTGGATGTAGGTTTTCTTAACACGTTGAAATCTATTTTTCTATTTGAGTGTGATATCGAGTGGTCTAAAAATGTAATACTGTTCTTCGATTCTTTTTCTAATTTCAATTTAATTTTTGGGTGAATATTATTCAAGAAATTCAAAAATTGGCTGAGTTTTCTGGATGTTCCGGAGATACACGTAAGAATATCGTCTACGTATCTGTACCAGAAATGAACATTTACAGGTAGTTTCGAATCGAAGATTTTATTTTCTATTTCTGACATGAATATGTCTGCAAGGAGTGGACTCAGTGGTGAGCCCATAGCTAGGCCGTTTAATTGTTCTTATATTTTATTATTAAATTGAAAATAGTTTTTGTGCAGGCATTGTTCTAAAAGGGCAATGAAATCACCGTGTATCACTAGATTTACATGTGATTTTTCAAGAATTTCTGAAGCTAAATAAATGCTATCATTTCTCGGTATATTTAGAAACATATTATCCACATCCAGGCATACTAGGTAGAAATTATTTGGTAAAGAAAAATTTTTTAATTTTGTTGTTTATTTTATGGAATTTTTTATTGTGTATTTCGGAGTGAAATTATTAAGCCTTTTGAACATTTCATTTAATTTTTTCTCTATTTTATAGATAGGGTTGCTAATAAAGGAAACGACTGGGCGAATTGGTGCATCTTCTTTGTGAGTTTTTATTAGACCGTAAAGTTTTGGTGGGCTAGGATTCATATTTATGAGATGATAATTTTATTTAAATAAGGAGATGTCTGACAAAGTTTTTCTCAATGATTTTTGAATTTTAGTCGTCGGGTCAACGGGAGTTTCTACGATATCTTGATTTTTAATAAAATCATTCATTTTCTCTATGTACTTCGATCTAGAAAGGATAACTGTGGCATCTGATTTATCTGCTTTTGTGACGGTAAGATCATCGGATTGATTTTTCTTCTTTTATGGATTTGATTGTATTAAAAATTTTATTGTTAGTTATGTTTCTGTTGTTTCTAAGGGTTTTTGAAATTTTAGAGGTAATTTTATCCACCTCATCCGTATATTTAAGTGCAATTGTGGACTCAACAGTAAGAATTTCTTTTACTTTTTACATACATACATATTTTTAACATAGTTATTTCTACAATTTGTTTTAATACGATCATTTATTTTTTTGAGCAGTAACCTTTTCGCCATACGCATTATCTTTTACGTATTCCATTAATGATATCCAAAACGAAAGTCGAGAAAGTGTTCGTGCATAAGTAGCCAGTTCCAAATCTACAACCCAACCCAAACCCACGTCCTCCGAGCGTCCCATTAGGTATTCATCGAGATCAAAACGTTCCCAACAGAATATACTAAATTATATGCTACTTGTGCCTAGATACGGATAGAAAAATTCAAGTCCGAACGCTAAAGGCATTAATGGAATACAAAAATAACTTCCTCATTCTTCTTTTTAGTTCGAATGTTCTGAAAAATATTGAATTAACAGATTCATGATGAAAATGCTTTCTCTCGAGAACAATTCAATAGCTTCAGTTGTAAATATACATGTATCTCAAGGATCAATGATGGTATTTCAGTGACAGATACAGTATCGGTTAACTTCTGCAAACGTTTTATGTGAACAAAATTTCGGAATACGTTCGGCGATATCCACAAAAATAAGTAATTTCAAGAAACTTATTAAAAATTCTTTGGAGTTCATAAAAATAAATGACACAATGGCAAATCTAAAACACAATTTTCGTACTTTAAAAAATCCCCATCGATTGATTTTATTTAAATACAGACCTGGAACCTGATTTATTTTTGCTTTCTTGCTATAATTGTAAATATATGACCTATAAAAAATCTTGATTCTAACATTTACAACAAATTTCATAATTTTGCATTATGAAAATAAATACTGTTTTTTAATATATTATTGAATGGACTAGTCTGTTACTTTGTGAAAGTTCATTTCAAATTTCACTTTTTCTTGTGATAAAAATGGGTGTATTGAAAATTCTATGTCTATAATGTAAGACAGTGTTTGTGAGATATTTTATTCAATTTAGTTTCAAAAATGACTTTAAATTTAGAATTATACATTCTAACTCCTATAATATGTATTGAAAATATATACAAAAACTATAAGAATGATAATATAATCAATATAAAATATTTTTCATTGCCTCGGAAAAAACCTTTTAACATCATGACATGAAACATATTAACACAAATGTATTAACAAAAACTATATAAGTATGTATATTAAATACAAATACAAGAAAATCCACTGTTCCAAAATCATCTAAAATTCTCAAAATAAATTATCGAATAAAAATATTTAAATGAGAATTCCAACAATTCATAGGTATTACGGTCTGTAGACCTCTTCAGAAGAGTATTGACTTCAGATTCAAATATATCACTAGATCAAAATTCGACTCATCAAAATTTGACTCATCAAATAAGATAAAAACTGGAACGAAAAAACTCGAAGTAAGCTTTAAAGTATCGAAGATAAAACAGAAATGATCAAAGTGTTGTTACCATGAACCTATAACTATTTGTACTCGGAACACAGCTAAAATATTCACCCCAAATAATATACCATGATAAGAAAAATAACCAGAATTTCAAAAATAATAAATAATTAAGGAATAAAGTTTGGATATTCAAACTCTACATGAATTTCTTTAATTTAAAAATACATTTTAATGTGAGTCAATACTTGATAGAAGTAAAATTTAAATGACTTTAAATTCCGAATTATATTCTAACTTCTACAATATATATTGAAACTATATACAAAAACTATCAAATTGATATCCTTATATATAATCAAAATAAAATATTTTTCAATGTCTTGGAGAAAACCTTTTCACATCCCGACATGAAACGTATTAATACAAATGTATTAACAAAAACTACATAAGTATGTATATTAACATAGAAATACAAGAATGAATTTAAAGTCATTTAAAATTACTTCTATCAAGTATTGACACACATTCAAATTGATTTTTAAATTATTAAATAAATTGATATAATATCTAAATATCCACACTATATTCCTTAATTATTTATTATTTTTGAAATTCTGGTTATTTTCCTTATCATGAGACATTATTTGGTGTGAATAATTTTTGTTATGTTTTTCTGTGTTCCGAGTACAAATAGTAATAGGTTAATGGTAACAACATGTTGATCATTTCTGTTTTATCTTGGATACTTTAAAGCTTATTTCGAGTTTATTAGTTTCAGTTTTTATCTTATTTGGTGAGTTAAATCTTGATCTTGTGATATACTACTCTGTCAAGAAAGTACCGGGAATTTTCAATTAAAAGAACATTTTTACATTTAATCGTCAAAATTTATTGGGTCGCCTTCAAAATAGGCTCCATTTGCTCCAATACATCTATGCCAACGGCACTTCCAATTATCGAAACATTTTTTATAGGCGCTTTCCGGGATGCACTTTAGCTCTCGCGCCGAATTTTGTTTTATGGCTTCAATCGACTCAAAACGGGTGCCACGAAGGGGCAATTTTAGTTTTGGGAAGAGGAAAAAGTCGCAGGGAGCCAAATCCGGCGAATACGGTGGTTGCTGAAGCAAGTTTGTTGAGTTTTTGGCGAGAAAGTCAGTCACAATCGTAGCTCGGTGAGAAGGCGCGTTATCGTCATGCAAAATCCATGAGTTGTTCGCCCACAAATTTGGCCGCTTCTTACGGATACGCTCACGCAAACGTTTCATAACGCCTAGGTAATACTCCTTGTTTACCGTCTGACCCTCTGGAACGAATTCGTAGTGCACCACGCCACGGATATCGAAGAAAACAATGAGCATCACCTTCATTTTCGAGCGGCTTTGGCCTTCATTTTGGACCGTCCTTGAAGGCTCTGTACCACTGATATGCACGAGTTTTCGATAGAGCATTAATACCAAAGGCCTTTTGCAACATTTTCAATGCATCGGTACACGAAAATTCATTTGCCACACAAAACTTTAAACAAATTCTTTGCTCAACGTAATCACCCATAGTAAAAATCGGCACGCACTCTGACATCGACTGACTTAATCAGCTGTTGCAAACACACTAGTTGACAGATCCTGCTCAAGCTTGGCATAGTAATTAAGGACAGTGGTACCAACCTAGGAAAAAAAAATTTTACCTGCCTCATTGCCCCGCCAGATTTAAATCGATAATTCCCGGTACTTTATTGACAGAATGTACTTGAATCCTCTGAATTCAATACATTTACGCATGAAGAGATCTAGAGACCGAAATAATAGCTATCAGATATTGGAGTTCTCGTTCAATTGTTTTTATTCGATCCTTTATTTAGAGAATTTTGGATAATTTTGGAAAGGCGGATTTTCTTGTAATTGTATGTTAATTCACATATTTATAAAGTTTTTGTAAATACATTTGTATTAATACGTTTCATGTCGGGATGTAAAAAGGTTTTTTCCCAGACATTGAAAAATACTTTACATTGATTTTATTAATATAAGGATATCATTTTGATAGTTTTTGTTTATAGTTTCAATATATATTGTAGAATATATTATATAATTCTGAATTTAAAGTCATTTGAAATTACTTCTATTAAATATTGACCCACATTAAAATTAGTTTTAAAAAGTTTTCAAGAGGTTTTTAAGATTGATATTGTATAGATCTGGGAGGATTAATCCAGCTATGATCTGTAATATTTGAAAAAAACCCTTCGAAATAAATTTTTCACATTTACATTTGTTCAATATAATTACAATTTGTATTTTCAAATATGCACGAGGAAGTTTTCAGATGTTGCGTCTATAATCGTATCTTCTCTTCAACATTTTTCTGTGGAACAGCCTAGATTTTGAACAGTTGACCACGTTCATTTGAGTCCACTTCAAAACTGGATATTTGGTGAACGAAGGTAAGTAGATATAAAATTTGAATTTCAAAACAGATTTAATCTGTCAGTCTTCTACAATTTAAATTTCAAAAAAATTTTTATTCGTAAAACTTTCAGAATTAAATTAATGTCTTATAAGCACGGCTTATATTTAATAGACTTAATAAAACAAAACTCAATATTCAATATCAAATAGAATAAATAAAACAAGAAATATAAATTGTCAATTAAAATTAATAATTGAATATTTGAAGGAGACAAAATTTTGTTTCTGATCTTAGAATTATGAAAACTGTATCCTTTTCAAAAATACAAAACATAATTCTTCTCGAAAAAATAATTTATTTGAAATATTTAATATATTTAAATAAGTTACTTCGAAAATCTCTCAAAACATGTACATCAACTGGAACATTTTCAAGGAATGCTTTTGCGGCAGCTGTTGAAGTTTTGTAGGAATTTTTGTTTTTTTGAATATCAAAACAGATTTAATCTGTCAGTCTTCTACAATTTAAAAAAAATTTGTATTCAAAAAACTTTTAGAATTAAGTTAATGTCTTATAAGCACGGTTTATATTTAATAGACGTATAAAATCAAAACTCAATATAAAATATCAAGTGGAATAAATAAAGCAACAAATATAAATTTTCAATTAAAATTAATAAATAAATATTTGAAGGAGACAAAATTTTGTTTCTCATCTTACAATTATGAAAACTAATTCCCTTTCAAAAATACAAAACATAATTCAAATACTTCTCAGAAAAAATAATCAATTTGAAATATTTTATATTTTTAAATAAGTTAATTAAAAAATCTCCCAAAACATGCATTATATCTTCAAAAAACAATTAGAATTCCGGTAATATCTTCATCGGTCCTAAATCATATTTGAAAAATAAACTCAACCAACAATAAATATAACTCACCTAAAAGACGTCCTGGGATCACCGCTATGAACAACTAACTTTAAAATCCAAGATATTCTATGTTCGTCAGAAAGATCACAGAAAGCTGTAAGGTATTATAAAGTCTTCTTTAAACTAATGATAATCCATAATGAGATTTTTATTCGTAAATATAATTATATATTATGTTCATCCTATTTTATGTAGATATATTATATTTATTATCTTTATGTGGCAACAAACTAACTTCCAACTGAGGAGAATATGGGTACGGATTTGAAATTTTTTTTCTGGAGAATGTGCTGTCAATTTTTTGAAAAAGGAACTAAAAAAACCTTTTTTAAATTCTATATGTAGCAATTTTTGGTGATGGAATCTGTTATTTCTGAATATTCAATAGAAACAGGCTTGTCTTTTTATGGTGGTTCTGGATGATCACGGGCCGAACTTTATGTTTTCTTTTGAATCTTTATTGGTTAACTGCCGCTCATATGTTTTGATAATTCTATACGTCAGTGACGTGAAACAATGTTTCTGAGATAGTTTATTTCGTTCAATTTCAAAAAGTTTTTAGATGTTTTTCAGATCAAGTTCGTAAAGCTTTTGGAGAATTAATATAGCTATTATCTATAATATTTCAAGTAATTTCTTACAAATTCTTGTTATGTAACATAAATGAAAACTAAATAATAAGAAAAGGTTTTTGCTTGATAGAAGGATTCTTACAAAATTCTAATATCAAAACAGATTCAATCTGTTAGCTTTCTATAATTTCAATTCCAAAAAATTTTTTTCAAAAATTCTTAGGATCAAATCAATATCTTATAAGCACTGATTATATTAAATAGGCGAATAAAATCAAAACTAATTACACAATATCAAATAGAATAAAAAACCTAATAAATATAAATTATCAATTAAAATCAATAAATAAATATTTGATGGAGACAAAATTTTTTTTTTGATCTTATATTTATAAAAACTAAATCTTTTTCAAAAATACAAAACACAATTTCAAGAACATCTCCAAAATTAATTTATTTGAAATATTCAATATATTTAAACATTCAGATAAGTTACCTCAAAAATCTCTCAAAACATGTAGCACATCCTCAAAAAACAATAAGAATTCAGACAAAGTCTTCTTCAGTCCAACTTTACATTTATAAAATAAAATCAATTAACAATAATTAACTTATCCCTAAGACATCGTGGTATCCTAGTTTGAACAAACGCCAAAATTAGAGACCTTTGAAATTAATTGATTTTATTTTATAAATGTGAAGTTGGACTGAGGAAGACCTTGTCTGAATTCTTATTGTATTTTTGAGGATGTGCTACTTTTTTTGAGGGATTTTGGAATTAACTTATTCGAATATATTGAATATTTCGAATAAATTAGTTTTGGAGAAGTTCTTAAGGTTACGCTTTGTATTTTTGAAATAGATTCAGTTTTCATGAATATAAGATCAGAAATAAAATTTTGTCTCCTTCAAATATTTATTCAGTTATTTTAATTGACAATTTATATTATATTTGATGTTTTCTTTATTCCATTTGATATTGTATATTGAGTTTTGATTTTGTACGTCTATTAAATATAAGCAGTGCTTATGAGACATTAATTTAATTCTGGAAGTTTTTAAATAAAATTTTTTGAAATTAAAATTATAGGAGGCTAACAGATTGAAGCTATTTTGATATTCAAATTTTGTAAATAAAAACTTATTGATTGTGACTGTATTAATGAATACAAAAAAAAAATTCTGAGAGGAAGTGAACCTATGAAAGGTTCCAAATAAAAAAGCAGATTTTCAATAAAATAAAATAATAAGATGCGGTTTTTTACTTTATAGAATAATGATTACAAACTTTGAATATAAAAACAGATTTAATCTGTTAGTCTTCTACAATATCAATTTTTATTTTTAATTGAATTTATATTATGAATGTAAAGTTGAACCTGACCTTATCTGAATTTTTTAATTGTTTCTGAGAATGTGCTACATGATTTTAAGAGTTTTTGAAGTAACTTATTCAAATATTCAAACATATTTTATTAAATATTTCAAATAAATTAGTTTTGGAGAAGTTCTTATAATTATGTTGTGTATTTTTGAAGAGGATTTAGTTTTCATAAATATAAGACCAGAAACTGAACATGTTTTCAAATGTTTGTCAAGGGCAAAACATACGTATCACGTGCCTTTCTGACGAGTTCAGGTGCGTATGTTTGGAACGAAACATTCGATATTACTTATTTTTAATTTTAATTTATATAATAATTTACTTTAAATAATAATTTATTTTTTGGGTTTTTCATTCCATGTGATATTGTATAGTGAATTTTGATTTTTATACGTCTATTAAATATAAGCAGTGCTTAATTAAGACATTAATTTAATTCTAAAAGTTTTTTTCTCAATTATTTTGAAATTAATATTGTAGAAGGCTAACAGATTAGATCTGTTTTGATATTCAAAGAATTTCAATAATTATCAAGAACGTATTAAGCTCTATAAAAATTTTGAAAATTTCAAATATTGGTTAGAAAATTTTTCAGATGCTGGAATGAGGAGATATTTCATAAAAAAACAGAGGACAACATTTTCAATTTTTAGGTGTTCGGAATCCTTCTAAGGAGAAAAGGTTGTTTTACTTGTAACCATTACTACCCCCACCACAGCATGTCCAGTGCTATCTGGTCAGGTAGATACATAATATAATTTCTGCATACTACTAAATTTTTGAGAGAAAGGCACAGGCCTGGTAAAGAAGTTGACTTCATTTTACCAACTCCGATACCTGTACGTTTTTGGTGTAACCCATTCTATTCTACCAAATCAAAACAACTTGCAACTGAGGACGGAGGTTCACGAACTTCATGGTCCTTCAGAGTTGATTCAGTGGAGATTTTCGGCATATAACAAGTTTCAGAGTTCACCGTTACGTGAACTGACGGCGCTTCATACGTCTTCTAGCCACTTTCACTAGATTCTAGGTTATCCACGTGTCTTCGGTTTTATCTTATTTTTAGTACGGGGGTACTCTATTTCAATCTGAAGGTGATCCAGGAGCTCGAAGCAGTATCGCTTTGACTGGAAATGAGGAATTACCATTCCGTAGAAATGCAAACATGGGTATCAGGACATTCAATATAAAGGCTGGTTCTAGTTTTACAGTGGTCGTACGAAAAGTTCCATGGGAATTTTGAGTCTAGTCTCTAATTTGGGTTAATTGTTTCGTTGAATTCTTATCTTGAACTAAATTCCGAATTTCAATCAGAATTACTATAATTTCTTACATAAGATAAATATTTTATTATTAGTCTTCATTACATGATATTTGACTCAACGAAGAGGAATGAGATGGAACGATTATATTAGAACATCCACTCAAAATTCTTATTTTTGTAGCGAATGAATCGATTGAGGAAGAACATGAAACTTATTCCTCAAATTTAAATTGAATTATTATAACTCAAATACAAAAAAGCTACTTGTCTCTTTTCTCCTTAATTATCCTTTTTAATTATTATTATTATTATTATTATCCTGATACTCCTAGATCTTCTGTGAAGATCCCTCAGAAGCTTCTTCAGCTTGTGCGAGTTAGGAGTTCAGTTGTGTTCTGTGTAGGCTTTGTTACTGCGATCTTGCGCCACTTTAGGTCACAGCACTGTTAATTTTTGACCCAACAGTGAAATGGTGGCAGACACCCGTCCAACTGAAAAATTTATTTTCCACCTGAACAGGATTCGAACCCGGACCTCCCGGTCACGAGTCCGATGCTCTCCCGCTGAGCTATCCACACAATAATATAACATAATAGTTTTTGTAAGTTATCAAAACAATGAGGAGAAAAATTAAACAACTATAATGTTGCGAAACCTCATGCATGTTTGGTCACGCGCCAAAATAATAAGAACCTAGAAGCTTCAGCCTCTCTTAAGCTCAGAGTTGAAAAATTTAAGACATTAACTATAACACTTTATTCCCTAAAACAAGCCCAAAAAGTATAGTATTCTCTATCCTGTCATCCGAAAGTCAAACAAACGTTATTTTTCGCAATTTTGGAGCTGCTCTTCTGAAGAAAAAGAACATTTTCTGCTTTTGCCAAAATCGAAAAATTCTCGTAATTTATCTCCACGAAATAATGCACTAACGTTTTTGTCGTTATTTCATATCTAAATACTAAATTTGAACTCGATTGGATTCGCATTTTCGAAAATAATTCAGATATAATTTCAAATGAGAATAACCGAGGAATCACATAGCTTTGTTTGTCAGTATTTGAACGTAACTGATAAAAAGACACCAAACCCACCCTGAAAATTTCAAGTATCGTTCGGAAATTGGCGTTCTAACCTCAAGTCGTCCGCTTGGATAGAAAATCGTCCAGAAATTTGGTGTAAATTTTCGTGTTGTTATTATACGCCGTAATACCAAATTTTATTTCGATTGGATCGCTTGTTTCGGACATATTGTGATGAAAAGAACATAGATTGAATAACTGTGAAACCATTCGACCGATTTTGTCCATATAAAAAACTATCATCTTTAGCTGTTGTAGTCCTTCATCGTTCCAAACAAGATCTAGTGAGCAGACCAGTCTCTTGGTAACGTTAAAATATTCGTTGCAGACAACAGTATTTTTATGTATTTCAGCAGATATAATGTGCTACCAAACAATTCGTAATAGACAGATAAATCCACTGGAATAAAACATATGCTGTTAATGGTTTTCAGTAATTAAGGTGAGAGATCATTTTTTGTCAAACATTTATCGAAACAACAACAACTTTTTATTCGAAAAATCATAATAAAATCTTCACACACAGATAGTGAACTATGTTGCAATCAAAAACACAAAATATTTCTGAAATAAATGCATATTATGGGATGATTATCATTTTATGCTCGACAGTGTATTTTCGAGAGTGCTCATTCTGCAATCTGATCTTCATCAGCTCAGAATCTACTCAACAATTTCTAGGGAGTTATACCGAAGGTTATTGCGTGATTTTAACATTCATTGTAACGTGTAACGAAAAATGCACCAAATGCTGAGGTTTAGAAAACCTCTGAGAGTCTATATCACAAACTCTATGAAACTTACGAATGGAGGAGAGTAAATTCATTACTTTTATCTATAAAAACCAATTATACTAATGACAGAAAAATTGGATGATTGGAAAATTGCTCTTACTCAAAATTGTTCCATCAATATCACAATTTACCGAACTCATGAAAATGGTATATTCTAGAATATTTGCTGCCAGCATATCGTAATATTTTCACATTTAATTATTCCAAATTATCCCATGTAATTAATATATAATACTTGCTGAACAAGTGTGGGGGGCTTATTTTTTCAATGTTTTCTCCATGTTTTCATCAAGAAAAAAACAGGTGTTTTCATATAAATTATTAAGAAAATTGTAATGGATTAATAAATTTTATGATTTGATGATTTGCAATAGTGACTACTATTTCAAAATGATACAAATGGATCGCCCAATTGTTTGTTATGAAAAAAAGTGTTCCATTTATCCAACAAGAATATCCACTTTTGCTTTTAGATTTCCCAGAACCCATATATTATTATTCACAAACAGGTAATTGATCATTTAAAATGCTGGAATTGTTCACATTTTTTTGTTAGCAACAACTGTTCTTTTGTGCGTCATTTGATATTTAGTTTTTTTATAGTACTCACGGTACTCCATTCTTTTCAGTTCATTCCAGGTGTGTATTTCTGCAACGAGTAAAAATATCGATGAAAAATCTGTCCTAATATTTTCAGCGTAAAAGACATTTTTTATGCGAAAAGAAAAACATTGTACAAGGCTTACAACGAAATGACTTCATCAAAAATTTGTGCTTACAAATGCAAAAAGAACACGTCAATATCAATGGAAAGTAAGAGTGTGCTGATATATATTTTTATTATCCTGATGTTGAGCACTTGGACTTCTTGCTAGAAAGTGGGACGTTCAAAATGGCATATTATTCAAACGTTATGCTGTGTTTTGGGCTTATCATCGTTAACAAATTTCTGGCCAAAAACCCAACAAATGTTATTGAACAACCACCATATTCGCTCTAGAGAATTGTTTCTTCTTTCGAAAAATAATCAACAGTTCAAGGTATCTGTCTCCCGTTGATAGAAAACATAAATGATACTTGGCGACGACTCCTAAATTGCATTTCTAAGAATTAGTTGAAAAAGGTTTTGATCATTGGATTATTCTTTGGGTCACGTGTATCACTTCGAACCGATTGACCGATTCCAAGTACTTTTTTGACCTTATGGAATGCCTGCGAAAGCATTTTTCAAAATTTCAAGGCGTTTTTCAGAAGCTGGATCTTTTTCAATAAAAAATATTAACGCATGTTAACCACGAATTGTAAGAACACCAAGAATCGAAGAAGCAGTTTTGAAGGAAAGAGAAAATTATCCGTGAACCAGTACAAGAATAATTGGTATTAATTTAATTACACCATCCAGTTGTTTGGTATATCTTGCGAGATTCGTTGCTATATTCCTATTACATCCGTAGGGAGCAGGAGTTTCTGCCTTGAGGTTTCGATCCAAGGATTCATTATTGTAATTGGTACCTCAATAGACTAGTTAGTCTTTTTATGAATAAGAAAAAATTTCAAATTCCGCTGAATTTTAATGTTTATTGTTCACTCACCTGATGAAGTCATGATATGACTAAGCAGTAAAATTTAGCAGAAGTGGAAATTATTTTTTATTCATGAATTTCAAGATGAATTTCTGTCAAGTAATAACCGAAATACTCCAAGATTTGATATAGTGGCTGCTCATGTATCTCTGTAGATGACAAAAGCCGAAATATAACCAAACGTTGCGTTCGCCATACCTTTAATAACCTCAATTTTGACTCAGTCAATATTGAAATATTCCAAAATGTTAAAGGTTTTGACGATAGTTTAACGCTTGGCCAAGCCATTTTTATTTTTGGTCAATCCGAGAACTTGAGCTCTGCTCAAGTTTCAAACTGGCTTCACTTAAGATGAAAACGAAAAATACGGACGTTAAGGTATCTATATACTTCATCTTTGTATCTATAGATTTCTCCTACATTTTTATGATCTATGTCAATCTGAAGGACAACCACTGTACACTTCCTGGTCTGAACGTAAAACGGAGTACCTAATGAATCATTGATATTCCTATAACAGTATATTTCGACTGATATCTGCCTACGACAATGAAGATGGAAGAACGTGTATTTTTCAAACGCCTTCGTCGAATTGTTGCCTAGATCCGTTTAATCAGATGAAGTTACGATGGGAGAAAGGCCTTGTCCAATGCAAGACGCATCATCAGATGCGATCAAAGGCACAATGACCTTTTTGTTTGAATATTACATTTTAATTCCGTGTATGTGATGGGGAAGTTGATGTTTATGGGGCACGTTTTGATGGTCGAGAAATAAATATTTAATTCATTAGTGGTTCTTAATTATCTCAAAAAATAAATTTTTGAAAGCATCTTGCAAACAAAATATTCCTCTAAGATATCGGAAATCGAAACTTTATGTTTCTAAGTACATGAATGTGGGAGAAATTTATACTTCTACCTTTGTTAAGAATTTTCTCTTCAGTAAAAACTTATAAAATAGACTCAGCGACTGGAGCTGAAGTATACTTTTACATTAATTGATTAAATTAATTACATTCTCCTGATGCGTGGCACCAATCATTCAAAAAAGAATATTCAGACAAATTTCGTATTTAAATTTCATATGAAAAATTATTACACAAATCAATTCTATCAGGAGCTTTCATGGAAACATTATTCTTATGTCCAATTCGCTACCAAGGCATCGGCTAGCCCAGAAAAGCTCAATTGCCTACGATGAAAAATCATTAGATGATTCATGAAGAAGAATTCAACATGAAATTCCATCTTTTATCATGATAATACATGTCATTTTAATGGCGTGTATGAAATTATCTATCGTAATGAAAAACAATCTGATATTGGCTACTTGAATTGTTTGAGTACAAGATTTCATACAATTAAAATAATAAGATGCGGTTTTCTACTTGATCGAAGGATAATTAAAAACTGTGAATATCAAAACAGATTTAATCTGTTAGTCTTCTGCAATTTTAATTTCAAAAAAAAATTTTTTTAAACTTTAAGAATTAAATTAATGTCTAATAATAAGCACTGCCCATATTTAATAGACGTATAAAAATCAAAATTCACTATACAATATCGAATGGCCATTTGATATTGTATAGTGAATTTTGATTTTTATATTACTATTAGACATTAATGTAATTCTAAATGTTTTAAAAATTTTTTTTTTAAATTTAAATTGTAGAAGACTAACAGATTGAATCTGTTTTGAGATTCAAAGCTTGTAATTATCCTTCTATCAAGTGGAAAACGGCATCTTATTATTTTATTTTACATATAATATATAATTATATTAGGTTTTTGAATAATGAAATTTATTATACAGTTTCCAGTGGTTTAATGAAGGCCATAAAATGCCTTACAAACTTTGTGTGATTTCTGTGTTTAGCATAGAACATAGATTACCTTGGATATTAGATGTACCTACCTAGTTTAATTGCATTCACAGATTTTCCAGAAATTGTTAGGTAAGACTACAAGTTTATTTATTTTTAATTGAATTTATATTATGAATGTAAAGTTGAACTGACCTTATCCGAATTCTAATTTCTTTGAGGATGTACTACATGTTTTTGAGAGTTTTTGAAGTAACTTATTTAAATATTTTAACATATCAAATATTTCAAATAAATTAGTTTTGGAGAAGTTCTTAAAATTATGTTGTGTATTTTTGAAAAAGATTTAGTTTTCATAAATATAAGAACAGAAACTGACGAGTTTAGGTGCGTATGTTTGGAGCGGAACATTCCATATTACTTATTTTTAATTTAAATTAATAATTTTGATTTTTATACGTCTATTAAATGTTCTTATTATTAGACATTAATTTAATTCTAAAAGTTTCTTCAAAAAAAAATTTGAAATTAAAAATGTAGAAGACTAACAGATTTAATCTGTTTTGATATTCAAAATTTTCATACATTTGTTTGAAAGCTGAAAATTACAAAATTCATATATTTGGTAATTTTGTTCATACACTTATGTATTATGTGTTGATTATTTAGATACACTATTACTGTATACGACCAGTTCCCTAATTTGTGATGTTTGAACCATCCAGTTACTCATAAAACTTGTTTACAGTAAAGAAGTCAGCTACATAGCAGATTCTTGATTCGGAGGATTTCCTGAAATTTATTTTTATTTATTTTTACACTTGTAGTCATACGATCCTCGAGAAACTGAATAATACATTCTGTCAAGAAAGTACCGAGAATTATCGATTTAAATCTGGCGGGGCAATGAGGCAGGTAAAAATTTTTTTTCCTAGGTTGGTACCACTGTCCTTAATTACTATGCCAAGCTTGAGCGGGATCTGTCAACTAGTGTGTTTGGAACAGCTGATTAAGTCAGTCGATGTCAGAGTGCGTGCCGATTTTTACTATGGATGATTACGTTGAGCAAAGAATTTGTTTAAAGTTTTGTGTTGCAAATGAATTTTCATGTGCCGATGCATTGAAAATGTTGCAAAAGGCCTTTGGTGATAATGCTCTATCGAAAACTCGTGCATATCAGTGGTACAGAGCCTTCAAGGACGGTCGAAAAAACCACGCCAAAGCCGCTCGAAAATGAAGGTGATGCTCATTGTTTTCTTCGATATCCGTGGCGTGGTGCACTACGAATTCGTTCCAGAGGGTCAGACGGTAAACAAGGAGTATTACCTAGGCGTTATGAAACGTTTGCGTGAGCGTATCCGTAAGAAGCGGCCAAATTTGTGGGCGAACAACTCATGGATTTTGCATGACGATAACGCGCCTTCTCACCGAGCTACGATTGTGACTGACTTTTTCGCCAAAAACTCAACAAACGTGCTTCAGCAACCACCGTATTCGCCGGATTTGGCTCCCTGCTCCTCTTCCCAAAACTAAAATTGCCCCTTCGTGGCACCCGTTTTGAGTCGATTGAAGCCATAAAACAAAATTCGGCGCGAGAGCTAAAATCCATCCCGAAAAGCGCCTATAAAAAATGTTTCGATAATTGGAAGTGCCGTTGGCATAGATGTATTGGAGCAAATGGAGCCTATTTTGAAGGCGACCCAATAAATTTTGACGATTAAATGTAAAAATGTTATTTTAATTGAAAATTCCCGGTACTTTCTTGACAGAGTAGTATGTGGACAGTTGGGAGGCGACTTCATGCTGCTGAATTATCTTCTCGAACTAATGCCACTGGACCTCTACTTTTTTATGACCACCGAATTATAAGGTCGATTTTTGCACGAGATAACTTGGCTTGGATAACAAAGTATTGTTTTTCGATGGATCGTGATTTTGTCTCATGGACTCAGATAAACGTGCAAGAGTATGACAAAGACAAGGCGAGAATGCTCAAGAGTGGATTGCCGAGACAATTCTGTTTAGTGGAGGCTTAGTTATTATGGCAGTGAAGCTTTGTTCAAAGTGGAACATTGGCTGCTCTTATGTATCTGTTGTCCATCAAAGGTTTTGTTTTTTAAAAATCTAAGAGAAAATGAAGAATCAGTTGAGTTGCGAAGAAGAATTCAGATATGAATATTTTAATAACGAATTGAAAACTTCTGCAGAATATATGGGGATTATAGCACCAGAATTGAAAGCGCGTTTCAGTACTATATGAAAAAATACAAATGAACTCGAATAATTCATTTCTGAAGTCACAGTATCTCTCCCATAAAAATTAATTATCAAAATCAATAGGGAACGCAAAGAAACAAATATGCACGAAACATGATAGGGAAAAACGTGATCCAGTGCAAGACCCTCTGGGAAGGATCGAACAACACATCAAATCACTCCAAATCTGAAGCAGAAATTGAAAAAAGTTAGATTAATAAATAGTATGATTTTTAATTTCAAAATACATATTAGGGTCAGTTTCAATTGATATTATATCATGAAGAAAGAATAAGAGGACGAGAAACTCCAGATGTCTTCTTCCAACAAATACTAAGGAAGTTCATGATACCATTGAGCGATTTAAGCAGTAAAAAGCGCCTGGACTTATAATATTGAGCACAAATATTGAAGAGCACATCTGAGATGAAAACACCTCTGATCCATTTAGTAAAAGGATAGTTCCATAAAAGATTGAGATTTGAAAGCGTGCAGACCCTATTTAAGAATGATGACAAATTAGAAAATGAAAAACTATAGAACAGTAATTTCAATCTGCAATTTAGCCAAAATCATGGAGAAAATAATGAAATCAAGAATAGCTAAGATATATCAAGAATATCATACTATTTCACGGTATCAATATGGCTTCAAAGGAAATAGATCAACCACTCAATACATCACTTAACAACCCAAATTGTTAACCCATCAGATAAGACTGAGCCGTGTTTATGCGTATTCGTTGATCAATCTAAAACCTTCGACAATGTTTCTCTTAGAAAGCTGTTGGATACATTGGGCAACTATAGTTTTAGAAGAAAGATCCATTATTGACATTAAACATACAAAAAATGAGAAACTTGCTCTTTTCTTCATATTTAACAGATTACTTCCTACGGTACTTCTGGTTATTAGTTCGGGTTCATATATTCCTGAAGCCACCCTGATAATGATACTTTGACGTAACAGTCGATCGACATTTTCGGCCAACATATTGAACAGTCGATCGACATGTTCACTGCTACAGCAGGAGATACAAAATAAACCCTTTGAGCGTCCTTTAATACAAGAAGACAATAGGCTAATATCAATGTGACTTTCTTTGACCGAAATTCTTCAGACAACTTTCTCCAGCCATGGGACCATACATGAAGCCAAAAAAGCGTAAAATTCAAGAATAACCAAGAAGCTCATAGACTATCCAAGTGGATGGCGCTAGTTGTGGTCAATGGCAAAGAAAATTGTCTCATTCAAGTTTTCCCCCACTAATAAAAGATAATGATTCACTTGAAATTTCGCCTGAAGCTAAAGCCGACCAGTTCGCTGGAATATTTATTGCTAACTCGACTATCGAAATATCTGGTAGGGAACCTTCAACAATTCCAACTGTTTCATCTGGGATGGTAGATACATACATCAGACCACGAATAATTCGTCAAGTGCTTGGTCGACTCAAGTCCAAGACAGCAACTGGGCCAGACGAAATTCCTTCCATTGTATTCAAAAAGTGTTCACCAGAGCTTACACCAATTTTCTGTAAGATGTACACAATGCCATACAGAGAAATTATTTTCGTTGATTCGTGGAAAACTGCATGAGTGTAACCTATGCTAGTGAAGGAGAGGATATGTTTTCCATCAAACTAGCGATAATATCCATTTTGTCGAAAGTTATGGAAGCAGCTTTCAATCTCGAAATGGTTAGACACTTGGAGAGCAAAGGTCTCATCAGTGATAGACAATATGGTTTCTGGCAGACACCGATAAACAGCTCCTTACCTATATGACTCAAGTGTGGATAAGGACTATAGAGAATCTAGGTCAGTTGCTCTGGACATATCCAAGGTTTTCGATAGTTTCTACCATAAGTCTCTTCTAAATAAGCTATCTATGGTTTTCCCGGGAGTCTCTGCGATTGGATGAAGGGTTTTCCCACCAACAGGAACATTTATGTGGTTGTGTGTGGTGTCGACACCTGTGGTTTCAACCTGAACACTGAACTGCCACAAGGTTCAGTTTTTTCGCCCACCCTTTCGTGATCCACATAAATGATCTTCTCAGTACCACCGAGAATCATATTGTTAGATTCGCGGATGATAGCACGATGATATCATTTTCACCAATGACAAACCTTTAAGTACCGTAATCATAACAAAAAAAACAAATAGCAACGAAGGAACTGAACTACAACAATTGTTGAAAATGTACCCCCCCAACCCTTCTACAAGCTTTTGTTCTTCTTCTCATAGAAGATCGAACTCTTTCAAACACTTCCGGAACATTCCTAACTGTATCAAACGATTTTACGATTTTTCAGTTCGTCCACGGTGTTCACTGGCGTTAAGTAGACCAGAGATTTCAGATGGTCCCATAAAAATAAATATAAACTATTTGCGAGCTATGACTGATGTCCACCACGTCCAATCCACCTTTTTTCATAATTTTCGTTCAAATCCTCTGAATGATAAAAATCCTACTAAGTTGAAGTGAAGTAGTTAGATATGGAATAATACTTGTAATAAATCAAAATATATAATAATAATTAAAATAACTTTAAATTCAGAATTATATGTTCGATCTTCTACAATATATATTGAAAAGTATATTATCATTATATCCCACTAAATAATCAATATAAAATTTCTGACCAATGTACATCAAAGAGCAATCGCTGCAATTAACTTGTAGACTCCAGATTTATTTTCTTTATTTGTTCGATCTTTGATGTTTTTTATATAGGTACTAAGGTTATTAATGGTTTTGAAAGCTGCGTTGTAAGTTAAAAAATTCTTGAAATATTTAGTAATGTTTTCCGATAATCCATTAACATCAGATAACAAAAAATATTTCTGTGTATTGTCCACTCTTATGATTGGGTACACGAAATTTAATGCCATTTTCATTTGTGGTGAAACAATTGTTGTATTCTAAACATTTTTGTGGAAATTAAAGTACTGTCTCTTATATCTTTTTTAATTGAAATGAGTTTACACCAAGTGAAGACCGAATCAATCGAACAGATATTGTAGAAGTTCGGAGATATAATTCTATAATTCTATAATTTTAATTTAAAAAAAGTTTTTGGATTAAATAAATGTCTTATAATTAATGAACATTTAAAATCAAAACTCAATATATAATATCAAATGGAATAAATAACCCAATAAATATAAATTGGCAATTGAAATCAATAAATAAATATTTGAAGGAGACAATTTATATTTGTTGGGTTATTTATTCCATTTGATATTATATATTGAGGTTTGATTTTATATGTCTATTAAATATGAGGTGTGCTTATAAGATATTAATTTAATTCTTAAAGGTTTTGAATAAAAAATTTTTTGAAATTGAGATTATAGGAGACTAACAGATTAAATCTGTTTTGATATTCAATTTTTGTGATATTCTTTCTATCAAGTAAGAACCTCTTCTTATTATTTTATTTAAAATAATTGTAATTAATAGTACATAACTTTTCATAAGAGTTATAGATGAATTTACGTTACCAAACTTACAAAACTTGATTGAAATTCTTCACTTAGTCGTATAATTGGATCATATATACGCTTAAAATCAATTATAAGATGATTGTATACATTTTTCTGTAAACCGTAATCGCTTGACTTTTCTGATGGCTACATTTTGATGAAAATTCAATGATCATTAGCATGAAATATTCAGTCAAAGTATTAAATGCATTCAAATTCATGATTTGACCAGTGGCGTTCGAGTCTAAAATAAGAACACTGTTGTCATTCGATCACGCTGTCTTCACAAAACAGAAATTCGAGAACCAAAATATCCATAAACCCGAGAATTAGTTATAAATTCAATATCCCCATTTCGTCATATGCCAAGACACTCTAAAATGTTAAAGGAATAAAAATTATATAATTTCCTTACGTAACCATAACACAGAATTGGGGCTCTAAAAAATCGAGAATTCTCGCATACTTTTTCATGTGGATATTATTTCCCGAATTATTCATGTCTGCGGAACCATCCAACCGTAGCTCGTTGGATTAAAAACAGATTATATAATTTTACTATTTGTGCGGTTTCGGAATTTTTCATTGACTGAAACAAATCAGATATCGGTTCTTTGGTCAGTTATTATATTTTATGGATTTGGATAGATCGTGTTGTTCATGTTTCTAGTTCTTATCGGACGTGTGGCTACTAGATAAGCTTTGTGGTTAAGACTATACTTAAGGAATCATTTTGAAGCGAAAGTTGTTCTCAAGCTGAATGTTTTCTAGATATTCGCTCGATAACGAGGAGATTGTAACGTCGGAAGCACTGATACAATAAAGATCGTTTCGAGGTGTTATTTTAGGATTCCGTTTCAAATACCCACCGTCAATTGATTGCTATGATTATACAGGGTGTCTCCAAATAAAATTCGTTTCAACTCAAAAATAGATCGTAATATTAAGTTTGAAGTTTAATTGTTTGTAATTAATTATGTTAAGTTGTGTTTTATCAAATATTTATTTATTAATTTTAATTGCTTGTTTTATATTGGTTGGTTCATTTATTCCATTTGACATTTTATATTGAGTTTTGAGTATATACGTCTATTAAATATAAGCGGTGCCTATTGTAGACATTAATTTAATTCTAAAAGTTTTTTGAATGGAAATTTTTTGAATGGAAATTTTTTGAAATTAAAATTGTAGAAGACTAACAGATTAAATCTGTTTTGATATTGAAATCAAATTTTTTTGGAATAGTTGCTATTCAATTTTTTTAGATTAAATCTGTTTTGATATTCAAATTTTGTTATATTTCTTCTATCAAGTAAAAAGCCTTTTTCTATTTCATTTTATATATAAAATATAATTATATTTAGGCTTTAATAAATCTCATTATGGAATGTCAATGGTTTAAAGATAACCTTATAACACCTTACACTTTTCTGTGATTTTGTTAAGAACATAGACTATCTTGAATTTTAAAGTTAGTATGTTCAAAGCAATTTATCCTGTTAAACACGTGGAGGTCAGATATAGTGATAGATATTTGATTTTGATATTTGGCATATTATTTAGGTCCGATGAGGAGATTACCAGAATTATAATTGTTTTTTTAAGATATAGTGTGCATGTTTTGAGAGATTTTTAAATTAACTTATTTGAATATTTAAATATTTCAAATAAATTATATTTTTTGAGAAGTCCTTAAGTTGTGTTCATGTTTTTGAAAGGCAATTGGTGTTCTTAATGGTAAGATCAGAAACAAAATTTTGTTTCCTTCAAATATTTATTTATTAATTTTAATGATTTTTTTTATATCTGTTGGTTTATTTATTCCATTTGAAATTGTATATTGAGTTTTGATTATATACGTCTATTAAATATAAGCGGTGCTTATTGTAGACATTTATTCAATTCTAAAAGTTTTTTGAATAAAAATTTTCTTGAAATTAAAATTGTAGAAGACTAACAGATTATATTCAATTTGATATTAAAATTTTCTTATATTTCTTCTATCAAGTAAAATGCCTTTTTCTATTTCATTATTATTATTATCGTGATACTCCTAGATCTTCTATGTTCCACAAGAGTCAGGAATTTGGCCAAAAAATTGTTAGGTTGGAAAAACGATTTCCATGTTAAACACAGTAAGTCGAAGCTTAAAATTTGTAGCTCCAAATCTGGATGACAAAAAATTACAAAACGGCTTATTTTTGGACAAAATTGTTCAAATCATAAAATAAGTTATCCCTTTTAATTCTGATCTTACGTTATCAAACGAGTAAGTGGTCAAATAAAAAGCACGCTTAAAGGGAATATCGGAATTATTTTCGTCGCAAAGTTGTTTCAACTATCCCCTTAAATCATTGCCATCTGTCATATAGTTTGTTTCGAGTAATTCATTAAAAAAAATGAAATATAGAACAAAAAAATATGTATTCAACATCGAAATTTTATATAAAATAAAAAAGAAAGGCCTTTTACTTGATAGAAGAAATATAACAAATTTTGAATATTAAAACAAATTGAAATATGTTTATCTTCTACAATTTTAATTTAAAAACAATTTTTTTTCATTCAAAAAACTTTTAGAAATAAATTTTTGTCTACACAAGCACCGCTTACATTTAATAGACGTATATAATCAAAACTCAATATTTAATGTCAAATTGAATAAATAACCCAACAGATATAAGAAAGCTAATCAAAACTCAATATATAATGTCAAATGGAATAAATAATCCAACAGATATAGGAAAGTTAATCAAAACTCAATATATAATGTCAAATGGAATAAATAACCCAACAGATATACGGAAGAAACTCAATATATAATGTCAAATGTCAAATTACTTTCGTATATCTGTTGGGTTATTTATTCCATTTGACATTATATATTGAGTTTTGATTATATACGTCTATTAAATGTAAGCGGTGCTTGTGTAGACATAAATTTATTTCTAAAAGTTTTTTGAATGAAAATTTTTTTTGAAATTAAAATTGTAGAAGACAAACATATACCGAAATTTTATATGTTAAAGGTGATTTTCTGAAATTTAAAGATTCCGGTTAACCGTTTCAAATACTATCGAATTCTCAATAAAATATAAATATAATACTACTTTTTTGGAATGATCGATCTTCCTTTTCGTGTTCTGCTCATAAACCAAAAACCTTCTATTGATAAGAATGATATGGTTATTTAAATATTTTAATATTAGCCTTCTACATATTTAATTCCAAAAAATCATATTTAATGATTCTAACTTCTGAAAATAAATTAAAATAATGTCATATAAGTACCACTTATATCAATTGACATATAAAATAGTTAGATCAAGGGTAAACCACAGATATATTTTTATGTCTAGTGAACCGTTCTCACTACATTCAAAGATTTTTCAGTTCGGCAGAAGTCCTTCTAAAAGATTGAGGGGTAAGTAAATATTTGTTGTTGATTGATGTTATATTTATTGAATATGAATTATTTGAATACTGACGAAGCAAAGTCCTTCTTAAAACTTGTTTTTCAGTAATGTTTTACATATATTGAGTTTTTATATAAAGTAACTTAGTTAGATATCCAATAATATTGAATAGTCTAAGTAAGATAGTTTTATGATGAAATTCTTAAGATTATGTTGGATATTTTTGAAAGATATTGGTTTTCATAAGATTGATCAGCAGAAACAAAATTTTGTCTATTCAAAATATTTAATTTATAGAATTTTGGTTAACAATTTTTATTTATTGGATTTTGTTATACCATTTGGATGTCTTATAATGAATGTTTATTTTATATGTCATTTGATATAAGTGGTACTTATATGACATTATTTTAATTTATTTTCAGAAGTTATAATCATTAAATATAATTTATTGGAATTAAATATGTAGAAGGCTAATATTAAAATATTTAAATAATTTTATATACCTTCATCAAGAATTAACCTCTATTTATGGCTTAATGAAATCCCGCTTCCTGATATTCCGGACCTGGAGAGGTTCAGGTCTAGCCGTACCCAGGCAATTTTCAACTTTTCCTCTCAACGGAACGTTGGTGCTGCCATAGCGGCGGCGTGGGTATTGTTAAACGACCAACGGCTGCACGGTACAATGCGACCGCACGCTCTACTTACATCGGCGTTATGTAAAAGGTTTAATTATTGATGTGAATTCGCTATTTACCATCGCGTTCTTACAATCGGATATGGCGTAATAACTGAGAGATTATTCCAAGTCGAGTTAAGCTGGTCAGTCGTCAGATACATATCGATCTTTCGGAATGCTAGTAATTAAGGATATGGGATGAAGGATTGCTTTTGATTTATAATTTCTGATAATAATTACCTGGGTTTCAATGGAAACCGGAAAAGGGATAATTTAAGGCCAACTCAGAGCTCCAGAAATTTTTGCTATATGAATGCGAGAATGCGGAAAAATTAAAATGGCTGCAACAAATATAAAACATATACAGAATATTTAGGTATGACGTCATGCCTATCTAGTCCTTACCCTATATATTAAAAAAGTAAGTGCCATGGCTTCAGCTCATGACTGTGTTTTGAAGCCGATTACTATAAAGCTTTCTTTTATTTTCAGTTTCACTTTTATAAAGTAATTCTGAATAATAATTTTGTGAATTATTGCCTTTTATTTTAAGGCCACCATGTATTCAAAATTAAGACAATTTTTACTGTATGTAAGGATTCCAAGATGGTATAACACTTACTAGTAATTGAGCAAGCTTCTTGGATATTTTTTATAAAGAAACTCAGTTTTCAACAAATTTTTTTCTTTCGTACTTAAAATGGTTTTAGTGTAGCCAAGAATTTACTCAAGACCGTAACTTTAAGTTTCCAGTTTGAGATGAAGAGAAAATTTCTACGAAATGTGAGCAGATAATTTACAACCGTCGACGCTATTTCCCATTTTTTTGACGCACACACAATACACATCTTCGTTTACTGCGCATATTTGTGTTGATTCCTTCATAACCATAGTTTGCTTCGTTTATTGGACTTGATTGATTTGGATTTGGACTACTGACTTCCTCTTTCTGACGACTCTTACTTTCCCCCTGGACTTTTGTCGAGCAAGTGATTGTGTAGTGTCACCATGCCCGCGTGTACCACACGGAAATATGACAACATGCACATCATTCATGGTCAATGATAGTGCTGCAGCTTGATTTTATCGTGAGATAAATGCTGCTCGTTATCCGGATCATCGAGTTCTTACAAGAACCCAACGTTTATTCTCAGAGGACCTATTTCCAAACTAAGCACATCTGAAGGTAGAATTTCTTTCCTTACTGAGACGTCTTACTGGTAGTCAAAGAAGACCAGAGTACACCACAACCTGCAATCGAAGCAAGCATAGGAATACTCAAAAGTAGAGCTCACCGCATCTTAGAGAAAACAATGAGTTACACCCATATTATTTACAGGGAGTACAAACTTAACTACCCCAAGATTATCCTTCAAGAGTTGGCTTTTTGTCAAACGAGGATACAAAGATACCAGAAAAATCTGTGATTCTTAGAGCAAATTTAATGATCTGGTGAGTTCATATTCAGAAAGATGGTTAAATGCATCTACATAAATCACACAAGTGGCATGTAGAAAATCCACATTTGAGTGATTCAGAGCAAAAGTGGACCAAGTCCAAATTCAAATAATTTTCTAGTTTTTCCTTCTTAGGTTAGTAAATTATGTTAGTTATTCGGTGTAATAATAAAACAAGTGTGAATTTCAATACTAATCCTCCAGAGGGCAGCAGTTCCTTAATGCTGTGACATATTGGTGCCTTCTCTCCGGGGGAATAGTGAACCAGACTTTCTGATAAAATTATGCTGTTGGTTTGACTAACAGAGTGATTCTAACAGAAAGAAATTGAAGAAAATAACAGATTGCTTTATGTTCTTGGTTTGAATGTATTGTTGGAATACGTACTGAAGGAATTCCTATTCAATATAATTATTTTGGAAATTATGGATGAGGACAGTGATTATATTCTTGACAATAGTGCTACAGATGAAAATGAAGGTAAGCTCATTTCAGTTAAAACTTTATATATTTTAATTTACTTATTTATTTTTATTTTTTGTAAAATTAATGCGATCTAATCAGTGACTAAATAAATGTTAGGGTAATTCGAGGAGTGATGCTGCAAAAGGTGGGACGCAATTGTATAACTTCGTAACCGATAGTGTGGAAACGCCCTAAAGTACTTTACTGCATATTGAGCAAACTGCCGTATCGTGTATATCAGTTGACAGACAATTCGAATATTATTCAACTTGTTATATGGCCGAGCAAAAAATATTAATATAATCTACTTGATGTGCTAGTGAACTTCAACTGTAGCAATAATTTTAGTGAACCTACCGTCCCAAGTAGGTAAAATTATTAGGGTTCTGATATATAACCTCAAAATAACAAATATTTCAGATTGCGATCCGTTTTTGAGATGCGCCATCTCTTCTCTCATGTCAAGGATAGTTGGGTTCACTTTTGTATAAGGAGAGATGGCTCATTAATGTTTCTGTGTTTTTCCAGAATGCCTACAAAATACGAACGCACTGGACGTTGCTCCAGAGTTTGTTGGACTGAACAACAGTTAACAGATGGAATACAAGATGCAAATGGGAATAGAATGGGAATTAATGAAGCTGTTCGAAATTTTGGAGTATAGTAACTACCCTTCGAGGAAGCAAATTGAAGAAAAATATGAAGAAAGGCTCTCTTGGACCCTCTTCCCCATTAGGCGAAACTGCTGCAGAAATGTTGATCAAGCACATCCTGAAACTTCGGAAAAATGGATTTTCCCCTACTCGAATTGACGTTAGAAGTATGGCTGTCAAATTGACCGACCATTTGGCTATTGATCATCATTTCAACAAGGAATCAAAGTTAGCTTAATAGTTTTTCATGTCTGTAATCATTTCTGCAGTGGAACTCAAGGCTATCAGGGAAAAAAGCAGAAGGAGTATAAATTGAAAGATCCTTGAGTATGAGTATGAAGAACGTTGAGCATTTTTTCCGTGTTTCAGAAAATACTCCGATCGAAAATAATCTTATGGGTAAATCGTTACATATTTATAACATGAACGAGTCTGACCTACAGCTGAATAAAAGGCCAGGATATGTCATTGTAAAGAAAGGATCTAAAAACATGGCAAGTATAAGTTCCTGAGTAAAAGGAGAAACTATCACGGTCGTAGCTTGTTATAACACAGAAGACGTTTTCATTCCACTTACCTGAGTGGTGGAAGGCAAAAATAAAAACGAGAGTTTGAAGATGGGATGCCGCCAGAATCCTTAGTCTACATCTAGTAATAAATTAAATTCAATTTCTAGAAATTTTTTATTGTTGAACGACAATTGTTTCTCCACAGTGTGGTTTTGTCGTCCAATAATAAAAAGTTTGTGGAAATTGAATTTTATTTAGTACTAGTTGAAAATGAATTTCCATCAAGTAAAGACCGAATCCATCAAATACTTAGACTACAAGTCGGAAAGATCAGCCGATGTTAACAGTGACAGATTTTTCCAATGGCTCCATGATCAGTTTGTTCCCTCAGCAAGGATATTATTATTACTTGATGGCCATGTTCCACACTGCAGTAACGTGGAAAGGGTAAAATATTGTGTTGAGCATAATATAATATCATTTTGCTTGTCAAGTCATCAGATGGATAAAGAATAACGTAGAACACTGCTCAAAATTATGTAAGCAAGAAAGGTTTTCGGGTAAAGACTTAAACGAAAAATTCATTTCTCCTTGATCACGAAAATGTAAGGAGAAAATCAATGTGAATGATCACAGGAAATGCTGCGCATCATTTTGGAAACTTGGAGATTACTGTGAGCAAAATGTGTATCTTCGTGGCCTTGTGCAAGCATTTCAGAGTCGTTATTAACGTTAAGGATAATCCCAAAATGAAATATCACAATCCGGATCTGAATGAACTCGAAATGTATGATTTATATCTGGAGAAATGTCAACAGGAAAACGAGAGCCCTGTAAAAGAGAAGTTCTATTATCATATGTTCAGAGCAAAGTTCATCTTACATTTTAACCCACCTGACACTGATAATTGTCGAACATGTGATGAAACACAGCTGAATCTGATCTTAAATTAAAGTGATGGAATAAAAAAAGTAGCAATTAAACTAGAAAAAAACTCACACTTGGTCAATGAAGAGATTGTATGACGTCTGATAAAGGAAATGCATCCACTGAATTATATGTGGCTCTAATCAATTTACAGCAGGTTTTTCCATTTCCGAAACTGACAGCATCCACAGCATATTAAGAAAGTAATATGTATCTTTGCAATCTTGGAATCAATTTCTCCAATAAATCATTAGCTTGTATGTATTTATGAGATGCCACCGAAGCAGGCATATAATCTCAAGAAGCAGCAAGTTGCGTTACTACTCACTTAAAAAATATGCTACAAACCACAACAGCATCATACTAAATTTTGGTGCATGCACAGGACAAAATAGAAACATTAAAATGGAATATAGTCTGTTCGGGCTCGTAGAAGATCTACAAATCAAGGTCAAAATGTCAGACCACAAGATTATGGTATCTGGTCATTCGTGTCTGCCTAATGGCGCTAACGTCGAAAAAACTACAAAGAAAACATAATTTATTTATGGTCCACATAATGCTCAAGGACCCAAAATTTGAAATTGTACCAATGTAACGGGAAAACTTAGTATCCAATTATAAAATGGAGTAGGTCATCATTTATAGGATAAAAATAACCAATTCAAGTAAAGAACTGTATTACCGATTTGTTTTGAGGTAACAAACGCAGAAAAATTTACCCATACTCAAGTCAGATCCTGTTACGCCATAATGGTCAAAATTAGCATAATTATATTAATTTAAATAAATAAATTCGGAAACTTTGTTCGAAACGAGGTTTCCTTAGGAAAAAAATATCTGAGAAACTTGCTAAATCACTCGCAACTATTCTATCATTTCTAAATCATTATAAAATGCTCCAAATTTTAAAAGCACTTGCCAAGCTAGCCTAGTAAATTTTCTTCAGATATTAAAGAAAAATTATTGAATTCGTGTTTATTTTGAAATCTGCAGAATCAATTTACTGGTAAGAAGCCATTAATTGTGAAAAAAAAAGTTGTGAAATTGTTTTTTGTCTTTTCGGTATTTGCTTTAGATCTACTAAGTTTTCCATTGTATCCTTTAATATAGACTGGTCATTTTGTTGTAGGACTTTTTATGTTTGACCGTCTGAGAAAAAGGAATCCCATCTCATCTAGGTGGTGCCCCGAGCAGAAAGTTGTGTTCCAACTACTGCAAACTGGTTGTTATAGTTCAGTAGTCAATCAATCGTACTGCTCTTTTCTGGATGAAATGCAAAAGTTGTAACGAATGCTTGTGTGCTGAACTCCAAACATGAGAGCAGTATTCGAGTCCTGGTCTGATCCGAGCTTTATACCTTAGAAGAACCTGATGTACATAGAAATATTTCCTAGCCTTCAACAAGTATCCCAGCTTATTTGCAGCCAACTTCGCAATGTCAGTCACAACAACAGACTGAAGAGTTAACAGTCTAAGAAAATCACTTAGGTGATGAACCTGGTTTTCCACCATCAAGTAAGAAGTCACGAACTGGATTTTTCTAGAAAAAGTTGTTGTTTGAGTTTTCGAGTCATTGAATTACAATAGATTTCGTTGACCACATTCGTTTATCTTTTTGAGATCTTCGTTCAGGAAATAGATTTGCTGGCATCTCTGGAGGTGAAACTCAACGGTGCTCAAAGGTTTGTCACTAGTGAAACAAAACATTATCCGTAAAGCTCAAAATATGGTTCTCGGTCGCACTAAGTAGATTGTTTACATGAATCAGGAAGAGGGTGGATTACAGAACTGAGCCTTGAGGCACTCTTGCGTTGGATGGATGAGCTTGTTTGGATAGGTGTTTTGTTTCTGTAAATTTTTTTTCTATAAAAATTTTTTTCCAAGAATTCTTTATGCCTTCTTTCCCAATCAAAAAGACATAGCACAAAGAGCGTATTTTTCTGTGGTTTCTGTCAATATAAATCTTTTGTTATTGTAAGAGTCTCCTTCGAGTTCATGTACACCTATCGTACATTTTTTGAAGTCTTTCTTCTTTATATTTGCCGGCTTCACAAGGCTTTTTTTATACGTTGAAGAGCCAGTCATACTTTTGTTTCCACACCAGAAAAACTGGCGATTTTTCTATTTCCCTTAGTTTTGCCGTTCGCATTTTTTTTAGACTGCTTAATAATCGACGTTAAACTTCTTCATCGAAAATTAGCATCCTTGAATATATCTTCATCTGCAAAGTCTTAATTTATCTCATTCCGTTCAGGTTTATTGCTTTCACCTGCGTTTTCAGGTTTGTTTCGATTTCACGTTTGTTTTGATATTGACAACTGTCTTGATTTGTCGGACATATAGCTTTCCTGCACCACTTTCTAGTTTTGTTTGCATCGCGTTTCTGTGTTCGTCACTTTGTTCTTGTTGACCATGATAAAGTTGATATGTCGGGTTTGGATATATGATCGCAAGGGTTGTCTTCACTGATGGTTATAACCTTTTTATTGAGAGAATATTTGTTATTGTTGTGATTTTATCTCATTCAATTTATTTATTAAGAATGAATTGTTCACCTTTAGTCTCTTATTTTTTTCTTTTATTTTTTCGATCAGTAGTTTTAAAGCAACAACAGTGAATGTTAAGCATTATAGATAAAATGCAACAGATATTTTGTGGCGACAGTTGAACGAGATTCAATTGCAACATCTATTTATTTGTATATTTTCCACAAATTCTTTGGAACCTTTCGGAATCGGCGTCATCATCTTTTGGTTCGACTGAAATTAGCCTCTCCATGATACATACTGCAATTACATCATAGATCTTTTTTGATCTGAAAGCAAAGCTTATATTTACTGCTAATTAGAAATGCCTTATATGATAATAATTTATCTAGATACCTCGAACGACCTTCACTTTGGCAATCTACGAATGTGTATCATATGGGCCTGTCGGCCATTTTATTGGAGAGGCTATCATCCAGGAAGTCTAAACAAATCCAATTAAAACAAAACTGAACTCAGGAATGTCTGGTCAAAGGTTTGAAACTCTTCATATCCGCGAAATAACTCAGTGCCAATGTCATGTGATAAAGACATGTTAATATATAATCACTCTATTTTTGACACTAAAAAGTTACTGGATTGCCGATTGTGGCATAAAAAATGTTTGGATAAAATATTTCCCAAATACATTCAAGGTCAGTCACCATATGATTTTGTTTCTTCTAAAGTACCCAAATGGGAACTTCGAAAGAAGATTTTACTTTTTTCATCAGTCACTCTGAGGATGACTGAGAAAGTATCTCAACATTTTCTTCATAATTATTCAGCCTCTTTGTTTGATTTGTCTTATCTTCTCATGGAATGTCTTTCTTTATATTGAATGTCATAAATGGAAAAAATATATTTCAAGAAACTGTTGGGCGAAACTATTAATGTATCGGGTGTTTTTTTAGAGTGAAAGAACTTTAAATTGAAACAAAACACATTTAAATTAAGATTGAAGCCAAAGTTTTTTTTATTTGAAAGTTAATGTTATGACATTTATGTGTTAAAAATAATTTCCCGCATATGTCCACCACGACTAGCTCTGAGCAACCTCATTCGACCCGACCATATTTGAACCACTTTTTCGAGTTTTTCAGGCCTTATTTCATCAATAACACGAGTTATGTTGGCTTCCAAAGCGTCAATTGTTTCTGGTTTATCAGCATAAACCAATGACTCGACATAACCCTAAAGAAAATAATCCAATGGTGTTATGTCGCATGATCTTGGAGGCCAATTGATTGGACCATTTCTTGAAATAATTTTATCGCCAAATCTTTCAATTCTTTCAATAAATCAATTGTTTCAGTAGCAGCATCAGGTGTAACACCATATTGTTGCAACCAAAACACTTCTGGGTCGATACCATTCAAATTTTGAAAAAAATAATCATTGATCATCGATCTGTAACGAGCACCATTCACTGTAACATTAGCTCCAGTATCGTTTTTGAAGAAATATGGAATGATGATGCCTCCAGTGTGTAAAGCACATCATACAGTGCATTTTTCAAGATGCAATGGAACCTTCAGGACTTCTTGAGGATTGTTTTTACTCCATATATGGCAATTTTGCTTGTTTACATAGTCGTTCAACCAGAAATGAGCTTCATCACTAAATAAAATTTCACGATAAAAAAGTGGATCAACTTCAAGGTGTTCTAGGGCCCAATCAGCAAACGAACGACGCTTATTATGGTCAATACAAGTGGCTTTAGTTCTTGAGCCAGTTGAAACTTGTATGGATGTAAACAAAGATCTTTACGCAAAATTTTCCATGTGGTGGAAGCACAGAATCGAACTGGTTATGAACATCGACGAATACATAAAGCTGGATCATCATTAACACTATGACTTACAGCAGCGATATTTTCTTCTGTACGTACAGTTCTTTGTCTTGTTGTTGTTGTTGCATCGAGTAGAGAAAATGTCCGAAATCTATCGATAGTTCGACGAATAAGCTGCTCTGATGGACGATTATGTGAACCATAAATTTTACGAAGTGCTCTATAAGTTTGGCGAATAGAACACTGATTTTGAAAATAAATTTCAACAATTTGTAAACGTTGTTGCGGCGTGTGTCTTTCCATGATAATTTGTCAATGCTTCCTGCACAGAAATGTCAAAACAGCACGGTTTCTACCTTCTGCCAAATCACAGTTATCCCTATCGAAAGTTCTATCACTCTAGAAAAACACCCGATATTTAAATAAACATGTCCCACATTAAAACTGTGCGAGAGCAGTTGGGTAAGTTTGATAAGTCTTTTAAATAAAAGATAATTTTCGGCAAAAAAGCGTACTATTTTTCAACGTGTTCTTCTTTTAGCACAATACACGGTTTCTCAAAATTCAGTCCCCAGCGGTCGGATATGTTTACTACAATTAAAAATAAATAATACCAAAATGTCGGAAACTAGTCCGTTTTCGGATAATATCTAAAACAAAGTTAAATTATGGAGTTTTCCTTCGATCTGAATAAAGAGGAATATACTGAAAGTTAGTAGAAATATCAAAAACAGAGAATCTTCTAGCACATGTTAACACACAAAAAATCACCATTTTCTTTAAAACATTATGTGAGAGGTTGCCAAAATGTATCGCCGAAATTGTGAGAAATTTTTGAGTGTTAACATAACCTAGAAGTATACTTGTTTTTAATATTACTACTGTCTATTAATGTGTTTGTGGTTGTTCAGATCAAATGAAATATTCATACTGCGTCTTTTTTTCGAAATTCAACGAAAACTATTTCGTTTTCACGAGTACTGAAAATCACAATACTAAATTGACCATTTTACTTTGGAAATTCACTGCAAATCATGATCAAATTAAGTTGAATTTCCGTCAAGTGAGGACCGAGCTTATCCAACATCTTTGTCTCTATATTTTGTCAAATAACATATCACTGAATTGTTATCTTTCCGATAGGATCAAACTTGAATGTTATATGGAAAATATATAAAAATGAATGAGTTAAGTGTACTCAAAACTAACGAAAATGATACAAAGTTACATTTATTCAAAAGAATATGGAAGTGTTCATATTCAATGACATTTCGTTTCGTTCACAAGCGAATCCCACAAATACAAAAAACAAGTCTGGCATGGGACAGTTCCACGCCATCATAATGGCATATTATCCTTTGTATTCAAATATTCGTTCCAGTTAGAACTATTAGTTGTTGGTTGTGAGAATGTTAGTGTTTTCGCTTTCATTCGTTGACCTGGTTTCTGTTACATCTAGAAAGTGAATATACGACTACTCAGCGACCAGGTATGCTTTGGCATCCACCAGTTACCTCAGCGAGTCTAAAATGAGTTTAGTCATTAGATTTGCTTATTCATCGTAACATGCCCGCATGGATCCGAAGTATGAATTTATTATCTCCCGATACAGGGTGAGCGAAACTTATGTACTTCGGAAAATTTATAAAATTCAGCTATAGGAGTTACATAATGAAACTATATCAAGAGGATTTTTCTACAACTTTCTCGGAAAATTTTCAAGTGTTACAACTTTTGACTCACTTTTACAAGATTTTTTCTATTTTCGATGAATACATTTGTAGGATCGATAACTTTCAAAAGAAATTACTTAGAAATTTGACATACTGAACGGTTTCAGCCGCTGCTATTTGGTAGTTGATCATAAATAAAACAAATTGTAGAAATATCTATGTTTTACCACCAATAAATTGATATTTTACTCATTTAATTGTGACTCGTGTTTCGAGAATTAAATGCGTAAAATATCAATTTATTAAAATAGAAAAAGGCTTTTTACTTGATAGAAGAAATATAACAAAATTTGAATATCAAAACAGATTTGATCTGTTAGTCTTCTACAATTTTGAATTAAAAAAAAACCTTTATTCAAAAAACTTTTAGAATTAAATTAATGTCTACAATAAGCACCGCTCATATTTAATAGACGTATATAATCAAAACTCAATATATAAATGTCAAATGGAATAAATAAACCAACAGATATAAAAAGTCATTAAAATTAATAAATAAATATTTAAAGAAGCCAAAATTTTTGTTTCTGATCTTACCATTAAGAACACCAATTGCCTTTCAAAAACATGAACACAACTTAAGGACTTAAGGAGATTTATTATGGAATGTCAATGATTTAAATATAACCTTAAAACACCTTACACTTTTCTGTGATTTTGTTAAGAACATAGACTATCTTGAATTTTGAAGTTAGTCTGTTTGAAGCAATCATCCTGTTAATCACGTGTGAGGTGAGATATAGTGATAGTTATTTGATTTTGATATTTGGAATATTATTTAGGGCCGATGAAGAGATTACCGCAATTATAATTGTTTTTTGAAGCTATAGTGCATGTTTTGATAGATATCTAAATTAACTCATTTGAATATTCAAATATATTGAATATTTCAAATAAATTATATTTTTTGAGAAGTCCTTAAGTTGTGTTCATGTTTTTGAAAGGCAATTGGTGTTCTTAATGGTAAGATCAGAAACAAAAATTTTGTCTCCTTTAAATATTTATTTATTAATTTAAATGACTTTTTATATCTGTTGGTTTATTTATTCCATTTGACATTATATATCGAGTTTTGATTATATACGTCCATTAAATATAAGCGGTGCTTATTGTAGACATTAATTTAATTCTAAATGTTTTTTGAATAAAAAAAGACTAACAGATTAAATCTGTTTTGATATTCAAATTTTATCAATTTATTGGTAGTAAAACATAGAAATTTCTTCAACTTGTCTTAATTAGAAATTTAACATTTTCAGGTTTGAAATTTTAGGCTCGAATGGTAGAATGAAGTGTAAATGATTAAAAAAAAACCTGGTGAAAAATAGATAATTTATTTTTTGTCATGAAAAAATTTAATTAAAATCTAGCTGAAATCGGTAAATTCAATTCTTTGAAGGATCTTACAATAGCCATAAAGGATCATAATACCATTCAAATGAAAAATTTATCTTAATATCTCACAAAAAATTCACTATTTTTTCCTGAAAATTTTCAATCTTCATTGAAAGTCAACTGAAATTTATTGTTACCTAATATATCTAAGAATTTTATTCAAATTGTCGAATTTATTTGTTGAAAATTTCAATCAGTTTTCCGAATAAATGTAATGAATTCATTCTAATAAATTCTCCAAAAACATGCAAATAGCTACATTTATATCCAAGGTACTCTATGTTTCATGTTCACAAAAAATCATACAAAGCTTATAAGGCACTTGATCTTAGTCAAAACCATTCAACACTGTATAATGAATTTCTTTATTTGAAAAACCTAATATAATTATATATAAAATAAAATAAGAAGGAACGGTTTTTTACTTGATAGAAGGATTATTAATGATATTCAAATTTGTAATAATCCTTCTATCAAGTAAAAAACCGTTCCTTCTTATTTTATTTTATATATAATATATAATTATATTAGGTTTTTTGAATAAATAAATTCAGTATACAGTGTTGAATGGTTTTAACTAAGACCAAGCGCCTTATAAGCTTTGTATGATTTTTTGTGAACATGAAACATAGAGTACCTTGGATATAAATGTACCTATTTGCATGTTTTTGGAGATCATATATTTCTGAAGATTGCTCTCGGTAAGTCTATACATTGTTTAATTGATTTTATTATTTTTTATATGTAAAGTTGAACTGATCTTATCGTAATTTTAATTATGTCTTGAGGATGTGCTACATGTTTTGAGATTTTTTGAAGTAATTTATTTAAATATATTGAATATTTCAAATAAATTAGTTTTTGAGAAGTTCTTGAAATTATGATTTATATTTTTGAGAAAGAGTTATTTTTCATTAATATAGGATCAGAAAACAATACATTTTGTAACAAACAGGGCTTCGTACGTTTGTCTGCAGAGTTCAGTACGCATGCCTGGAACGAAACAAAAAATGTTTGCTTATTTATATTTTAATTTCAATTGACAATTTATATTCGTTGGTTTTTCTTAATTCCATTTGATATTGTATGATGAATTTTGATTTTATACGTCTATTAAATATGAGCAGTGCTTATAAAGACATTAATTTAATTCTTAAAGTTTCTTCAAAAAAAAATTTTTTGAAATTAAAATTGTAGAAGACAACAGATTAAATCTGTTTTGATATTCAAATTTTGTAATAATCCTTCTATCAAGTGAAAAACCGTTCCTTCTTAAGTTTTTAATAAATTAAAACTGAGGATATTCTCAAATCATTCACAAAATAAATTATATCTATATCTAGGAAAAACTTCTACCATTTAATGCCATCATAAAGATTTCGACTATCATATAATGATAAGAATTTGCAAGAAATTAACAGAAGTAAAAATGAAAGTTTTACCCAAATATATGTAATTTTCGATTTTTTGGCCCAAAATTGTCTCAAGTGAAAGACTCTAAACTTTTAGATTATTTATGAAAGCAAAATATATCCGTTGGTTCCCTTAATGAACAAAATCAATCAAAATCAAAAATCAGTCAAAAATGTAAGCTTTGTTGTGGAAAATCGGTTACACATTTGAAGTTAAAAGTATTGTTCGTCACATTATTCCGTACAGATGTTGACATTTTCAGTGCACACAAAAACCATGTTGTTTAAATTTTAGCGTACATATGCGAACATATTTCATCTGAAATAACATAATGAACCACGATGTGTTAAATAATCCAGAGATATCATAGACTTTGGGTTCGCTTCTGAAGCAAACCCAACATGAAACACAATGAATTTTGAATCCATTTGATAGTCAATTCGTCTGGAATATTAGATAATTCAAATTGTTATACAAAAGGAGATAGATAGTTCTTCATATAAATGTATTTTCAACCAGTATATTTTCGTCTAGTTTCTGAAATATTCTTCATAAACTCAGGACAGGATAATTGAATAGACTCAGCAGTTTCAGTGAAATATCGATTGATTGAACTAACCCAAAAATGGATACTTTTTGTATATTATTTAGAAACAATGAAACATACTATTCGACTGAAAAATTACCAATGATAAGGCAGAATGCTTATACTACTCTGTCAAGAAAGTACCGGGAATTTTCAATTAAAACAACATTTTTACATTTAATCGTCAAAATTTATTGGGTCGCCTTCAAAATAGGCTCCATTTGCTCCAATACATCTATGCCAACGGCACTTCCAATCATCGAAACATTTTTTATAGGCGCTTTCCGGGATGGACTTTAGCTCTCGCGCCGAATTTTCTTTTATGGCTTCAATCGACTCAAAACGGGTGCCACGAAGGGGCAATTTTAGTTTTGGGAAGAGGAAAAAGTCACAGGGAGCCAAATCCGGCGAATACGGTGGTTGCTGAAGCACGTTTGTTGAGTTTTTGGCGAGAAAGTCAGTCACAATCGTAGTTCGGTGAGAAGGCGCGTTATCGTCATGCAAAATCCATGAGTTGTTCGCCCACAAATTTGGCCGCTTCTTACGGATACGCTCACGCAAACGTTTCATAACGCCTAGGTAATACTCCTTGTTTACCGTCTGACCCTCTGGAACGAATTCGTAGTGCACCACGCCATGGATATCGAAGAAAACAATGAGCTTCACCTTCATTTTCGAGCGGCTTTGGCGTGGTTTTTTCGGTTTCGGCTCCTTTTTTGCCACCCATTCCGATGATTGCTGGCTTGTTTGCATATCGTACTCGTAGACCCAGGTCTCATCACCAGTTATAATGCGTTCCATGAATGTAGAATCGGAATTACAGTGATCCAGCATGTCTGAAGCAACCTGTTCGCGATGACGTTTTTGAAGAAAATTCAGGTCTTTCGGTACGAGTCGTGCGGCCACCTTTCTCATGCCCAAAATATCAATCAAAATGGTACGTGCGGACTCGTGGGATATCTTAAGATCATGTGCTATCTCTCTCAAGCTGGTACGACGGTTTTCCAGCACCCTTTCCTTAATTTTATCGACGTTATCTTCGATCGAAGCCGTCGATGGGCGACCACTTCACGACCGTCCTTGAAGGCTCTGTACCACTGATATGCACGAGTTTTCGATAGAGCATTATCACCAAAGGCCTTTTGCAACATTTTTAATGCATCGGCACACGAAAATTCATTTGCAACTTTAAACAAATTCTTTGCTCAACGTAATCACCCATAGTAAAAATCGGCACGCACTCTGACATCGACTGACTTAATCAGCTGTTGCAAACACACTAGTTGACAGATCCCGCTCAAACTTGGCATAGTAATTAAGGACAGTGGTACCAACCTAGGAAAAAAAATTTTTACCTGCCTCATTGCCCCGCCAGATTTAAATCGATAATTCCCGGTACTTTCTTGACAGAATGTAAAAATGTGCCCATGCATTTCTGATGGTCAACAGAATATTCATTTTAATCTCGTGATTTAATAACAGAAGAAACAACTAGGGTGGATTCTTTTTTGTTGATATCGAATTACTATCTTTAATTGTTGTATAGAGTAATCGTAATCATACGCAAAGCATCAATGTATTGATAGAATCGGGTAATTTGGAAGTGTCTTATTTAATTCTTTCCTGAAAATAATTGTTAGATACTATAATGCAAAACTACAAATAAAAATTCATGAATTTAGGTCTTCAGTGCACTTTTTGGTAAGAGAAAATAAAGGTAAGTTCGTAATTATTCATCTTGCGCAAGATTTCCACACCAATTCTGATAGGTACAAATTGAAAATCTAAAGTAATGATTTCTTTTCAACCCATAAAAAGATTAAATTGTATGTATTTTACCTGAATATTTCTCATCTTATGATTCTATGATTGAAAGTTCTCTAGTTACTATTGTATTGCGCCCAATTAATCTGAATTGGGAAGAAAAACAGGATCCTGAAATTTTCAGGTTTGAGTAAAATACGCACACTGTCAGGAGATTTTTTAGAAAATATCCAACCAAGTAAGTAATGGAAACATTGAACCTGTAAGCTCCACTTCCCGTTGAATCCAGTCTAAGTGGAAAGCTAAAGAGAAGTAATGATTCCGTTGAAACTCATCAATGTATAACGGCAGTAATACTCAATTTGAAATTATTCACCATAATATCATGTGCAGTAAAATCATTCTGCAATTTTGATAGTAATATCTTCGAAGAGAAGAAATGAAAATTCACGCGAAAAATTCTGCACAACTATTGTGAATGAATTCATTGAACGAGATAAAAAAACTGAGTAAACTGTTAGGGCTATATTTACGAAGCACAAAATTTCTTAAAAACAAATTTGAAACATTTTATGAAAGACGGAGAACTTCAAACGCCTTCAACTGAATATTTATAATTTTTATACATTTATCTATATTTTATCGAAATAATTCAAGTACTTACATCCTGTCTTCAAATTATATCGTTATTTTATCTGATTAGTAATTGTCATTCAAGTTCAGTGCAGAAATAATTTGGCACACATTTGATTCAGTCAACTATGGATAAATTATCTGATAAAGTATCAATGCCTATGTTGTTTTTGTATTATTCAAATCTTTTTCAAGATGGGATACTTACAGGATGTTTCAGAATTTGGTAATTTTTTTGACGAGATGTATCGGAAAAATATAGTTCATAAAGTTATGGCTAAAAATGTTCCGTGTAGTGGAGGAATATTTTCCATTGGTTGGGACCTATTGTTACGCTGAAAATGTCAAAAATCTTCAATTTTTCAGGTGGAAAGCCGAATGTTGAAAGAAGATGCAAGATAAACCCAAACATAATATTCGAAGAGAACCTTGCTGGTTGTTAATATAGCAAAAAGAAGTTAATTCAATAAATATGGGTGTCACAACTTCACTTACTCTCAATATGTTCTGTTGTAGAACATATCCTCAACAAACACATAAGTAGGTACCTTTATATCCAAGGTACTCTATGTTCCAACATAGAGGAACATAAAGGAACATAGAGTACCTTGGATATGAAGGTACCTACTTATGTGTTTGTTGAGGATCATGTATTTCTAAGATGGCACTGGGTAAGTCTATACATTGTTTAATTGATTTTATTATTTTTTTATATGTAAAGTTGAACTGATCTTATCGTAACTTTAATTATTTTTTGAGGATGTGCTACATGTTTTGAGATTTTTTGAAGTAATTTATTTAAATATATTGAATATTTCAAATAAATTAGTTTTTGAGAAGTTCTTGAAATTATGTTTTATATTTTTGAAAAAGAGTTATTTTTCATTAATATAGGATCAGAAAACAATACATTTTGTAACAAACAGGGCTTCGTAAGTTTGTCTGAAGAGTTCATTACGCATGCCTGGAACGAAACAAAAAATGTTTGCTTATTTATATTTTAATTTCAATTGACAATTTATATTCGTTGGTTTTTCATAATTCCATTTGATATTGTATGATGAATTTTGATTTTATACGTCTATTGAATATGAGCAGTGCAACAGATTAAATCTGTTTTGATATTCAAATTTTGTAATAATCCTTCTATCAAGTAAAAAACCGTTCCTTCTTATTTTATTTAATATAGAATTCTCTATAAATGTCACAAGGGCTACAAAATGAATTGGAATGCTTGAAAATAAACAAAACAATACAAGTTTTGCACAATCAATTAAAATAAACTGATTCTCTTTCAATCTTTCTTCAAAGTTCCTACTGATTTGTCCCACGTAAATTGGATAGGTCAGTCATTAAAATTGATTATCTAGATTTTCGATAGATCTTGTTCATGCTTTTATGAATAGATCCTAGATTGAGACAACCTTAAAACGCCCTTTTATGTCAGATTTCTTGAAGTCATTTTGGATTTTAGTAAATAAATATCCAAATTAAATAATTCAAGGTTATTTTTTGATGATCGCAATCATCTATAATTACTCATAAAACGGCATTTCCTTGTTTACATAGTTTGCTTGAAATTATTCGATTCATCGAATATAATAAATATGTATTAATTCGAGCAACGTTTCATTGTAGCTGTAGAAAAGTTATTCTAAAACATAGATATGGACCATGAAACTGAAAGCTGAAATTTTTGATTATCAGGACCGAAGGAATATTGAAGAATGATTGCATCCGTGAATGTAGTTTTTCTAAAGATGTTAAAACTTACTGGGTTAATAGTCTTTGAATAAATTGGTAGACCTAAGACATTAAATATTTTGTTCCTTTCTATTTCAGTTGTAGCTTTAGTTTTTGGGTGGATGAAGTTCAAAAGTTTTAGAAATTTATCAATTTGTCGTTCTGTTCCGTTAACATAAACAGTTATTTCGTGTATTTACCTATACCAGAAATAAACATATTTCTTGTTTGATAATATTTAAAGTTTATTTTATATTCCATGTTATCAATAAAAATGTCTGATCATGTTATCAGTGAAAATGTCTGATAAAAAAGAACTTAGAGGTGAACTCAAGATAACGCCATATTTAAAACAAAAACTGATTTGAATAAGAAATAGTATTTTACAATGAAAATATCGAAAGAATTCTGGATTTCTGAAACTTTTAATAGTTGGGCTTTTTTTTCTTCCAGAAGCTTTTCAATTACATGTGTATATTCGTTCATTGGAATACTCGAAAACATATTTCTCACATCAAGCGAAACTAGTTTTTAGTTGCTTACGTAATTAATTTGTTATAATTTCGCTGTTAAATTTAATTTAATTCTGCTAATTACATCTTGCTAATTACAATTAGCAAAATGGAAATTTTTGCTTGTTCTTTCAATTTTTAATTTAGAAATTTGGGACGCTTACCTGCAGGAGGGATATCATTAGAAACTGCTGGTCTGATCGTATTTTTTTCTTCGTGGTCCATAAATTCATACAGTTCAGAGTGATAGCTAAATAAAATTATGTTAAGCTAGAGAATAATAATAATAGTCTATTTATCCTTTGATGTAAAGGACAAGTGATAATTATAGAATACTGAACAATTATTTAGAAATTAACCTATTTTCACTTCTTGTAAAAGTATTTTCCCACCATGAAATGCACCATATATCTCATTTTATTCAGTATTTCTTCACACTTGACAATGATGTTCCAACAAAAACCGGTCGTGTCCCACATGTTTAGTGAAAAAATTTTGCCGAAATTGATCAAATATAGTGTGTATTTCAATATATAATATCAGATATGTTGAGTCTGATACGTAACAAAAAACAAAACCAAAATTTTAAATAAATCATATTTGTTCACGTTGTTACTTAAATGAAACAATGAGAATGAAAAAATTGTAATAAATTGCAAAATTCAAATATACTGCTGAATACTGGAAAAAAGAGATAATGATGAACTAATAATCCCTCTACTTGATCTCTACTTCAATTCATTGTTTCTTGGGATATATTCTTCCATGCCTCTAATGTAGCAGCGACAGATTTTGCTGATGAATTATGTTGCTTGGAAATAGCCCTCGAAATGAACTAATAGTTTTCAGTACTCAAACCTGAACAATTAATAAATACTAAGATGAAATCATATTATAACGAATTATAAAATAAAATAGAAAGGCCTTTTACTTGATAGAAGAAATATAACAAAATTTGAATATCGAAAAAAAATTAAAATATGTTTATCTTCTACAATTGTAATTTCAAAAAATTTTTATTCAAAAGAACTTTTAGAATTAAATTAATGTCTAAAAGAAGCTTACATTTAATAGACGTATATAATCAAAACTCAATATATAATGTCAAATGGAATAAATAAACCAAAAGATATACGAAAGTCATTAAAATTAATAAATAAATATTTATTTATATATCTTTTGGTTTATTTATTCCATTTGACATTATATATTGAGTTTTGATTATATACGTCTATTAAATGTAAGCGGTGCTTGTTTTAGACATTAATTTAATTCTAAAAGTTTTTTTTGAATACAAATTTTTTGAAATTAAAATTATAGAAGATAAACATATTTTAATTTGTTTTGATATTCAATTTTTTTTTTAATAACGAGTTATGATAAAAATAAAAATTTTTATCATGTAAGAATTGCTTTTATTCTAAAAATTTCAAGATGAATTTTCGTCAAGTGAAAACTGAAACAATCAAAATATCTTTCTATATAGGTAGAATCATTGGCTATCCAATGATTCAGAATGTCAAGCTTTCAAGCCCAAACAAGAACAATAGTTAGGTATTTTTCAACGCAACAACACAGTCTACTACAGCCTACATACTCTGGAGTATGTAATCTGTAAATGTCGTCGAAATTTGTATTTTGTTTGCCACATTAAAACGCAGATTTTAAAAGAATTTTCAGTTTAATGTTCAATACTCACGTAAAGACGGAATAAAGCTGCATTGCTTGCATTTCACAAATGTTAAATACAATCACTTATTCACAGAGATAAAACTCAAAAAATATCTTCCTTCAAAAGATGACAAAAATCTGTCACTGAAAATAAAAAAATTGCGAACTTCCAATATAAGTAGGTGAAGTTTTGATTTTTTTTATGTATTATTGTACTCTTTTTTATCGTTTAAGCTGTATAAATAAGTGCATCGATCCATTTTTTCACCCCATAGTAATTGGAGAAATGTTGGTCAGGTAGGCCATGTTGCATCGATCGGAAGAGATGGTAACCAGAAGAAACAGTGAAAATTTGTGAGTGGATCGACGTTGAGTGCTACCTGACACACTATAACTTTCGAATGGAAAGAGGTAGAGACTTAAAGCGTTAGGAGTAAGTTTGGTCCCTAAATATCGCGGACGATTTCGTTACAGGGCAGAATCAGTCGAACAGTTTCACAGTTATTTACATTTGAAATTTGCCATATTTTCATTGATGTTCTTCAAACTACAGATCCAATTTATCACAAATCTGGCATTTAGAAGCAAAATAATAACACGCATGTTTGTATAAGATATCATATGAATCGTGTTATTAGAAGAATCAAAACAGGAGCAAATATTTTCTTAGCGAAGCAGCGTTGATCGCTATCGAAAGAATAGCAAGTCGAGTTCGAATTCGAGGAGATCGTACAATTGGAAGATAAAAAAATATTCTGATAGTAAAGCAGCGTTAAGTACTACACTCCTATGATTGGTTCTAAATTTAGGATTTATTTGTAAAATAACGACAAGAAGGCTAAGGAAAAATTTCGTGAGGGTCGTGGAGGATATGAACAAACACGTAAAACGTCCTGAATTAACGTATCTTACCGGCGAGGGATCCTACAGCGTTTACAATTTTACATTCGTCTGTTCACACGATCAGGACGTTTAATGCCCCTTCATCAAGTGTGCCCTTGCTACTTCATCTAGTCAATATCAGAATCAATTTGCTATACTGGCGTAAATACCTCTATAACTTTTTGGTATTCAACAGACGGCGTCCCCCTAGTACACTCTTGGTACCTTAACCTATACCTTATATACTGAATTGCTTCAGCCGTTACTATTTTGTAGTTGATCATAATTAAAACAAATTGCAGAAATCACTATGTTTCACTACCAAAAAAAATATATATACTACACATTTTCTTGTGACTCGAGTTTCGGGAAATGAATTATCCCATCATCAGACAACTGAAGACCTAACAGTGGTACAGTGGTATTTAAACAAAAGTGATAAATATTTCAATATTTCAACAGATTCGCGGTAACACCTAATAGTGGTACAGAGGTTTACAATCGGAACGTGATAAAACCGGGTTAAAAAGGAGGGGCCTACTAACAGATATCGGAATGTCGGCAACCGACAAAGAAGGTTGTTAAACAGATGGTGCCCATTTAAATACCTCAAATAATTTTTGGGGTTACATAGCTCCGTACAGTCATTCATTATTTTCACATTATTTTGTTGTCTATCTCAAATATTTGGATTTACAAAGCTCCATACAGTCATTCATTATTTTTTACATTATTTTTATTGTGAACGAATTTGGAAATTTCAATAATCAAGTTTCTTTTCTTTTGAATCTACATGTGAAATTTTCTTGAGATTTTCTTTTGTCGAAAAGAATCACTGTTTTCTAAAGAATGAGTGGCAAAAGTTTAATTTTTGTTTACCTTTCATTAAATTCATTTTATGTTCGTTGAAAAAGTTTTTAAACAGATGTTACTTTTTAAATACTTCAAATATTTTCGATTTACATACCTCCGTATATTCATTCATTATTTTTACATTATTGTTATTGTGAACTAATTTGAAAATTTGAACAGATTCTAGATAATCGAGTTTCCTCCGTTTTGATTCTACATGTAAAATTTTAAGATTATCTATTGTGGTAAAGGAATGGCCGTTTTCTAGACAATGAGTGGCAAAAGTAGAATTTTGTTTATTTCAGGAAAAATAAACAAAATTCTATTTTTGCCACCCATTCTTAAGAAAACAGTAATTCCTTTCGACAAAAAAAAATCTTAAGAAAATTTTACATGTAGATTCAAAAGAAAAAAAACTTGATTATTGAAATTTTCAAATTCGTTCACAATAAAAATAATGTTAAAATTATTGAATGACTGAATGGAGCTTTGTAAATCTAAATATTTAAGACATACAACAAAATAATGTGAAAATAATAAATGACTGTACGGAGCTATGTAACCCCAAAAATTATTTGAGATATTTAAATGGGTACCATCTTTTTAGCAACCTTCTTTGTCGGTTGCCGACATTCCGATATCTGTTAGAAGGCCCCTCTTTTTTAACCCGGTTTTTTATCACTTTCCGATTGTGAACCTCTGTACCACTATTAGGTGTTACCGAGAATCTGTTGAAATATTCAAAATATTTATCACTTTTGTTCAAATACCACTGTACCACTTAGGTCTTCAGTTGTCTGAAGATGGGATAGTTCATTTCCCGAAACTCGAGTCACAAGAAAATGTGTAATATAAATTTTTTTGGTAGTAAAACATAGTAATTTCTACAATTTGTTTTAACTATACCTTATAGTAAAAACCAATAAGAAATTTCTTCGATTAATTAAAACAGCCATTTTCTATTTTCAAAATCTACAATGAAATTACAACCCTTTCTGAAGAAACAAAATTTTTGCCGTCTTTTTCATGAAAACCCATACTTGTTTTTTACGTATTCATGTTCTATTTTCATAGACCAGTACATCCACAGTTAGTAGAATAATGTTTTTCTACGTTATATTGATAGCCAAGGTCTTGTTATGAAGTTAAATTTCCTCAATTACATAGAATCTTTTTCACCAGAAGTGAAATACAAAATAATAAGAAAATAATTTCGCCTCTGAGAGCTGATCGATGTGTATCAGAAAGTTAATTGTTTATAGGCTTGTGATGAAATCAATGTCAGAAGCTAGTTTTCAAATATTTTTCCCCATAAATATCGATAGTGACCTATAATAGTTTCTTATGTGGTTTTATGACATTTATTTTGCAGTTTTATGTAGAAAGTTCACCATGGAGTACATAACGAGTACCAGTAATGAAAAGATGAGGTTCTATTGTTTCTTGAAGAAACAATTTTGTTCACGACAGCTTTAGTGAATAATGCAGTTCCACTTTGACATAGTCATAGTGAGTGCACAAATGGACTATAAAATAACAACGTTAAATCATAACCATTTACGTAACTCCGGTTAGTTTCTTTTGCGGAAACTTTTTCTTCTTCAAGGTTGCGCGGTAGAGGAGAATTCGCTCAGTGTTCTCGATTTTGAGTCCAGATACTTCATACCTCATTGTTATTCAGGTTAGTTTCAGATGGTTTAGACGAGATTAGGTAAATTTTCACGTTTTATCTGGTTTCATGATACTCGTATATATCGGTTCGTTTTAATGAGCAATTTCGTGAAAATCCGAAGTGATCTGTAACGATAGAGTGAAAGTCGAATTTAATACTTGGTGAATTGGTATAGTAGCAGTAGGTGTATTCTCGAGGTTAATCATGGTACAAAACTGCCAGCAGGAAGCAGTTGCTGAATTATATTCGCCTAAGTGAAACCATTTCCGATACGAAGCCTGAATTTTGGATATTTCAGATTAACTGTCCTACTGATATTTTAGCAAAAGACTCATGATCTTCTACAAAATAATAGTAATAACTATACTTTTTTCTGAAGAATTATTTGAAAATAATAAGTCAATTTAATGCGAAGTTTTAGATATGGGACTATTTCAGAGCAGTATCCCAGAGGGTAACTAGTAAATAGCTTATTCACATGAATATGACTACCCACGATGTTTAATTGACCCAGTTTTTACTTGATGAAAATCCATATTAAATAAGATTATTTTGATTCTCACAAAATTTCTATTGATTCAATTGTTTTGTTATGATAGCGAAATAACCTTATTCCATATTATTCAGACTATCCACGAGCCCACCCCTTCAATTTTCAAAGCCAAGTTTGGAATAGTCTAACGGTTATTCTTCGGGAAACAACATAATGACTAGTCGTTAATTTCTTCTTATTCAACATACAACAATTTTGTGATTTCAAGAAAAAGTACTTGCTTGGTATGTGAAGTAGCCAAATCAAAATGTAGTTAATTTTTTTTACAATATACCAGATTCAACTATAATTTCTCAAGTTTCTCTCATATTCCATGTATTAGGAAAAACTATAAACGAATACTTGGTTCACGGGTCTGATACTGAACCAGTTCAACTGCAAAATTGCTTGATAGTTTATGCCGGCCACGCTTTTTTTGGATATTGATTTTTATCAGAGTTGTGATCCGTGAGTTTACAATATTCTATCATGTATTCTTTAATTTAAGTCCAGCATTTGTATGGCTCCTAACCCAAATTCAAGGAATTTTGCTTCAGAAGCAGCAAATGCGTTTCGAGCACAAACAGAGCTCAAAATGAACGCTACGATATTTAACGAGTGACAAGGTTAACAAAAAACGTCCCACCGCTACTGTGAGTTCAAAACCATATTAGGAGACGGTAAGAAATTCGAAATATCCACTTATAAACTTATAAAATTAAAGATTACGCGAATAAATCCAGATGTAATTAATCAACGGAGAGTCATATACAATCAAGAATATCCAGAAATTCTAAATGTCTACCTATAAAATTAAAAATTACGTGAGTGAATCCAGATGTAATTAATCAACAAATTCATGAACTCAGAGAATAATCCAAGAATATAACATCCTGCGAAAATAGTTGAACAATTCTAGAGGAAACAAGGTAGAAGAGTGATATATAAGAGGTAATCGGTTGTATGTGAACGGCAGAATATACAAACAAGAAGATCTAGAAAATCAATAAGATGTTGAAAATGATTTTTTTGGTAAACCACATAGTGCCCCTGGAACACCGGTACAAATAGAAGCCAAAGAACTCCAGCGTAAAATAACTAAACTCCCTCAAATATCGGCAAAAAAACCTTCAGAAGGCTAACCTAACTTGCTGGTCGGAGATATCTGACAAACAGAAAATAAGAACCCGCAGCGTCACTGGAAAATGAATTTTCATGCAATAGTGACTCAAGCATAGTTGCCCAACCTTATCCCTCTTGTGGGGTTGATGATCCCCCATAGGGCGCCTCCGCAGGTGGCGGATAGGGGATAGCCTCCCAGATATGGGTGGTACCGAGGAAATTAAATTCTCGGGGTGGACCAAAACCATCATCACAGTAGCGTCTGATTCAAAATGAGCGGCTACAAACGGTGTCTGACCAAGAGTGGATGGCCGACAAACGCACTCGCCAACACGCTCGGCCGGTGTGGCGTTTCATTTGCCAAAAACCTTTCAGGTAAGGTTTATGCTGAGATGTCGAAATCAGTCTGCCTCAAGTCGGATTCTGGAGGAAGCAAAGATTCTATTTATCGGAATAAACCGTACAAGACAAACACCACGAAGATTTATATTGCTACATTTAATATCAGATCTATGAGAAACCTAGAATATCTAATCAAGCTAGAAAAAGAACTCGAACACATAAAATGGGATGTCCTCGGTCTCTGTGGGACTCGACTACCAGATGAGTCAACCACTGTTTTAAAATCAGGCCACTTTCTTTACTGAAATAATGGTACCAACCACAATGGTCAAGGAGGAGCAGCATTCCTCATTAATAGGACACTGAAACACTTGATAACCGAAATAAAATTGATTTCTAAGCTACGTGCTCACACAAGACCCACAACAAGATAATAAGTAGTGATTTTAATGCCAAAATAGAACAAAAGAATACAATTGACTCGGACTACGTAGGAAACTTTGGTCTGGGTATGAGTACCAAAGAGGAGATACTCTGGTTAACCATCTGAACAAAGAGAACTTATACTGTCTAAACGCCTTATTCAAGAAGCCCATACAAAGGAAGTGGACGTAGAAAAGCCCTGACGGCCAAACAAAAAATAAGATTGACTACATACTCTCTAATAGCCGAAAAATATGTACAGATGTTTCAGTACAAAACCAGTTTGACACCAACAGCGATCATAGGCTGGTTAGAACATATCTTTGTTTCAAACTTAAAATAGAGAGAAACAAACTCATACACAAAGGCAAACTTCCTACAGCTGAAGACCTGAAACAGAGATCTACTGAGTATCAAAGAGAACTAGAAAAGGAACTGAGACCAACCGACACCAGTGTTTCTTTCAAGTACATTGCCGGGGGCAATGCTCCGCCCTGGAGCTGCGCAGGTGCCCCCCCGGGGGAAAATTGAGAGTGCCTAGATTCAGTTACGACATTCTACTACCTACGAACAAAAAATTCACATATTCAAAATGCTGAAGAGGAAGTTATTTAGAGTCTAGTATAGAGGAATATCAACGAATTTAACTATTATAAAAAACCATTACAAATACCGATTTGTGTCATAAATAATATTCAAGTCGACACAGGATTCCCTGCAATTTCTTATCTTTACGACTTTTTCGCGTTGATGGAGTTTGTCGGCATGATTGAACTTGTCGGCCTTCTATTACAAAAGCGCCAGCTGATGTTGTTTTGTAAATGGGGGCGGCCCTTTTGATATTTCAGCTTCCGATTCATTCTTCTTATTCTTGGTTGTTCTTGAAACAAATCTCCTTTCGTTAAGTTGTATTACTTGTGTTGATGTGTTGTGTTTAATGTTAGGAGTATTTCAGTTGTCATTCGTCGATGTTACTAAACTCAACCATTATGAAAATCAAAATGAACAGAATGAAGATAATTCATGAAAACTCTCTAAGAATATAAGAAATACTTCCAACACCAATAATGATATTGCAAGGATAAAACAGCTGAAATAAAAGATGGCAAGTACGCAGACTCCAATAAGGATATCGCCAATACCTTCGTGGATTTATTTTCCGACGTAGCACCAGAATTAGCACAAAACATAGAAAAGCCTCCACTGTCAACCCCCTATCCCAAGACTAACAAATCCCTGCTCATTATTTCTCAAAACCTCGGATGTGACGGAGATCAGTCAGATTATATTATCGTTGTAAAATAATAAAACGCCTGCTACAGACTATATTAAAGTCGAGATATTGGAAAAAACTCATAAGATCCCTGTGTTATATTTAAAATATCATAATGAAAAATGAAATCTGATCTGCTGAATTTAAGATCGCAGTAATAAAACCTCTACATAAGAAGGGGATAAAACTGTACCATCAAATTTTAGACCGATATCTCTGATGACTAACTATGCTAAAATATTCGAAGAGGTTATGAAAATTTGGCTCAAGGTATTTCTGGAGTAACATAAAGTAATAATTAACTTTATGTTTCTCCAGAAACATCACAAAGTAATAATTACTGTATGTTTCTCCAGAAATAGCTCGAGCCTAATTTTTATAACCTTTTCGAAAATTATCAGCAATTATTGCTGATTGCTTCACTAACGCAAAGAATGCATGATGTAATTGATAACAGCCAACCTACCATTGCTTTATTTTTGGATCTTGAGAAGGCGTTAGACACTGTCGACAACCAACAGTTGTTGGAGTCCTTAAAGGATGTGGAAATAGAAAGACTGGTTCATGATTTGTTCAGATACTATCTGTATGATAGAGAACAATAAGTCAAAATTGAAGATACATATAGTAGATTTGAATTGCGGAGTACCGCAGGGAACCGTGCTCGCACCAATTATTTCAATCGTACATATGAATGCAAAAATAGGGGACATATCGAAATTTTATCTCAAAGTTATCGAACAAGAGCTTAATATTCAATTATTTAAATATTTTAATATTAGCCTTCTACATATTTAATTTCAAAAAATTATATTTAATAATTATAACTTCAGGAATTAAATTAAAATAATGATATAAGTACCACTTATATCAAACGACATATAAAATAAACATTCATTATAAGACATCCAAATGATATAACAAAATCCTATAAATTAAATATTTTGAATAGACAAAATTCTGTTTCTGCATATCAATCTTATGAAAACAAATATCATTCAAAAATGTTTAACATAATCTTAAGAATTTCATCATAAAACTATCTCACTTAGAATATTCAAGATTATTGGATATCTCACTAAGTTATTGTACTTTCTATAAAATTTCAAGATATGTAAAAACATTACTGAAAAACAAGTTTTAAGAGAGACTTTGCTTCGTCAGTATTCAAATAATTGATATTCAATAAAATATAACATCAATCAACAACAAATATTCACTCACCCTTCAACAATTCAGGAAACTTCTGGTAAATTAATACTGGAAAATTTAAATGGAGTGTAAGGTTAACTACAAATGAATAATTCTGTGGTTTACCCTTGATCTAAAAGATTGTAAGACAATTTAACGGCCTCTGTTATTGCACAAGGACTATCTGTATGGACGAGAGGTAAATATGGCACCACGTTTCAAGAAACTTGAACTTCGTTGATTACCTGAGTCAAAACCTGTGGAGAATGACGCAAAATGGATTCTTCACTTTAAATCCTATATGAAGGGTTGTCCTAGAAGATGTTTCATTCTGAATAGCCTGCTATCTGGCAGCTGTCATTTTTGCATCTTTTACCTTTTAACATTTGACAAGTAAAAACTACGCCATTACTAAAAATGGAACGATAGACGCTTCAACAATGCACTCAAATTGTTAAAATACAGTACAAAAATGGTATGGCGAAAATTTTGGATTCACAGGTCACAAAACTAAAGAATTTTTGGGTCGTCGTGAAGCACCTTCTCAGCCGGAATACTGAAACTGGTGAAAAAAATTGAAGATGCTGGAACAAGTTAGTGATGTGAAAAATCGAAACCGTGCGTGTCGCTCAAGAAAAACTCAGAATATTGCTGTTGTAGCCAATAGTTTTGACGAAAACCCACGTTGGTCGATTCAAGCTGGTTGATCACCAGCAACGTCGTATATTTTCTGATTAGGTCCTTGAAATGCATGAAAACGATCCGGATTTTCATCTAAAAATCAGCTTCAGTCATGAGGCATATTTTCACATCAAAGGTTACGTTAATAAGCCGAATTGTCGCATTTGGGGCTCAGAAAATCCAAGAATGATTGTTGAAAAGCATCTCCATGCTCAACGTGTCACTGTTTTTGGGTTGACGGTATGATTAGACCTCTATATGCCACACAAGCAACGAAGCAACGACACAATCGCAAATTTGATTGAAAAGTTTCCTGGCCGTGTTAATCTCGAAGAGTTGTTGACAATTGGCCACCGAGATCTTGTGTTTTAACTCCCTCAAAATGTTTGTCTTTTGGCCACGTGAAAGATATGGTCTATGCCGATGCTCCACAATCGATTCAAGACCTTAAAGATGGAATTCGTGAAATTGTCGAGGACATACAGCTGCAAATAAAAGAATTGGAAATTTTTTTCAACACTTGCATAAAATCGGTTTTTAAGAATGTCTATCCGTATGAGTACCTGTCTCATTGTGCAAGAATGCACAAGGTCAAAGAAGTTATCGAAAAGCATGGACAAAAGAGCACGTGATTTTGAATGAGAAATGGAGGTCCATCTTGTTAACAAATGAATCAAGATATGGATGGGTTGGGGAAGTCGATATATTTGGGTATAGACTGATATTTGGTACCCAAAAAATCTAAACCGTTGAAAGGAGTTCATCGTTTCATAGGTGGTATGGTTGCTGTTTGGGGTCGCAATTGTTTTATGGCCGTACAGAACTGATGGAGTTCGACGAAGACATCAACGCGCAGGTTTACGGCGATGACAAATCTTCTGTTTCATGCTGTTATTGTGTCTTTTTTTCAGCCTATAATACCCACACTCAACTTGTCAGGCATTTTGAAGATACCATTGTACATCATGCTATTCCACATTTCGCATTGTCACACCTGTCGGCCGATCTTATTCTTATGGAGCATGCTCTACAAGTTGCCGTTTTCACCGCAGATTTTGGGAAAAATCGATCAAAGCCACTTCAACGATCTGATCCGTAGCGTCATATGGCCATAATTGACATTCGAGGAAGTCATACATCTTATTAATTTTGTTTTTACGAATACACAAAAAATTCAGTTCTGTTTAAAGCTTATGAATTTACAGAAAGAGGTACAAATAAGGCACTCACATAAAACAGTTAACATTCTTTCATCGTAAATGAACACTAGATGACCAAAAATCGGCCGCTTTTAAGGGCAATCTAAAAATTTATGAATTTCTCTTACTTTTGTGAAGTAGTTCATTACGTTCAATGAGTTCTAATGATTCAATAATAGTGTATATAGATTCAGTCCATAAAAGCTTACATAGACAGATGTATGGTATGAACGTACAAGGAAACGCTATATGAATTGTTATCCTAGAAAACAATTTAGCCTAAAGTAAATTCATTTTTCATCTAATGAAATTAGCTTTCTAATCGCTCAGTGGGTGGGATACTTCTGAGACATATGTTAGTAGTTCTCTACTCTATATTAACTTCCTCCATCTTGTTTTGTGTTGATTTAATTTCAATATGTAAATAAATATAATATATCATGGACGGTACTGAAAAGGGGGAACAGGGTTCCTCTATCCTAAAGAAGCTGCGTACAAAAAACAGAAATATAAAACAAGTTTTGGAATTTCATCATGAAAAGGATTTTGAGACTTTCTCTTCTTTTTTCGCGGCAATGGAATGTGATTCTGCCAGTACCACATCTAAAAAAATGTTTCAGGTATAATGATACAGATTGATAACATTAAGGGTAGACATATACTACTCTGTCAAGAAAGTACCGGGAATTTTCAATTAAAACAACATTTTTACATTTAATCGTCAAAATTTATTGGGTCGCCTTCAAAATAGGCTCCATTTGCTCCAATACATCTATGCCAACGGCACTTCCAATTATCGAAACATTTTTTATAGGCGCTTTCCGGGATGGACTTTAGCTCTCGCGCCGAATTTTGTTTTATGGCTTCAATCGACTCAAAACGGGTGCCACGAAGGGGCAATTTTAGTTTTGGGAAGAGGAAAAAGTCGCAGGGAGCCAAATCCGGCGAATACGGTGGTTGCTTCAGCACGTTTGTTGAGTTTTTGGCGAGAAAGTCAGTCACAATCGTAGCTCGGTGAGAAGGCGCGTTATCGTCATGCAAAATCCGTCAGTTGTTCGCCCACAAATTTGGCCGCTTCTTACGGATACGCTCACGCAAACGTTTCATAACGCCTAGGTAATACTCCTTGTTTACCGTCTGACCCTCTGGAACGAATTCGCAGTGCACCACGCCACGGATATCGAAGAAAACAATGAGCATCACCTTCATTTTCGAGCGGCTTTGGCGTGGTTTTTTCGGTTTCGGCTCATTTTTTGCCACCCATTCCGATGATTGCTGGCTTGTTTGCATATCGTACTCGTAGACCCAGGTCTCATCACCAGTTATAATGCGCTCCATGAATATAGAATCGGAATTACAGCGATCCAGCATGTCTGAAGCAACCTGTTCGCGATGACGTTTTTGAAGAAAATTCAGGTCTTTCGGTACGAGTCGTGCGGCCACCTTTCTCATGCCCAAAATATCAATCAAAATCGTACGTGCAGACTCGTGGGATATCTTAAGATCATGTGCTATCCCTCTCAAGCTGGTACGACGGTTTTCCAGCACCCTTTCCTTAATTTTATCGACGTTATCTTCGATCGAAGCCGTCGATGGGCGACCACTTCACGACCTTCCTTGAAGGCTCTGTACCACTGATATGCACGAGTTTTCGATAGAGCATTATCACCAAAGGCCTTTTGCAACATTTTCAATGCATCGGCTTACGAAGATTCATTTGCAACACAAAACTTTAAACAAATTCTTTGCTCAACGTAATCACCCATAGTAAAAATCGGCACGCACTCTGACATCGACTGACTTAATCAGCTGTTGCAAACACACTAGTTGACAGATCCCGCTCAAGCTTGGCATAGTAATTAAGGACAGTGGTACCAACCTAGGAAAGAAAATTTTTACATGCCTCATTGCCCCGCCAGATTTAAATCGATAATTCCCGGTACTTTCTTGACAGAATGTATAACTGTCTTGTTTTTATCTTCAATAGGTTTAGTGCAGCTTCCTCAACTGATTATTCTATTATCTCGCACTGCTTGAATATTATTCCGATTTTGCTTACATATTTTCACCATCTTAGAATAAGATTGCCAAATAAAAAAGGAAAATGAAAATAATACACGAAATACTCCCGTTTTGGTTCCTTTATTGAATAACAGATTATTATTATATCTTATGATAATTAGAGCAATTTTTACGAAAAAGGTAATTTCATTGGGTTTTCCGAAGAAAAAAAATTGATAAGTTTAGTTCAAACAATGTCAACTTCAACCATCAGTATTATTGTATTCTTGCCTCTATTTTTTATGTTTTTTTTGCCAACAAGAATAATATTTTATATAGTTATAATTTTTCTGCTATTCGAAAAGCAGATTGAAATAAATTAAATTTAATGTTTATATATGTAATAGAGGTTTATAATTTGAACTTCAAATTTCATAGAAATTCATTCTGACACTCCCACTAAAAATAAAATTAATAATAATAATTACAAATTACGTCGAAGAAACGCAGTTTCTAGTCAATGACAATATGAAAAAATATATTTCAGACATATGTATTTGTATAAGTTATATTTTTGTCAACTTGTTCCGTGGAATATTTTCTTATCTGGATTTTCGTATTGTGGTTGAATCCATATTTTCATTGAATAGAAATCCTGTTTCTTTGACATTAGTTGTGGATGATAATTTCAGTAGGGGTTTTAGAAAACATTTTCATAAAGTTTCAAATAGAAACTCTTATCAAGTATCATCAAATTTATTTTATTCAATTAGTGAAATAATTCAGTTTTTTAGTTGAATTAAACCATGGTATAATTTTTCGTGTTTCTGAAAATTCTGAAAATAGCCCTGCTACCACGTGTCTGTATCATAGAATTTCAGAAACTTCTTCATGTTACTTAGTATTTGATGAACATGGGGTGACTTTTTGAAGTTATGAACAGCGCAGTCTTTCGTATGGGTAAGTAAGTTTTTTTTGTATTTCATATAATTTATTTTGAGTGTTGCTGACAAGTTGTTATTTTGTCCGAAACATGCGCACGTCCCTCACATATCTGAGTTATTTTTTGTAAATTTTTTCTTTTTTTTATTTTATTTATTATGCTCGAAATTTCCATTTTGTTATTGAACAAAACCGTGTATCTTAGAGATTATTTATTATTGTTTATATAATTAATGATTTTAGTGAGGGTTCCAGAATAAATTTTCAGAAAATTCAAAGTTTAAAAGAAGATTTACTGAATTGAAGATTCTGGTATTGTTGAAAAAATTACATTTACATTTCAATACCGAAAAGATAAATTGAGAAAAAAATTTATAAAATGGTATGCTCAAAATTATTATTTTCTCGAATCATCGCTTTTGTTCGGAACGATCATACATTTGAAATCACAGATATAGTAATTATCATGATGGTATAAATTTCCATTACTGGAGAAGTTTTAAAACGTCAAAATTTTGAGATTGATTTTTATATAATCTATATTTTTGAAGAAAGGCGGAAGAAGTATTTTGAAACTGTTAATCTCTTGTTTTAATATCTTCAGATAAAAGAGAAAACAACAGAAAATTTCATGCTCGAATATGTATTAAAAAAAATTATTTGATTTTGGCCAAGCTTTGGTACAGTCTTCTATTTAACGACAGATAGATGATTATTACTATAGAATAAGAGAATAGGAATCTTATTTCCGGGGACGAAATGTATTTATATTCATTGCTGTTGGGCTTTTTAATGTTTATGTAACTTGTTTTTATGAAAAGGTTTGTTTTGCATAATATGTGTTTTGTGGTAACATATTTTCAACCCGTTTTTTGTTTATTATTTTTGAAGTCCGCTAGCAAAATAATTTTTCACTATATTTTGTTGTTCTGCATTTAAATTCAGTTATTTCAGTTCTGTTGTTATTTCAAGACAGATGTTAAATAATTTTCTAATATTAATATTTCACCTGCGTTTCATTATTTATATAACCGGATGAAAACCTTTGATAATATCAGAAGTAGACAATTTTGAACACTAAAGGCGAATAATGAAGATGTTTCCAAGAAAGGGTGTAAAAAATATAGGTAATTCTGAATATGAAAACAGTAAATCCGAGTGAAATATACTTAATAACTGAAAAAAGAAGAGGAAATCAGAGTAAAAAGAAGTCGAAATTGTTGTAACGAATTTTTTTTTCACATCCTTCAATACTAATTAATCCTGATGTAATTATTCTCATAAATATCGGTTTAAGGTTTAGATTTGAATGTATGAGTATGAATTCAGCCTTGCAGGTTTCTATTTTACTTCTTTCGCAGATAAAAATAAATTTAATATCGCAGAATTATTGCATGCCACTGTATATACAATATTTCTGTATATCCAACAAAATCGAAAATAAATAAAATATAAATAATATTTTTTTCTCGATAGACATATTTTTCGAATATTGAATTGTTTTTGATATAACTTACCCATTTGTGGAAATGAATTAGTACCTAATTTAAATTATTCAATACATGAATAATGAGAGAGCAAAAGCTTTATATTCAATAAATGCGTTTATTGATGGGTCAAATAATTTAAAATGACTGATGATGATTAGAGAAAAATATCGACAAAAAATTAAATATAGGACTTCTGCATCGGAATCTTATTTTCCAACTGAATCATTCAGAACTGTTCATTTCTGAGACGCAGTCAATTGGTTTGTATTTCAAATGGCTATTCAGTTTTAGTTCTCCCCGTACATATTCGAGATTACAATTTGAGGATTTGAATATATAAAATAATTCAAACACCTCCCGAAAATTCTAAAGAGTAGTATATGAATTAGTAAGCAAATTTCTCTGGTTTCTGTTCTCATATAAATCGTATTAAATGTTGGCAGAACTGAAAATTCTGGGAAACTAAGTCTCCGAATTTGAAATATAAAATAAATACACTTTTATTTCACCAAAAAAGTTATATACGTAGGAAATAACGCTTAAAAAAATATAAAATCAGCAAATTCTGATAAATCATTTTTGATTAATGATAATATTAATACTGGGTATCGAAAGTTTCTTCCATTTGACGACATAATTAACAGTGCTGTGACCTGAAGTGGCGCAAGATCGCAGTAACAAAGCCTACCCAGAATACAACTGAACTCCTAACTCGCACAAGCTGACAAAGTTTCTAAGGGATTCTGAGAAGATCTAGGAGTATCAGGATAATAATAATTGTTAATAATAATAATTATTATGAATAAAAAAAATACTCTGTTACGCATCTAAAGTCTTTTTACAGTATGTTAGCAATTCAACATGAAAATATTTGTAATGCACCAATTTATCTTCAACTCGTTTAGGGTCGTTTCCCTTAATATATAAGTGTGTTTATCTCGTTATAAAAAACGGTAATATGTGTGAAACTTTTAATATTTCCTATTTTCAATAAAAATAAAGGTAATTCCGATTTTGAAACAATGAAACAAGCAAAAAACGACTCTCTCTCTCTCTCTCTCAGTTACCCATAACGCACTAAAGGCCTGGAAGTGAATGTATTATCTACATTATTCATTTGTAATTAGATATTAAGTTGTGAAAAGTGAACTCAAAAGTGAAACCAATAAAATTGAAGTCTGTGTCGTGAACAACAATAGAAGAAACTCAAGGAAGAACTGTTCCAGGATCAAGATAGTGTATCCACCTCAATCTGGGTCAACAACTCAAAATTATACACTTGTAATATATGTACTTCTGCTGACAATTCTCTACATGGTCTCTACGAGCTGGATTACATTCCACATTTGGTCACGAAACAACTCCCTCAATTTGGGTAAAATGATTCAACTCTCTGAACTTGTATTATATGTATTTTAGGCTGTGAATAAAGCATTAAAGTCTAATATACATCCCTCTTTCACCCCCATTTAAAGTATGCTTAGCCAAGAATTTGCATACTAATTCGTTAACGTTTAATCAATTACTTTCGAAGAATTCAAAAAGGTATCTCTACATACCAAGCAATTCTTTTGAATAATACTGAGGAAAATATCGAGGTACAAATGAATTAATTAATGCGGTGAAAATTTATTTTTAAATATGCATATTTGTAACAGTTCGAAGCTCAAACACAGCTGAATAGGTTTTATTGATCACGATCATCAACAAAACATATTCGTTTTGAATTTTGAACCGTTACACTCTCATGATTCGAAGAACTAGTTGTCTGCCTTAGCTTATACTCCTTATTATATTGGGGTACATACTAAGAGATCATATACGTTATTCAGCTATACGTGAAGAACAAGAAATACAGAATATAGAAAAGTAGGGACGAAAAAGCAGAGGAGCTGAAATGAGCACGTGAAAGGAATGTCCCAAAAATAGGATAGCAAAAATCCCACTTGATGTAATCCTGAAAAGCAATGAACAGAACAACTGAGTAATAAAGTCTTGAGCTCCAACATCCATTGAAATGAATAATTAAGTTTGAAAAAAGAAGAGAAGTAATACGAGGAAGAAGATTTTTAACTACACCATGCCCGAGCAGGGCCAATGGGAGAAATATAACGAAAAATGTGGTTTTATTACATAAATTTCTATTCATTGTTTTCTCATTCGGTATTAGGGACAAAGTCAAAATTCCCGATTACTTTTAAAAAAGATTTTTACAAACTCAAAGCTATACCGAAAAAATTATTTAGTAGCTCATCTATGCAATTTCCACCTCCTTGAAATAATCGAGAACACACCTATTACTCTGGCAGCAATTTACGAAAGTCAGGACTAACCGGTTCCCGAAGTAAACACAGACTCGTCCGACCTTCGCGAGCCGAATTGAGGTTAGGATAGGGCAGTTTCGCGTGCCGTTATTCTGGCTCAGTTTCAAACAGTTACGTCATATTTGCACTCTGGCGAATTGGCTAGCGGATTTTTGCGCATATCCCTGCTGACCTTGAAGTGAGGATTCATTTTCGCAGAGATAGGTCAGCAGGTTGTCTACGTTTGTTACGGCAGCACGTGTTCCTCCGAATTGCGAATTACGGTACTCTAATTTGCACAACCGACACTTGCGAATCTCAAGGAATCGCGTATCGAAACAGAGAATACTGCCAATACATTAGGAATAATTGGCAATAATTCTTTTTCTTCACCATTCTTCTTGGAATATATGGACGGTATTGGAGGCATCTTCTGGTTGAGTAAGCACAGCCCATTTCATTTTTTCCGAACTAGTTAACTTCAAGCTCTAACGGCCAGTTTCATAAAAAACATCAAAAGGCTTCTTTATGATAAAGTCCCCATGAAAAAGGATCCTTTAAATGTGACCATCAGTTTCATGAACGCACATCGACCGTCCTTTACTTAAAGCTTCCTTGAATGCGCCGGTCATATGCTTCCGACTGTTGGCTATCCTGAGAACTAGTGATTTTACGAATATAGTTAGTGATGTTCTGTAAAAATTGTGAGCTATGCGTCAAAACTTGTAAAAAGAAAAAGAAAAGAAGCATAAATCAGTCTTTGCATAAACATGGTTATGTGCATAAGACAGTATATTGGAATTTATATCATTATTACGTGAAAATTGCTATATTTTAGTGAACGTAAGTTATATTAATGAATATGGAAGAAAAAAAATATTACTTTAAAACTAAAGAAGGAACTACGTCTCTTGGAATTGATTGAAAAAGAGGATTTTAACTTTATAGGATAAATATTGAATTGTATCAGTCCTTACTTGGTGAAAATCCATATTAAATAATTTGAAATAAGGTTATTCTGATTTTCACAAACTTTTATTGTTGAACTCACAACAATTGTTTCGCTATCACAGTAGCATCATCAGGCAAGATCACATTTTGAATAAATTATTCAATGCAACAGTTTTGCACTGGAGAGATGGGGACCAGCTCAAATCCAAATATGACAATGTAAAAACTTAAACTAGAAAGGTGGTAGCTGCTCAACGCAGTCATATTGAAAGGACTGGTGGTGGGGCTCCATTGAAATTGAGGCAGCCAATTTCCAAACAGTTGAGCCCAACTGTTACGAACCCACTTGCCGAAGCGAAAGAGATGTATTATAAAAAAAACAGCTCTAGTAGGAACTCAGATAGTGGCTATCAAGGAAGAGAATAGAAGAAAAGAAGAGGAGCATTCAAAACTTAAAATATTAGATTTGCAAATTATGGAAGTGAAGAGAAAATTAAATAATAATAATTAAATCTTTTTTTATTTTTAATGCACTTTCTGGAAAAAGCGGTATTAGAATTCTATCAGCATTGCTGCAGACTATGAAATCCCCCCAAATTTGAATTAAAAACAGAAATTTCAATAACACATAATATTTTTATTTCTTTATTCTCACTTGAAAATTTTTCAGATGTTACCTTCAGTAAAACAATGAATCAGAAATACAAACATAGAAACCCATCTAAACACTCACCTTGTAAAATCTTATAAAAATTATATGAAATCTTGTCATGTTGGAGATACAAATTGAATATGAAGAATAGTTTTACAAGTAACAAGCAAATTTATTTTCAATTATCACACAAATATAAATTTAAAATTAGCAGAATGTTTATTAATAATAGACTCTCACTTGACGAGCTGCATTAACATTAGTTGAATTTGTTTGAAAGTCCTCTTCCTCCTTTCATTTGGAACTATATCATTCATATCCGCAGCTATATTGTGCAAAACAGCGGTAGCAACAATAATTGTCCTTATGGATAGGAAAACGACGTTTCCGAACTCCATACTTTCTCTCCACCACATTTCTAGTTCGTATAAATGACTGCTTATATAAATTTTCAGCTGCAGTTATAGCTTCCGGTAACTTTGTCGTGAGATCAGTCTGCAAACAATAACCACTATCACCAAGTAAGAAATACCGTCCAAATTTACCATTCTCAAATTGTCACTTCAAGACACTGTTATTAAAGATGGTTTGATCATGTGTTGAGCCAGGTCATTTAGCTACAATAGTTCTGATTCTCAAGTCTGAATTACACACGATTTGAACGTTAACATATTTCGTAGTACGCTAAAATTAAACCAAATGGGCTAATGTGACAGAAGAAGGTTATGTCCACTGTTTTCTTGTTTATCGAGCACCTGCGCAATGTCGAGCTTCTCGTTGAAGGATCCTTTTCCAGCCGTAAAGGGCCGATTTTCTCACTTTAAGATAAAGGACGCTTTTAAGTTCCTTTTAACCTTAAAATTTGCTTATGAAACACGTTTTATCATTAAAGGAGACTTTTTGGGAAAAAGGAGGCTTAATTCCGTTTATGAAACTGACCGTAAGCCACATAACTCTTTGTTGTAGATTAATTTCCAAATTTCAAGTTTCTTCAAGTGATATTATTATTTGCATCGATAGTTCAGTTATTAAAGCCGATTATCTTTGGTGGTTCTCTTCACTTAAAGGTTTGCATCCTGTTGAGGAAAAGACATGTCTATCCAGTATGGCTAACCAGCACTAACAAGCCTGTACTTATGATGTAGTGGGACAGAAATTCAACTGGTCTTCTAATTTTCTCTCTCTATTGAACTAACTTCATGTGAATTAAAAAATATATAAGAGACAAATTTTGGCTCTACCGAAGGTGGAGAATATCTTGAAATCGATTAAAGTAAGAGGTTCATTTCGTACGTGTGTAATTTCGTTAACTCCGGAATTGAGAGAAATATATTTTGATGCCGAAGAAGATGTGATGTTCAAGAATGAATATTTACAACCGATTTATTCACCGGCATACAGTATTTGGACAAGAATCACCAAAACCACAGAACTTTCAAGAAAAGGCAAGAAGAATAAAAAGGATTTCAAGAGGATAAAGGAGGATTTTGTGCTGAATAATTTTGATGGTAAGAGTGTTTCAGTGAATTTATGGTTAGAAAAATTCGAGACGGAATGCACGCGTTGTGAAGTAGAAGATAGAGGAAAAATTTCGTTTTTACGGTTGTTTCTGGATGCAATAGCGAAAGAATGGTTTGATTCTAAATTAATTACATTAGGTTTAGACAAAAGTTTTCAAATGTGGAAAGATAACTGCTTAGAGATATTTTGTTAAACGAGTTGGCATAAATATAGAGAGGCCTATTCATTTAGGTACATAGGAGGTAGTTTAGTTGAGTACGCTTTTAGAAAAGGAAATTTGTTGTTAAATCTCCGAAATAATTTCCCAACTGACATATTAATTGATTTAATTGTGACAAGTTTGCCAAATATTTCACAAGATATAATTGATCGATAAAATGTAACAACTTTCGAGAAATTATTGGGTGAGTTACGAAAGCTAGAAAGTTAAAAAAAAATATGACAACGACTTTCACAAACAAATAGAAAACCAGCTAAGAAGGAACCATGCTCAATTTGTGAAAAGAATGGTTTTTCAGGTAGATTTCATCCGGAGACTTTATGTCGGCTAAGGAATAAATCCAATAATTTTGAACAAAAGAACGTATCCGGTAATATAAAAACTGTAAACAATGTTGGGGTATAGGATGAATTATATCAGGCCATTTCAAACCAAAAATACTAAGGCTTCTGCCATTGATAAAATTGGAGGTGTTTATAAATAATATTGAATTATGTGGAATTTATGATTCGGGCTCAAATGTTAGACTTCTGAATTCCAAAGTAGCAGAAAAGTTATGTCTACGCATTCAAGATAATAGAAACACATTCAAAACAGTCAGTGGCAGGACAAACTTTTCAGGAAAAATAATTACAGAAATGAGAATCAATAACATCAAAAAAGAAGTTGTACTTTTTGTAGTTAATGAGAAAAATTTCGAGTATGATATTCTACTCGGACTAGATTCTATTTCCAATTTTCAATTAAAACAAGATTTTGATTTGAATATTTATCAAAGATTAGATATGAAAGAGGAGAGAAAGATCGATTGTGTCCATAATAATAATAATAATAATAATAATAATGATAAGAATGATTACACCATCAATTTCAATAAAGGGATACCAACAGAACTTTTCGAAGCAAAATTAGACCATTTGGAACGTGCAAAATAATGAAGCACATATAAAACTTTTAGAACACAAATTTATAGCAAAAAAACCATACAGATGCTCAATGGAGGATCAAAAAGAGATAGAATTCCAAATAGGAAAATTGTTGAAAGCGAATCTGATTGAGGAGTCCTCCTCACCCTTTGCATCACCAGTCACTTTGGCATGTAAGAGAGATGAAGGGTCTAAAACCAGATTATGTGTCAATTTTCGTGAACTCAATAAATCAATTGTTCCCGAAGCACATCCTTTCCCATTAATTGATGAAATCTTAGCCAAGACCCGAAATGCAAAATTCTTCACTACATTAGATGTAAATTCTGCTTTTTGGTCGATTCATATTCGTATCAAAGATAGATATAAGACTGCCTTTGTGACACAGAATTGTCACTGGCAATGGAAATGTTTACCTTTTGGACTTAAAACATCCCCGGCTATTTTTCAACGTATATTGTATAACAAAATTTGAATATTAAAACATATTGAAATATGTTTATCTTCTACAATTTTAATTTCAAAAAATGTTTATTCAAAAAAATTTTAGAATTAAATTTATGTCTACAACTAGTTCAATGAATATCTTTCTGTATGATTATAATACATGCTCGATTCAATACTGATTTCATTCTGAATGCCTTTATTGGATCTTTTCTTGGTTGTTTTTAATTTTATTGTTTCTTCGGTGAAATGAAATTTATCTATTACTAGAGTCCTAATTTCTTTATACGATTGTGTGAATATTATATGATTTCGATTCAGTATCTTTTTCAAATCAATAGCTATTTTTGTTCAATATTACCTACATGTTCGTTTATATACATAGTATGATACTCCTTCTCAATAATTCCTCAAGGACGAAATTCGTTATACAAAGAATAGGAAAGTTTTTCAATGATTACTCTGATTCTATGCCTGAAGATTCTACTTTTCCAGCTTGAGTTGTAGACATAAATTTAATTCTAAAAGTTTTTTGAATGAAAATTTTTTGAAATTAAAATTGTAAAAGATAAACATATTTCAATATGTTTTAATATTCAAATTTTGTTATATTTCTTCTATCAAGTAAAAGGCCTTTCTATTCTATTTTATATTGCATAATATTATCAGAAAATATAACCTGAGTTCATTCTGCCTAAATTATATAGATGATATTCTAATATTTTCTTCAACATTTGACCAACATATAGAACATTTGGAGAATCTCTTTGGATTCAGACTTAAATTTATCAAGTGTAATTTTGCAGAAGAAGAAGTTAAATATTTAGGACATATTGTAGGAAACAATACAGTACGACCTATAAATGACAATTTAATTTCCATTAGGAATTTTTCTCCACCAGATACTCGGAAGAAGATAAGGCAATTTTTGGGCAAAGTTAATTTTTATCAAAAGTATATAAAAAATTTAGCTAGATTATTAGAACCGTTGCATAATTTACTGAGAAATGATGTAAAATTCAACTGGTCATTGGCTTGTCAGGAAGCTTTTAATGAGGTTAAGGACGTCCTTTGTTCTGAGCCAATTCTTGCAATTTTCGACCCAAGTGTCTATACTATATATACTGATGCCAGTATTCAAGGAGTAGGAGCTGTTTTTAAACAAAAACAGGTTAATGGTGAAATGAAACCCGTTACGTATTTTTTCAAAAATTTAAATAAATATCGAAAGAACAACAGAGCGATATTCCTAGAATATCTGGCAATTAAAGAGGCAATTAAATTTTGTAAATATTGGCTAATAAGACATAAATTTATTGTTGTTACTGACCATAAGCCATTAGACCACAGCACTCTTAATTTTCGACCCAACAGTGAAACGAAAGCCGACACCCGTTCAAGTAGAAAATTTCTGTCCCACCTGAACAGGATTCGAACAGCCCTGGACCTTCCGGTTACAAGCCCTAAGCTCTACCACTGAGCTGTCAGCCTATATGTGTGTTCGTTGATTGGTCAGCTGTGAATGACTCATAGTTTTTCACAAGAAAAAATCAATGTGAAAAGTTATTAATGGAAAAAATTATTTCCATCGTAAATCTTTCATCATGAAGAAAATGTGTATATCCATGTTTTGAAGGTATCAAAGCTCATTATTATGCAATGTGACAGAGCAAATTTTCTTATTTGTATTCTCAAACCTTTTTTTTCCAAATGGCATTCATCCAAATTTAAATCAACACGTAATTTTATTTTAATATTCTATCTGTCCAAATTTCAAGTGGAATTAAACCATTTCAGTCCGGAATTGACTGTCCGCAAAGCGGAAACAAAGAATTCCGATAAACGTAAAACAGCGTCATCAAGATGCGTTTCTTGGAATGGCCGAGCGGAGAAATCGGCTATGAGCCCGTGGTTCCTTGACCCGAATTCTAACGGACCGGGGTTAAAGAATACGGATTTTCCAACTTTCTTCTCGAAACTCTACGGATTTGGGTCGAATCGGATCCTGGAATTAAAACTTTGATGCATTTAGAACTGTTTATGAAAATATGTCGGTCGCACCGAGTAATTTTTTGGGAATTATGCGAATATTGACGAATCTTTGGATATAGTATTATTATGGATGAAAAAAATCATACGGAGAGTTTGATTTGATATCAGAAGTTTAAAAAAGATCGTATTAATAGTCAACTGAATTTACTTAATTTCAATATTGGAAAGAGCAATCCATGGTAATTTTAACTCATTCTCAAATGTAGTAAAGCTATCCAAGACATCTGATTCCTCCAAAAAAAAAAAAAAAAACTACGAGAACGGTGCAGCCCAAAAAGCTACAAAACAAGGATAGAGATGATGGATAGTTGAAGAAGTAAAATTCAATATAGTACTAGATTTTCAAACTTGCAGGAAGGTGAATCGGGTAATTTATAATAAATTCACGACCAGAAAAACTATATCAAAAATAATAAAGAACAAACTAAAATATTTCCAGAACGCTGATTCTTTCATTGATTCATAAATCTCCCCAGTATCATTTTCTCACTAATGGAACATAAAAAAAGAAGAAAAATATAACATTTCTCAAGCTGACAAAGTAGAATCTTCAGGCATAGAATCAGAATAACTATAAAATAGAAAGGCCTTTTACTTGATAGAAAAAATATAACAAAATTTGAATATTAAAACAAATTGAAATATGTTTATCTTCTACAATTTTAATTTCAAAAAAAATTTTATTCAAAAAACTTTTAGAAATAAATTTATGTCTAACAAGCACCGCTTACATTTAATAGACGTATATAATCAAAACTCAATATATAATGTCAAATGGAATAAATAACCCAACAGATATACGAAAGTAATTAAAATTAGTAAATAAATATTTAAAGGAGACAAAATTTTGTTTCTGGTTTCACCTTTAAGAAATAACACTTGCCTTTTAAAAACATGAACACAAATAAAGGTCTTCTCAAAGAATATAATTTATTTGAAATATTCAATACATTCAAATATTCGAACAAATTATTTCAAAAATCTCTAGAAAAATGTGCACTATATCTTCAAAAAACAAATATAATTCTAGACAATCCCGTCTTCAGTCCTCTTTTAACATTCCAAATATCAAAATCAAAAACATAACCTATATCACTCACGTGTTAAAAGACTTAAGCTTCGAACTACAGATCAACTATATATTATTAAAAGGCAAGTGGTATTTCTTAAAGGTAAAACCAGAAACAAAATTTTGTCTCCTTTAAATATTTATTAATTTTAATTACTTTCGTATATCTGTTGGGTTATTTATTCCATTTGACATTATATATTGAATTTTGATTATATACGTCTATTAAATGTAAGCGGTGCTTGTTAGACATTAATTTATTTCTAAAAGTTTTTTGAATAAAATTTTTTTTTGAAATTAAAATTGTAGAAGATAAACATATTTCAATTTGTTTTAATATTCAAATTCTGTTATATTTCTTCTATCATGTAAAAGGACTTTCTATTTTATTTTATATATAATATATAATTATATTTTGGCTTCAATAAATCTCATTATAGAATGTCAATGAATTTAAATAAACTTTAAAATAACTCACACTGTTCTTTGATTTTGTTAGAACATAGATCAATCTTGAATTATATAGTTGATCTATAGTTCGAAGCTTAAGTCTTTTAACACGTGAGTGATATAGGTTATGTTTTTGATTTTGATATTTGGAATGTCAAAAGAGGACTGAAGACGGGATTGTCTAGAATTATATTTGTTTTTTGAAGATATAGTATACATTTTTTTAGAGATTTTTGAAATAATTTGTTCGAATATTTGAATGTATTAAATATTTTAAATAAATTATATTCTTTGAGAAGTCCTTTAAGTGTGTTCATGTTTTTAAAAGGCAAGTGGTATTTCTTAAAGGTAAAACCAGAAACAAAATTTTTTCTCCTTTAAATATTTATTTATTAATTTTAATTACTTTCGTATATCTGTTGGGTTATTTATTCCATTTGACATTATATATTGAGTTTTGATTATATACGTCTATTAAATGTAAGCGGTGCTTGTTAGACATAAATTTATTTCTAAAAGTTTTTTGAATAAAATTTTTTTTTGAAATTAAAATTGTAGAAGATAAACATATTTCAATTTGTTTTAATATTCAAATTCAGAATAACTATTGAAAAACTTTCCCTATCTTTGTATAACAAATTTCGTCCTTGAGGAATTATTGAGAAGGAATATTATATAAACGAACATGCAGGTAATATTGAACAAAAATAGGTTTTGATTTGAAAAAAATATTATAGTAAATCGAAATAATATTATATTCACACAACCATGTAAAGAAATCGGGATTCCAGTAATAGATAATTGTCATTACACCGAAGAAACAATATAATTAACCAAAAAAATTTAAAAACAACCAAGAAAAGATGCAACACAGGCATTCAGAATGAAATCAGTATTGAATCGAGCATGTATTATAATCACACAGAAAGATATTCAATGAACTAGTACCAATGTCCCCTAAGTATCACATTTATATTCCTTAATCAAACTTCATAAAATGGAATACCAAATAGTAAATACATATATCACAGTACCATCTACATTTCTACGAATTCTGTATTTCCGCCCTCAATTTTCAATTTAAAATTTACTAGTACTCATTGAAAATAATGACATTGAAACCCCATCTATCTCAAAATAAGTATCATTCAATGTGGTAATTTTATTTCCAAGCATACTATCTGATGATGTTGAAACTCTAAGGTGCACATGTGACCTTGTGTTGCACATCGGAACGGATCCACAAACCCAGAAACGTTTCACAATAGATCCAGGTTGAGGACGAGGCCGGTCGAACCTTCAAGTCCCGCTAAACCCTGAGACATTTCATGAGAAAATACCGAAAAAGAGTGTCTGCGAACAGATAACGAAATACCCGCCTAGTCCAGTATGTAGACTGCCAACCACTACCCCCTCGAGTCTAACACCAATTGGGTGGCCAGATAGTACAAGTACTACCTGTGGGCATCTACCCTCCTGAGGTAACGCAGTATGCTACATAACGCATTCGGCCATTGGACAGAAAAATCCGGAGATTTATTGCAATAGGGTAGAGTACGCTAGTTTTAAGGGAGAGGCCATGTGCTGCGACGGACTCCCTTGCCACTGAGTTGATCAACGCGGCTCAGCCCTCCATTCCACCTTACGGCGAAACTAGGGCCCCATTCGGTTTATCTTCCATCACACGGGTCCAGTGACTGGCGCGAATGGCATTACTTTAGGCACCAAGACTTAACTCTCCATTTTACCGGGATGAAACTAGGGCCCTAATCTTGACAAGCGCCCCAGCACGCCAAGCTCTCATGCATTGGGGGGGCGGGTGCGGATGGTCATACTCAGCGTCGTAAAAGTCGGTATATGAGCAGAGCTCTTCACCGACGTTAAAGTACTATTGTTATCATTGCTGTCCCGGGTTTCTGCTCAAGTTTTGAAACTCCAGCAGACCTCTGATAATCTGAAAGAGAAAGAAAGGATTTTTGAAGGAAGATAATAGAGAACTTGCACCAGTACAACCAAGGAGGAACCAGAACAGGTCACCTTCCTTCCAAAAGGGATCGCCATATCGACTCCATTACTCAGCCGCATGTGCAGAGTATCTCTATTAAGTAGTTGTGAAAGACCGAAGCATCGAAACGGTCCGAAAGACCGCTGTTGCTATTCGACTGCTAGGAGCGAGGCTTCGAAGCATCGTCGTGGATTGGCTTAAGGATTTGAAAATGGGGCCAAAGTTGGAAAAGCCCACGCTGAGATTCAGCAGGGTTTCATCTTCGCCCGTGTATGGATTACAAAACTCTAATCGATCGCAGGGTTGCGTGACTCCGTCGTCAACCAGAGCCATAACTACCCCGTATGATTCCAAGCCTTGCAGAAGGATATGGACGGATGCGGGACAACATGATGGAACGGTATGCAAAAAAGAAACAAAGTAAGTAAGTTAGATCGAGAGTCTCTGCTTTAGGCATCATAACCATATCCTCCATTTTATAATGAAACTAGGATACTCGTTATGGCAAGCACCCCCACCACGCAAGGTACAGAGACAGTTGAGGGGTGGGGCGCGGACGGTCAGTCAGGTATTGTCTAATACTAGTCGTGTTAGAGCAAGAGCCCGTGAACCCCAGACCTTCGTTATTTTATAAAAGCTGAAAGTTTGTCAGCGCATGCTCCCAACACAGGTAAGAACGAAGGCCCATTATGAAATTCGGGTTGTAGTGGCTTTGGCAGGTAAACGGTACTAAAGGTGTGTAAAATACTAATATAGTTTCGTCAAATTATAAAGAGCGATTTTTTGGTATTACCTTTAGAATACTATTAAAAATCACATTATCCATTGCCAGACACTTAACATCGTGGTAACCCCTTGCCAGACACCCTTAATGTTCAGGTCATAATAATTCTACTTACGTTATAGTATAAAGGCTGGTTTTTATACATGATACTTGGGTAATGAGTAGATGATGTTTTCTCAATAGCCAGACATTTTTGATAGTTCCAACCCCTTGCCAGACAAGCATATAGGGTAGCTGTAGAAACGAGCCCGAGGTACTATACGTATGTGAGTGCGAGTGAGATGGCGAGTTAGGTCTATTGCGATCCCTTAACGCGCAGCTGTTATTTCTACTGCGCATGTATTGTTTAGTGCTCAGTATATGTTTTCATCAACAAAAATAACATTATATGTTATCTTGAAGTTTTATTAATTTAATGTTTATTATTAATTAATAACATTGGATATTCCGAATATATCAAAAGAATTAAGTGAATTCAATATTATTAGTAGATGATACGTAGTGTATGATGAGTAAAATATATGTTTACGATTTGTTTATGTGACTAATTAAATAAAAGTGAATTTGTATTAAAAAAAAAATCATGGGTGATACATTAATTTGTGTTTTTTGCAATAAAAGTAGCGAAAAAATAATATTATTTTCTGGTCATATGGATCATCTACAAAATGGCTCACTTATTTGGATGTTGATAGCCACTGGAAACAACTTAAGATACGTAGACCTCACGAAGATTTATGACAAGTTAGGAGAATCTCTATGTAAGAGCTTGCCAGGATTCCATGCAATCACAGGCTGTGACTATAATCCCGCATTTTTCCGAAAAGGCAAGTTAAGGCCTTTTAAAATATTAAAAGGTTCAGAAGAATATCAAAAAGCGTTCATTAAATTTGGTAAGAACGAATTATTTGAAAAAGATATTGAACGACAAAGAATTTTTGATATTATTCAACAGTTTATATGCGAAGTATACAATGTCGGATTGATAATTGATGTTGATGCAGCACGGCTTCAATTATTCATCAATACATATCAGGTCTCAGATATTAATGAAGCATCTAGTCGTAAAAAGCTACGAAATTTTGACGCTGTGTCTGTCACCCTGTAAATCTGAACTGCTACAACAATTTCTGCGAGCCAACTATGTATCTAGCATTTGGAATCATGCAAACCATCAAATTCCATCAATTTATCAACCTGAAGAAAATGATTGGGTACTCGAAGACAATCAGTATCATTTTAAATGGTTCGAAGGTGATCAGTTACCAAATTTCGTCAGAGATTCATTGAAAACTGTCTCAGGTATAAATATTACTTCTAACCATTCAACATTTTTTTTTTACTTTTAATCCAATAAAATTTTTCAAATTTTCTCAGAAACAGACGAAGAAGAAGACCACAATATCGAATGGACCAACAGTGACGAAGAAAATGATGACAATGATGATTATTATGATTATCAATAAATTAACAGTATTTCTTATACATAATGATACTATGTCATATTACCGATCTATTTTTTTACCCTTCATTATAACTTATAGTGTCACTAATCTATCTTTAATAAAATTTTTGAAAAATATTTCTATTTGGCTTTTCTATTTAACCAGTTACTGACAGATTAAATTGAACTTTTTAACAATTTCGAGTAGTTGTAGCAAGGAATGTCATTTGTGCAGATATTTTTAAAATTTACATCAATTATTAGTCACATAAATTGGCCAAAAAGTTTATTTGGATAAGTCATTCTAATCACGAATCTCTTTTTAACATTTACATAGATTGTGCGGCAAAGAGGTTGAAAATAGCAAAAAAATATCTGACTAAGGAGAAAACATCATCTAATAACTACCTAAGTATCATATAAAAAATCAACGATTTCATTATAACGTAAGTAATAGTATTATTAATATTTTTCTTATAATTAATAATGAATACTAAATTTATCGTTAAAAATAGCATATATTATTTTTATTGATATACGCATGTACAAAGTACTAAACAATACAAGCGCATCTCACTCGCACTCACATACGTATAGTACCTCGGGCTCGTTTCTACAGCTACCCTATATGCTTGTCTGGCAAGGAGTTGGAACTATCAAAAATGTCTGGCTATTGAGAAAACATCATCTACTCATTACCCAAGTATCATGTATAAAAACCAGCCTTTATACTATAACGTAAGTAGAATTATTATGACCTGAACATTAAGGGTGTCTGGCAAGGGGTTACCACGATGTTAAGTGTCTGGCAATGGATAATGTGATTTTTAATAGTATTCTAAAGGTAATACCAAAAATTCGCTCTTTATAATTTGACGAAACTATATTAGTATTTTACACACCTTTAGTACCGTTTACCTGCCAAAGCCACTACAACCCGAATTTCATAATGGGCCTTCGTTCTTACCTGTGTTGGGAGCATGCGCTGACAAACTTTCAGCTTTTATAAAATAACGAAGGTCTGGGGTTCACGGGCTCTTAGACTATGTCGTTTATTTGCTATACTGGGAAGCAAAGCAGAACAGAATTCCTGTCGAGGAAGGTCCCTACAATGTAATAGCCTTTTTGTTGATTCTCCCATTAAGATAATATTAACCCTTATATTCCCTCTCGAATATTAACCTCATAGGGACTTATTTCCAATTTAGATAGTGACATTACTACTGAAGATATTGTTCAAAATTCGCAATCTCGATTTAAAAATCTGGATATTCGTAGGCTTGATAAAAGGTCTCAGTCTGAAACAGGTGGCAAAATAATCTCAATGAATGCATAGCTCATCAATTTTAATTTCATTTTCAGTTTCTCTTTATATAGTTCCAGTTATGTTATGATTACCTCAGATATGGACGTTCCCTATAACATTGCAAAAGTCAATGCGTTGCAGAATTTGTGCTCGAATGCAGGATGAAAACTAATGTCCTTATGCAAATAAGAATGATAACAAATGCGCTTTTTATTCAAGCTAACATGCTTCCACTGACCGTTTCTGCCCGGAATTTTCTCGACAAAATCAGATCGATACAATAATAGCAGTAGAAAATGTCTCCTATTTTTAAGCTGTTAAATTGTGCCCCAAATCGTATGATTCTTCCTCCGTCGCTCCGATATCATCAACCTTTGGCTCTTCTCTATCATTTTTACCTTCGAATGACTTATTCAGTTCATAACCGGAGATCTTTCTTACCACCTAATAAAAGCTCAACAAATTATTCGTAAATCAGTAAAAAAAAAAGATTTCCTCCTAAACCAGTTTCCGTTTCTTGGTGAACTATCTTTTGTGGGTTAAGAGACATTTCTTCCCTTATACACCATTTGTCTGTAGTGTGCAGTATCTCTTGAAGGACGGCCGATATCGTTACCACCAATTTACCTTTTACTGTGATTGCCAGGTCATCAGAAAATGCTTGAACATCGACTGCCCACAGGGAGATGATCGCTAGCAGGTCATCGACAAGGGCAGACCAAAGTAAGGGTGAGAGAAAACCCCCCCTGCGGGCAGCCCTTCGCAGCCTTGAACTCGAAGACTTCACTCCGGTATGGGGTCGTGATAATTCTGCTGCATAGCATTGCCTGTATCTACCTACAAATCAGCGGATCGATTCCTCTTGCAGAGATAGCCTCGGCGAGAGAAAAAACTAAATGCCCCTTAAATACCTCGGACTGCTAAACAATTACTTCAACTGCGTAAAATTTTAATACTGGATTAATCAAACAAATAGAAACTAATGAAGGTTATTTGCCATCAATCAAAAACAGTATGATTTGCCAGAAAATAATATACAAATGCCATTTATGTCATATATTCCAAGTAAAAAACCAGAAAAATATTCCATTCACTGAACTATTGTCGTAAACATTCTCTACAGGTAAAGATGTTCCTCAATAACATAGATATTCTTCAGAACCAATCATTCTATGGCAAAAATTCGAAAAAATCCTTAACCTTGAATAAATAATTCGAAGTTATCAGGAACCTGTCTAAACACTTTTATAGCATAAACCGGAAAGTCCTTCAATACTTCAATAAATGAACATAGCCGATCTTTTATCCAAAATAAGTATTCTAAGTATGCAGAATATCTAATAACAGAGAAATATAATTTTGATGATAATTTTTTAGATTTTGAATAAGAAAAATTAAGGCCTGAAGCTGAATCTCTTAAAAAGTTTAGAAATGAACTGATTAAGAAATTCTGGAAATTTACTCAATGACCAGATCGAGTCTAGTTCACCCCTATTGGGTCTATTCTCGTAGGAATCCGGTAGATTTTCCAGAATCGAAAACATTTTTATATTTATATCTCAAAATTGAATACTTATGTTACAAAAAAGTTTTGACTAGTTGCTTAAGAGCATTCGAAGAAGCTAATATGTAGCGAAAGCTGTCATGTCTCCAATTCATAATAATAAATAGAACTCAACATGTATATGCTTTATTGAGTAAATTCATCCATTACTTTGTGCCGATTCATTTCAATTGAATAAAATAATGAAAATAATTTCTACCCTCTCATCTATAAACAACAATGCCATTCGCCTACATTGTGGTTTCTGGAAGTTTACATATTGAGCTAAATCTAAAAAAGTAACATTATATATTAAATAGGTAAAGTTAATTCAAAACTTGAAGAAGGGATATAAAAGAAACAGTAAAATATAACGGGTCAGTTATTGGTAATTCTTAAACTGAAAAAAAATTCAATAAGGGAGATACGTTATATCAGTTGTTCACTCAAAAACCATTTCAGAGTATTTCTATCTATTGATTTCGACTGATCCGAACAGTCTTCAATTCTTGATTGTTTTGGTCTCTACTTGACGAAAATTTATCGTATATGATTTAAAGTAAAACACTTTATTTCCGTGGATGTTTGTTGTTTACACAAGAATTGTTTCGTCAATTACATTTTGACTTCTTCAGGTCAGTACGATTTCCACATTTATTACAGTTCCAAATTTATTGTGTTTAATTGTTTTGTCTTGGTTGTTTCTGATGACAATTCCTGAATTTTTAATCGATGCAATTGTCAAACTTTTCCTCGAAATACTCATCAATGTATCTTATGTTTTATTCGCCTGAAGAATACAAACATAAAATAAATTAATTGAGTATATATTTGATGAAAGTTTATAACGAACTGAAAATTTTCATACAGCTAAATCATAAAACTGCTACAAAATTATTATTTATATCAATGAATAATAAACAATATTTTAGAAACACTGTTAATATTCAACCACATATGGAAAATTCAGCAATTATCAAAAACTTTGAACTAGAAAAAATTCTATAGAACAAATTGACACTGAGTCGCACAAAAATCCTCCAATTCAACTCTTACATACTCGTACCTTTTCTGATTTGTGGAGGCTCTGTATACATTTGCTATTATGTCTTTGTGCTTGTTATATAATTTCCAGATACTGAATTGTTTCAGCCGTTACTATTTGGTAGTTGATCATAATTAAAACAAATTGCAAAAATTACTATGTTTTTCTACCAATAAAATATATATTACACATTTTCTTGTGACTCGAGTTTCGGGAAATGAACTATCCCATCATCAGACAATTATTGTTAGTTGTCTGATGATGGGATAGTTCATTTCCCGAAACTCGAGTCACAAGAAAATGTGTAATATATATTTTATTGGTAGTAAAACATAGTAATTTTTACAATTTGTTCTAATATAATTTCCATTTTTTTAAGATTCTCGATGTTCATGCACATGGACTGAATTCAGTTTATTTTTGAAATTATTTATACTAAAGTAACAATTTTCATGTTGGTGTGTGTTTTAAAGTTTTATAGATATTTTGGGGTGTTTGCTGGGGAGGATTGAACTATCCAAAAAACATTTGAATTATATTTTCATCATCCTGTCCTATGAAGTTTTTTCGGAATCAAAATATTGTATAACTGTCGAATTTTCAGAAAAGTGTTATTAGGACATTATTTTGTATCATTGATTAATTCTTGTAGAGGTTTAAGAATTAATTTCTAAGGTTTTAAATTCAATGAAAATGCAATTTTCCAGCTAAATATTTAATGATAGGGTACACAAGATTCAATGCAATTTTGCTGTTTTTGTCAAAAATTTTTCGGTAATGATGGAATTAAAACTGCAATTGGATATGGTGTCTTTAAAAAAATTCAATTATGTTGAAAAATTACTAATTTGTGGATAATATATCCGATGAATAGTACTATTAGTATGTGTACCATAGGTTTGCGAGTTTGTGCAAAATATAAAAATCGTAAATTATTTTTTCTCGAAATGTTGAGAAAACGAACTGATTTTATTAGCTGAATTGATTTTATTGCTTAACCTATTAAAATTGGAAATGTAAAATGTGTTATCTACTTTTTAAAAAATAAATAAGACCTTTTCAAATTCAATGTGGAGCATTTTTTGATGATGGAATTTGTTATTTCTGAATATACAATCGAAACAAGCTTGTGATGGTTCTGGATGATCACAGCCAGTACTTTATGTTTTCTTTGGATTCTCTATTTGTTAACTGCCGCTCGTATGTTTTGGTCATTTTCAGCTTAGTGGTAGAGCTTAGGACTCGTAACAGGAAGGTCACGGGTTCGAATCCTGTTCAGGTGGGAAAGATATCTTTTAGTTGAATGGGTGTCGACTACCATTTCACTTTTGGGTCGAAAATTAACAGTGCTGTGACCTAAAGTGGCGCAAGATCGAAGTGACAAAACCTACCCAGAGGAATCTTCACATAAGATCTGTGAGTATCAGGATATTAAAAAAATTATATGTCTAAAAAGTGAAGCAGTATTTCTAAGGCATTTTATTCAATTCAATTCTAAAAAGTTCTAAAGAGATTTTTTAAATTGAATTTGTAATTATTTAGGAGATTTAATACAGCTATCATTTGTAATATTTAAAAAAAAATTAAATTTGCAATTTTATCAAAAAAGAATTCACATGGTTTTTATGGTTCACAGTTTATTCAGAATCCTGACACGTGTTTGGGTCTTTCGACCATCTTCAGAGGAGTACAAAAAGTAACTCAAAAAAAACTCAAAATTGAAAAAGTTTTTTCATTACACTTAGGACATCTGTGTATTTTTATGGCCCATGGAAAAAACAGCTTCAAATAAAGGGGTGTTCCCAAATAGCATTTGGGAATTTGTTAAGTTCTCCTTTTCTCAATGGTTTTTTGACTGAAAGAATCTCCAAATAAATTTACCCTTTTTAACGTTAAATCATAAAGTGACATCTTCCTCATTAAAAACATGATTATTTTCTATACAATGCCCTGCATAACCGGTTAATTTCTGGTTTTTCAAAATAGACATCCTATGTTCTTTGATTCTATGTTGTAAACGTCGGCCTATCTGTGCTATATATGTAGCATTACAATAATCATATTTAATTTGATAAATCCCCGATTCGGAAAAGTTGGGGTTCCTTCCTTTATTGTTCACCAAGATCTCAGCTAAATTATTGCTATTTACTGCTAAAGAATTAATTACCATTTTATGAATATTACTAACGATCCTACCGCTGAAACCTTTTATATAAGCCATTGAAAACCTTTTTTTTCTCTATAAGGATCATTTATATTGAAATAAATTTTTTTCAAATATTGTGGTGTTTTTTTTTTAAACATTTTGTCAATGATTTCAGTTCTATAGCCATTGTTCACGGCTATAGTTTCAATTATATTGACTTCTTTCCTGTTCAACGGGATGCTCAAAAGTCTATAAATTAAACTATGGAATGTTGACATTTTAACTTGCTATGGCTGATTGGATTTTGAATGGATTATGGTATCAGTAGTGGTATGTTTTCTGAAATTGTCCAATGATTCAAGTTCATTTTGTGTATTCCAAATTATAAATGAAAATTTCGGCTAAGATTGCATTAATTTAATTTCCCATTATTAGACCTTCATTTGAACGATATGATATGATATTATTCTAATACTACTAGATCTACTCCGTAGTTCCGCATCTTCTAGGATCTACTGTGAAGATCCCTCAGAAGCTTTTCATCTTGTGCATGTTAGGAGTTCAGTTGTGTTTTCATAAGGCTTCGCTACTGCTTCCTTATACTACTTTAGGCATCATTGTTAATTTTCGACCCAACAGTGAAATGGTGGTCGAAACCCGTCCACTAGCCTGAACCCGGAACCTTTCGGGTTCCATCCCAGAGCTCTAACCACTGAGCTATCAGAGAAAGCTCCTATTAATTTATAAAGTATTGTTTAGATTGCAGGCAATTTAAGAATGTCATTCCTTCTTATTGGACCCCCCTCAATGTTTAATTTAATATTTTTTCATAATGTCCATCGCTTCCTTAGAAGGAACACTGATATAACAAATTTATTTCCTAGCATTTCCTTTTATAGAAATATTATTATAAAAAAATCATTGATAAGAAGAAACTCTGATCCAATCGAAAGTGATGCAAACATTTTAAATTGGCTGCAAATCTGTCAAAAATAATGTAAAGTGGACAATGAAACCTTAAATCTTTATTAAATTTTCACAATTTATTCACTGAGAATGTGATATACGGCGAGCGTCGACTGTTATATCATTCTCAAGTATAACACTAATACAAGCTTCTGTTCTTCTCCATAAAGACGATCGAACACAAATAAATTAATTCGGCTGTACCATATTAATAGAAAGTTCTGGAAATCGAGACAGTGTAACATACATCTGTATAAAAACTCTATACTGAAAAAAACTCGACAAGGTTTTGTTGATCACAAAGGCAAATTGCTGACATGCGCACGTTTCAAATTGATTGTTTTCCGTCAGTGCAATGCATGCTGGTGACTCCAAGTCAGTCAAGAATCTATATTCACTCTACACAGAGACATTATAGTATTAACAATATACTAGCGTCATCTAGAGTATGCAAAATACATACAAGACATACCTTTACGAGTTAATTCAACTAAAGAAATGTATTCTCGATATTTTCACGTTACTTACGCAGAAAAAACACTCCTCATGCTCAAATCGGACCATAATTTGCCGTATTCTGTACCAAAACTCATTAATAAGGACTATGAGCTATGGTAACAGAAAGTTCTAGAAATCGAGACAATGTATCATACATCTGTATAACAATTCTATACTAAAAAAAAACTCGACAAGGTTTTGTTGATCAGGAAGGCATATTGTAGACATGCGCACGTTTCAAACTGATTGTTTTTCGTCAGTGCAATGAATGCTAGTGATTCCAAATCTGTCAAGTATCTATATTCTCTATACACAGAGACACTATGGTATTAACAATCCACTAGCGCCATCTAGAGTATGCAAAATGGATTCGATTGGATGAGATTATTTATTCGAAAAAATAGAAACAAAAGATAATGGTCACATTTCAACATCAACAAAAGATACGCATCACATTCAGACCTGCAACGAGATACAAACAGTGGTAAAAGCAAGAAACCTACAATTACCTGTCACAGCAGAAGAAGCTGTAGAGAAATATGTACAACGCAAAAGCACAGTAATAATGGAAACAGGCGAATACAACTCTAACCTAAAATCAATTGGCAGAAAAGCCTGGCTCTACGTAAGAAAGATAAACAAACAATATGAGACCGAGAACATAATTCAATTTCTGGATAATGAACTCCCGAGTGAAAATCAACCAACAGCAGAACAAATTTCTAGAGAGGACAGGCCAAATGCTTCTTCCAAAATAGGTCCTGACTTTGAATATTTGGAACTAGTTGAAAAGGAAGATTTTTGGCCGAAAGAGATCAAAGTTAAAAGATTTTTCTTTCGAAACTCCCTAAAACAAACAACAAATGGATTCTAATGCAAAATTATTCAATATACTAAACCTGCACATTAAATCAATAAAAGTTAAGACTGAGCTTCTTGAAGAAGTATTGTGTGAAAAAGCTATTAATACTGCTATTATAACAGAACATAGGATGTCAAGTATCAATATGAGTCAGTTGAGGGTACAGGAATACAATTTGATGAGCAACTTTTCTAGAAAAAAAGAATATGGTGATATCCTACTGATCGCTAAGGAGGATTCTAAATGTGTATGTTTTCCGGACTTTGCACAGTTTTCTATTGAAAATGTCATCGGGATGGCAGGTATGTGGAATGAACATAGTGAACAAATAAAATTGAGCCTTTACAGACCCACACAGGGACCAATTGAAATTTTTTTGAACAAATTAGGGCACTATTTGAACTGGGTTATTTAATGCAAGCCAAACTATTCATCTTTATTTGTAGGTGGAGATTTTAACATAAATTTACTAAGAAATACTGTAGTTTAAAACTAACTGCTGGAGGTACTCGCGGACTTTGGACTACAGGCCAGATTTGTGGAACTATCTAGAATATCCTCGGCATCTGCAACAACCATGAATAATATATTTTCCACTGTAGACACATCGATTACACTTACCTTTCAGCCATATCTGTCAGACCACTTGGGCCAAGTACTGAGCTCTCCCACAGCGAGTTGCTTACCTGAAAATAAAGAGATATTCAAGAAAAAAGTCACCAATCAATACCATATTGCTAAACTCAAAGCAAAACTGAATGCGGAAACGTGGAATCATTGTAAGTCTACGAAGGAGGTTTTCTATTAATTCTGCCAAACACTAATGCTGGATTTTGACCAAACCTGCCCAGAAGAAACTGTTCGTAAAGTTGATACGAATAAGGTGAAAACAAGACATTAGGACAAAAATATTAAAAAAAAATAAAAAATGAATTGGAAGCCCTGGAAACTATAATGAAGGTTAGGAAAGATAATTTACGCAGATCAGCATATAACATTCACAGAAAGAAATATGATGAGAAATTAACAGAGCTGAAAATAAACTAAATTTACATATGATAAGAAATTCAGAGAACAAAAATAATATTATATGAAAATTGATGAATAGGGAAAACAAAAATCAAGTGCGTAAGGATGATACAAATCTTAGACCAGATGAACTGAACAAATACTTCACCAAAATCGGAGCTAGTATTTCAGAAAGATGTAAAGTACAAGAAAATCTAACCAATCTCTTGCAAAAACTAAGATTAAAACTGTTCAGTCTATCTACCTTCATAAATGCACAATAACAGAACTCAGGAAGCTCTAAGATAAATAAAATCTAAGCAAACCAGAGATATCTATGGAATGATATCAACCAAATTGAAGAAGATTTTTCCGTGCATTGGGGTACCTCTATGTAGCATGCTCACCAAATGTCTAAAAGAGGGGCACTTTCCGGATCAGTTGAAGAAGGCTAAAATAGTACCTGTCCATAAAAGAGGGGATATGGAATTATCAGGAAACTATCGTCCAGTATCGATACTTCCTGTGTTTTTAAAATTGTTTGAGATAATAATAAAAAATAGATTACTAAGTTTCTTCAAACAACATAAAATTTTCTGCAAACAACAGCATGGGTTCTTGATGGGCAAATCATTGGAGACGGCACTGAAGGAGGTGCTTGAAAATATAGGAGAAGCTTTTGATGGGGAACAATAATCTAGTTTACAGGCATGTGACTTTCACACTCAGTGGTTTCGAGCAAGCTTGAATACCATGGAATCATGGGTGAGGCTCTTGACCTGATAAAAAGTTATCTGACAAACAGGATGCAGAAAACATGCTTGGGAGGCAGATCTTTTTCTTGGGAGACGGTGAGTCATGGTGTGCCTTAGGGTTCTGTGTTGGGTCCCCTTTTGTTTATGATAAGCACAGACAAAATTATGATGAAAAGTGATAAAACATTTAGACTCCTATTTGAACCAAATATATCTTCGGACAATCACATGAAGCTACTTGATGCCTTTTTGCAATCAAACCTCAATTTTTCTGTACACATTGATGAAATCATTCCTAAGTTGTCAAGAGCTACCTATGCAGTTAGGGGAATAAAGCAAATAGCGTGAGTTGAAGCAGCCAAGATCACTTACTTCAGCTACTTTCATTGTGTCCTTAACTTCGGCATTGTTTTCTGGAGGATTTGTCTGAAAGTAAGAAAGTATTCATAAAACAGAAGCAGGTACTGAGAATACTATGTGGCGTAAGTAGTAGATATAGCTGTAGAGAGCTTTTCCCCAGAAAACAATTTTTACCCAGACGTCCATTCTTATACTCTCCTGTCTAATGTACATTCATGATAATAAGGATTGAAAAACATCTTTAATCACATCTATGATACTAGAAACAAAAACAACTTCATCATACCCATCGTATTAAAGTATCACAGTTGAATGTAAGTCATTTGGCTATAAAAATTTTCAACAAACTGCCATCCAGAATGAAAGAATTACATCAAATAAAGCTTAAGAATGAACTAAAATGTCTCCTGATGAATAAAGTATACTACTCAATACATGAATACCTGAATGATACTGAATGATTACTTACTTCAGCTACTTTCATTGTGTCCTTAACTTCGGCATTGTTTTAGGGGGATTTGTCTGAAAGTAAGGAAGTATTCATAAAACAGAAGCAGGTACTGAGAATACTATGTGGCGTAAGTAGTAGATATAGCTGTAGAGAGCTATTCCCCAGAAAAAAATTCTTACCCAGACGTCAATTCTTATACACTCCTGTGAAATGTACATTCATGATAATAAGGACATACTATTGAAAAACATCTTTGATCACAACTATGATACTAGAAACAAAAACAACTTCATCATACCATACCATCGTATAAAAGTATCACAGTTGAATGTAAGTCATCTGGCTATAAAATTTTCAACAAACTGCCGTCCAGAATGAAAGAATTACATCGAATAAAGCTCAAGAATGAACTAAAATGTCTCCTGATGAATAAGGTATATTACTCAATACAAGAATACCTGAATGATACTGAATGATTACTTACTTCAGCTACTTTCATTGTGTCCTTAACTTCGGCATTGTTTTAGGGGGATTTGTCTGAAAGTAAGGAAGTATCATAAAACAGAAGCAGGTACTGAGAATACTATGTGGCGTAAGTAGTAGATATAGCTGTAGAGAGCTATTTCCCAGAAAAAAATTTTTACCCTGACGTCCATTCTTATACTCTCCTGTGTAATGTACATTCATGATAATAAGGACATACTATTGAAAAACATTTTTAATCACAACTATGATACTAGAAACAAAAACAACTTCATCATACCATACCATCCTATAAAAGTATCATAGTTGTGTGTAAGTCATCTGGCTATAAACATTTTCAACAAACTGCCGTCCAGAATAAAAGAATTACATCGAATAAAGCTTAATAATGAACTGAAATGTCTCCTGATGAATAAAGTATACTACTCAATACAAGAATACCTGAATGATACTTAATGATTACTTACTTCAGGTACTTTCATTGTGTCCTTAACTTCGCCATTGTTTTCTGGAGGATTTGTCTGAAAGTAAGAAAGTATTCATAAAACAGGTATCAGTATATCAGTATATATAAAACTTTCCAACAAACTGCCGTCCAGAATGAAAGAATTACATCGAATAAAGCTTAATAATGAACTAAAATGTCTCCTAATGAATAAAGTATACTACTCAATACATGAATACCTGAATGATACATTTAAAAAATATATATTTGTATGAAATACGTTATCTGGCCAAATTTATTTATTTATTGCTTGTTTAACTAATGTTTTGTTTTGTTTCATACATTTTTAGTTTATATATACTTATGTGTTTTTTTAGACAAAATTATATCTGACTCCCCATGAAATTTTTGTTGGGTTAAAAATTTATTCATATTCTTTGACATGTTTTTAATTGGGAACGAATAAATTATTATTATTATAAATACATACAGGACATACTTTCGCGTGTTAATTCAAGTAAAGAAATGTATTGTCGATATTTGCACGTTACTAACGCAAAAAAAACTTTCCTCATGCTGTCGAATTTGAAAAAAATATATTTTGTAAGCTTATCAGCGTTGAAAGATACACTATAATTTTCGAACGGAAAGAAAGAGAGATTTGAAACTTTCGGGGTACGTTTGAGGCATGAATATTTCGGTTAACTTCGTTTATGCGCAATATCAGTCCAATGGTTTCGCAGTTATTCACATTTGAAATTCTCCCGTATTTTTATTGACATCTTCTAAACTACTGATCTAAATGATCTGAAAGAAAATGATAACGAATGTTTCTGCAGAATTTGATAAGGATCGTACAATCAGAAGATACCAAATAAAAACGAAAATTTTGTGAGCAAAGCAGCGTTAAGCGCTAAAGAAATCATAGCAACAGTCCCATGATCGTTTTTAAATTGACCGTGTAGATAAAAAATAACGACACAAAGGCTAATGCAAAAATTTCATTCATCATATGTATCTTTTTCGAGAATCTATTAAAAGATTTGAAATTTTCAAAGGAAGTGGATTATTGATCAAGCGTTCAAAAGCTTCTGATTTCACATCAGTGCTTTTCATCATTTACCAATTTTCATTAAATTCGCCTTATGCGATAGATAATTTCATGGCATTAATGTTTAACTATGATACCCGCCATGTGGACGCCAAAATTGGTGTGTATATGGTATAATTTGGCAGTCCAATTCTCACTCACTCTGCAGGGTGAATCAGGATTGTATTTCGGGCAAAACGGATCGGATGTGATTTTTCAACTACTCAATTATTTCTGCTTTATCGGCGTAAACATAAGATCGCAGGAACCAGTAAGTCAGTTAATAAGACCTTTTTGTGAATGAAAACAATGGGTCCTCCATTGTTAATTTTAATTCAGTGATGGTATCGAGCGATTCGGGGCATGGGGCGCCATCCGTTTGAAACTATTAGGAGTAAAAATAAATTCGTACGCTGTTGATAACATATGTCCCTGTAAGTTTATTATTCCATTGTTTCATTAAAATGAGATTCCCCCAAGTAAAGACCGAATCAATCAAACATTCATTCTATTTTGTATTTCTTTACACTTAATAATAATGTAACAATTGGAAGCTGTCGGTGTTCAAAATCACGCCGTGGCTTTCAAACCATTGTTGAATTCGATCAAAAAGAATCAACATGTTTTCCAGCAGGTTGAGTAAAGTTGTGTCATCTGCAAATATATTCATGTAGCATATATTTTAATATATTATGAGGAAACATTCCCAAAATAAGGCATCGAAGTATTTTCTTCTGCTTCTACATGAAAATAAATTCAGTCATCTGTAATAAATATATGATGGCCAGTTTACTGTCTCATCTTGTCGTAATTAGGATCAAACCTTTCAAAATACTGAATTTTCAGGAAGTTCAGGAACATGATCGAGGTTACTTCTCTGAAACAATGGCAATGTATGATATTTCAATACCACAATCGAGTTTTAAAATACAGCCTAAAATATATACAAACTCAATTTTGTATAATTTCTCTTTCAAATTCAAGAGAGGAATGCTCCGAGTAAAATCCAACAGCCGATCACTAAAATGAAACTAATTTTCAGACATAATGAATTCCGATGTTAAGTGTGGTACCGGCATGACCGACCTGAATATCGATACTTCTAAATAATGCTCATAATGATCGGTTGTCTCGAGGAAGAAAAGTTCAATTGATTCATGTCGGAGTTCTTATGATTATCCTGTCTCATAAAATGTCGGAATAAGGTCAAACGTGCGCCAGTAACCGTCTACCTTTGCAAAATATGTGCACAACTAGAATCTGGCATAAATGATCCGATCAATAATAATGATAACGGTGCAAAAACGAAAGTTAGCTGACTTGATGATTCTCGTATACTTGCATTGTTTTCAAATAATTATTCTGAATTCAGTTGTGTTTGGTTATTATATAAAATAATAAGGTGGTACCTACATATCATTTAGACACATTCTTTTTACTTTCTAGTGAAATGCTTTTTTCTACAAACCTCTAAATATTTAGAGTTATTATATGTAGACCCCTTAAATTATAGAAGCGTTTATCCTTGACACTGATGTATCGTAAATCACAAGGCAAGGCATTTTGTATCAATTACCTAAGGAGAAAAAAGGCTGGATTTAGGTTTTCCAAGATATATTTCCTTTGATTTTGTTTCATCTATACAGGATGTCGTAATGAAAAGGAGTCCCATGTTTATTTAATATATTGTAGAGATTGGAGAAGATTTTCAAAACAGGTTGAATTTTCGTCTCTACTTTAGTCAAGGCTTGAACGAGAAACCTCTTGAAGAGAGATGAAATGGTAAGTTGACCGACACATTGATAAAAGGTATTCGAATCCTTTGTGAAAGGTCTTTCGTTAGAAATGATAAGATTTTAATTTTAAATATAACAACAAAACTTTGAACAACGCAGTTTTATTCGGAATTAGATATCATTCAAGCGGCTTCATTGACACGAATGCATCGATTGCTCCAATTTTTTATTATTCTGTGCAATAATAACTTGTGCTTTGTCATAGCCTTAAATAAAATAATCCAAGGGTGTCAAATCATATTACTTTGATGGCCAATTCACAAATCCTCGTTATGAGATGATCCTATCGCCAAACCTTCTCCTCAGCAAAGCGAGATTAGCATCAGCTGCATGACATCGTGTATTTTACCGGTTAGGTAACTGGCATGTGACATGTGACACCAGGTGACTACTCAGCAGTCTCCACAATCTGCCCCCAGAAGCAGAAATTGTGATAACAGTTACGCCTTATCACACGCACATAGCGAGAACCACTCTGAAGAGTTGAATCATTACGAAGCGACCTTTATAATAGCAGAAAATTAAAGAACAAAACGTTGCATTTTTGACCCAAATCGGACATCGTAAATTCTACCGGGTAAAGTAGGCGTGGCTCTTTGATCAGTTGACTACTCAGCAGTCTCCACAAAAGCAAGTTGTCTTATAAGGGTACACCCTACCATCGCGCAAAGCGAGAACAACTCCGGAGAGTTGAACCCACCTCGCTTATAGTTTCGGCTTCAGTCCTTCACCGTAACTGGTAGCAGCGAAGCACTATCCAACTTCTACTGGCTCTGCATGGTCAGTACCCGAGTTAATTGGCACGCAACTCACACGCCGACGGGGCTTCTTAGCCACCGACCCAAACGCAGTCCCATAAACCTAGATAGTCTCAAGATTGATGCCTCAATTGATTCTGGTACGAGCAACGTCAATCCGGCCTGTACGTCAAGACACATGAACCCTTGTGAAGTCTTTCAATTGATTCTGGCTTCAAGCACCAACGGTCTAGCCGTATCGACGAAATCCACAAACCCCAGAAACGTTTCGAAATCGATCCTGGTACGGGACGAGGCCGATCGAACCGTCAAGTTTTGCTTAACCCTGAAGTATTTCTCGAAATCTCCTAATCATGAGTTGCTGCGAACAGATAGATGGAATACCATCCTCGTGCAGCATTCGGGCTGTCAACCACTGCCCTCTCGAGACCAACACCAATTGGGTTGCTAGGTCGAACGAATACTTCCCGAGGGCCTCCACATTTCCGAAACTAGGATCCTAGTCAAGACAAGCGCCCCCAGCGAGTCAAGCTACAATTTCATGGGGGCGCATCAGCTGTATGACATGTACCACATCTCTTCAATATCTCAAGTTCTGACCATAAAAATTGGAGTTACACGGTCCTGTAGCGGTCACCATTGACGGCTATGGCTGTTTCATCCTCAATTCAGAGGAAAAAGAATATCCGATGACGCTCCCATGCCATAAACGACACCACACAGTGAGTTTTCCAGAATGCAATGAAATTTCATGATCACTTTGGGGTCCTCCTCGCATCAGTAATGGTAATTGTGCTTAATAAGAATGTTTTCAATTGAAAATGTGCTTCGTCCGGAACATGATTTTTTGGCCGAAATCAGTGTCGAAGTCCAAGTACTAAAGGGACCAGTTAGCACATTCTGTGATAATTTAGTTATAGTTCTTAAGTCAAGGCGACTTTATAAGAATGCAACTTCAGATTCTTACGCACTAATCTCAAAGCTAACATCTAAAAAAGTTCCACTTGTTACGCTTTCACAGTGAAATCGATAAATTTGGTCTGACCGCTGGAGTTTTAATATTCTCTTCACTTCGCACGTTACGTCGTCTTTTTAGTGGCTTATTATCTTGTTAAGTGAATTCATGTTCAAATGTTTTGACATGCGCAGAGTACCGACAACGGCGACCCAATTCGGGAGTGAATAAACATTGAGTAGCCACGACTGAACTACCGTTTTGGTGATACATTTTTATTACTTCTAACAGATCGAGAGAAATCAAATACTTTATCATGAAACTGAATACTATATTGACTAAAGTATCAGGTGGAAATAAAAAAAGTCTCAGAATCCGAGAAATTTATATTGGAACAACTGGCCCCATTTTGAAAGGCCCAAATAAATAATTACAAATAATTATGAAATAGACAAATTTGATTATGAGTTATATTGATGGTGAATATTTCTATCAAACAAAATAAGGAGTATTAGCTATGGTGACAGAAAGTTATTCTGATCGAGATAGTACAACTTACATTCGTGTAAGAGTTCAAGACTCAAATCGACTAGGTATCATCAATCGTAGGGACATTATCAGCAGACATGCGTACGTTTCGATGCTTGTTGGATTAACCTCTCTTATCATATCCAGAATCATACTCTCAAAAGGTGCCATGCCGTTTAGTATCATCCTCATAGCCTCCTTGTTTACCTTATTAGTAGCCTTGACCACATACTTGCGCAGACTCTCACTCAACCTCCTCATTTTTTCCAACACATTCACATCCTTTACATTCGTACACTCAGAGTTGACACTTTCACACTCACTCTCCCCCTCTTTCCAGGAACTTTTTCTCCTATCAATTCCCTTGCACTTTTCATCCTACAAGTTGAATTCTTTGAATCCTTCTCCGTGTTCAATTTCAATCCTTTCCAGCCTGAATTCCACGAGTCGGGACGGAACGCCGCCTTTCAGCGTGTCCTGACTCGAGGGAAGGCTACATGTCCCACGTAGTTCGCCAGATGCTCTGTGGTGAGTCAGTCTTGGGGACCAAGCTCTCTCCTGGCCATGCATTCATCGGCAACTTTACACCTGAGACATTTTTTTTATAGAGGCGGTTCTCCTCTTTTTCATTTAATAATAATTATAATAATAATAAACACCTTTTATTATGCTCAAATAACCATTTTACAATAGTACACTGTGGGGTGGGTCAAAAAAATCGATTATTTTTTTTTACAAGTGACACGGAAAATGGGTTGCAAGACACCTTAAAAAAATTCTCACCAAGCATAAGCTCTCAATTTTAATAGGAAGATCCTCGGCATCGCAGCTTTGTATTTTTTTCTCAGTCCAATAGAAAAAAATTCATACCTCATCATTTATCGATTGAACAGAAACATGTTCCAATAGAATTTTTTAGGAAATTTAATATATTTTTTCCGTAAACCTCACCATTTGAAAGATATTAAGGATTTAAGTTTGATTATTTTAAGACAAATTTCATTTTTGTTTATGAATTTTATAACTCGACAATAAATGACTTTTACAAAATGCGCAATACAAATTTTTGTTGGAAATTAACTGCTCTATAAAAATGGTTAATTATGTTTTGGCGATTAAATCAACCGTTCAAAAGATATTCATCATCAAACTTTCAGGTGTACGGATTTTAAAAGTTTTTGATTAGATATTCGAAAAATTTCAATTTAATTTATAAACTTCATATGAATTTCATTTCTTGTCATTAATATAAGTATTATTTGAGTTTTATTTTCGAAATTATCAAAATTTTTCTTCAATTATTCTAAACATTTTATTTTTAATCCTTAGAAATCACGATCCTAGGGAAAATTTCTCCTCTAGGAGAATTTTTGTTTTGTATTTTATTTCATCTGTTTGAATTGTGAACTAGCGTCACTTAGTTTTTCCTTTATCGTTATGTTGTCGTTGGTTTGTATAATTAAATGTTGCAAATACTAACGACTTTCATCTACTTCCATCATAGTCATAGTTCTGTTTGATTTATTTGGGTTATTAGGAAGAATTTCTTTCCGGGTATCACTTTTTTGATTTGAATATAGCTCTTGAATATCATTATCAAGCAGTTTTAATGATTTATTATCGTCAATATCAAATAATGCTGTAAGTTCATTATGAAATTTTATTTCATTTTTGTATCGTGCTGATCACTTTTTTCGCACAAACGATTTTTTTGCAATTTCAACCATCGATTATGATAGCGAAGAATTTTTTTATTACATTAGTCGATTCACTAGTCGGAATCTGGTTGTTTATCCATAATTCAACAACTTGATCAGCTGCATTTTTGGCACTTTGTTTGATAGAACATTTCAAAACTTTGAGCTGATGAAAAAAACACTCATAAACTCTTTCACTGTTGATTGTAACTTACGTTCTGAAATTTTTCGCACAGATTTTCCGATCAAATGAATTTCATTATCCATATTTTCGATAAATATCAAATTAATTCAAGTAGTACCCGTAATATTTGTAAATAATTAATCGTTCGATCATATATACGAGATCATAAATTTTGGAAACACTAAAAATGCTGTAGAAATAAATGTATACAAGCCAACGACAACATAATGATGAAGAAAAAAGTAGGTGGCGCTAGTTCACAATTCAAACAGATGAAATAAAATACAAAACAAAAATTCTCTAGAGGAGAAATTTTCCCTAGGATCGAGATTTCTAATGATTAAAAATAAAATGTTTAGAATAATTGAGGAAAAATTTTGATAATTTTGAAAATAAAATTAAAATAATACTTATATTAATGACAAGAAATGAAATTCATAAATTAAATTGAAATTTTTCGAATATCTAATCAAAAACTTTTAAAATTCGTACACATGAAAGTTTAATGATGAATATCTTTCAAACGGTTAATTTCATCGCCAAAACATGAGGAACCATTTTTATAGAGCAGTTAATTCCCAACAAAAATTTGTATTGCGCATTTTTTGAAAGTCATTCATTGTGGAGTTATAAAATTCATAAACAAAAATGAAATTTGAATCAAAATAATCAAAATGTAATCTTTGATATCTTTCAAATGGTGAGGTTTACGGAAAAAATATAAGATACCTTTTTTGTAGAGCATTAAATTTCCTAAAAAATTCTCTTGGAACATTTTTCTGTTCAATCGATAAATGATGAGGTATGAATTTTTTTCTATTGGACTTAGAAAAAAATACAAAACTGCGATACGGAGGATCTTCCTTTTAAAATTAAGAGCTCATGCTTGGTGAGAATTTTTTCAAGGTGTCTAGCAACCCATTTTTCCGTGTCACTTGTAAAAAGAAATAATCAATTTTTTTGACCCACCCTAGTACACAGTATATAAGTCTCACTCATCCCCATCCAGGATCACATAAACAAGCGAATTAAGGTCATGCCTCGAAAATCATTGAATCAACACAACTCATCTCGATAAAAAAAAGTCGGTGATGTAGAACACATATATTATGATTTAAAATTCCCAAAGATAGGCAACCTCGTGATAACGAAACATCAATCCTTTCTTGTTCACGCTTCTGTTCGTCCATTATGAATTGTCGCAACTTGAATTTGAACTTATTTATATTAAAAGCTTCAAAATGGTCAGGTATTGAACTGTTAACTTTTACAGCATTATGAATAAAGGATCTTTTGAACATGGCAGTTTTATGTTGTGGTAAAGTAAAAAAGCACCGAGATCTTGTATATTTACCATGAGCTTCAGTACGTTTTACGAATTTGCTTTTTAGCGTATGGGGTTTTCAGCATTTTATGAACAAAATTCGAGAGATGGTGCCTTCGACGGTTCTCCATATTCAGCCAGTTGCTTTCTGATATTAAATGCGATACATGGTCAAATTTTCGCAATCCATACATAACTCTGCAGAACGCATTTTGCTCCTTCTGTATTCTGTTCTTGTCTTCCACATTTCAAACCAGAAAACCTTATTACCTTTATATTTTGGAATACGAGATTTGACCATTCGATATGTCAACTCAAATTGAAACAATTTTTTTCAAGACATTTTCATTCTTCAAAAATTGAATTATGTAGAGGTTTCACAGAATGATTCTGTTTTTATATTCAAAATTATTAATCTATCAGGAATACACCTTATAAATTTATTTCAATCTACATATATAGTATGAAATTTATACTTCGAATTTTTTCCTTGACATGCATAAAATACGTCTTCGATGTATTGGAGTTGGGTCCGTGCCTACTTTGCTAGGGTTTCATGATTTGAAAAAAAATTATTTTGAGTTAGCCTCTTACATTCAAGCTAACACACTGATTAAAAATATTCAACAATATGGATCTTCAGATATTGTTGAATATTTTTACTTAGTGTGATAGTCACGATGATCGATCCAATATAGTTATTATTATTATTATCCTGATACTCCTAGATCTTCTGTGAAGATCCCTCAGAAGCTTTTTCAGCTTGTGCTAGTTGGGAGTTCAGTTGTGTTCTGGGTTGGCTTTGTTACTGCGATCTTGCGCCACTTTAGGTCATAGCACTATTTATTTTGACCCAACAGTGAAATGGTGGTAGACACCCGTCCCACTAGAAAATTTCTTTTCCACATGAACAGGATTCGAACCCGGACCTTCCGGTCACGAGCCCAATGCTCTCCCACTGAACTATCCACACTCACAGTTATTTCTGTGAACTGATGGTTGTCTGTATCCCTTTTTGAATATGTTTTATTTATCTTTATTTTCGTTAAATGTTAGTTAGTTGTACCACCCCTTTTCTTCGAGTTTTTAGCTATAATAGAAGTTAATTTGTAATTTTCATAAATAGTTCAAATGTAAACTTGACGAAACCATAAATAAATAATGGCACTAATCTATATTACTTCATTTAATTAAAATGAATTTTTACCAAGTAAGAACGGATTCAATTAAATTTTTGACAGAGATTAATATACAGTGTGCTCCAACGAAAACTTAACACCTCGATCTTCCGGCTCTATAATGAAAATGTGGAAAATCACTTGAACCCGTCAATTTCTGATTCGAGAGGTAACAATTTTTCCGCTCTTCGCATTTCCGTAACTGCAACACCCTAACGGGGTTGAGTACAACCCCTTGATTTGTGTTGCGATACCTCATTTGGAAGATCTTACCGAGTACTGAAATTTCGATTAAAAATTTCCATCGATAACGAAATGACAGGTAAAATGGTTGAAGAGTACTTACTTTTGTAATTAGTTTATTAAATGCTGGAAATAGGCTTAATTAACTTCCATACAGTAATGTAAGTTTTGCTGAAAACGTACACGTACGTTACTTAAGATTTCTGGTGTAATTTGACGGTATTTCTTAATGGTCCGAGTTTGCAGATCATCCATTTACTCAGGCTAGATGGCTTAAATCTTGGATTTTAGGTGAGCCCATAGAAAGAAGTCCAGTGAAGCCAGATCAGGTGATCTAGGTGGCCACTCAATATGACCCCTCCTCCAATCCAGACGTGAGGAAAATTTTCATCTAAGAACTGACACACCGGTTGAACGAAATGAGGTGGTGTGCCATCTTGTTGGAAAATGATCGTTTGATGGTCTTCTGCATTCTCCAATACTTGCACGAGAGCTGGATAAATAGCGTTCTCCAATAGATTCAAATAAATTTGGCCAGTGAGATTACCGGGTATAAACAAAGGGCCGGCTATGTAATTTCCATAGCCGGCCAAACATTTAATATTTGGGGATGCTGAGTACGCACCTCACGACATAATCTTGGATTTTCATCTGACCAATACCGACAGTTATGCCGGTTTACAATGCCGTTAAAGTGAAAGGAACACTCGTCCGAAAAACGGATATCGAATTTGTAGTTTTGATTACCGTTAATCATTTCACTGACTACTTCACAGAACTGGAGTCGGCGATCGGGATCATCCTCGTTCAGTTCCTGAACAAATTGTATCTTATAGGGATGGAATTTATGTTTTTTCGGATTCTGATGATTTTTGTGAGTGAAATACCATATACATCGGACTATTTCCTAGTACTCAAGGTCGGGTCCATTGCTACATGACCTAAGACAGGCACGTCCCTCGCTTCTTCTCTTTCATGCACCTTCTTTTTGTTTCCGACTGAACCAGTACCGTCAAATTTTGCAACCATTTGCACTACATAAGCAGCGGATACATTTTTTCCAGGATGTCGTTAGGTAAATAAAGCCGTTGTTGTTCGCCCAGAGTCGTTATTTCTATGAAATAATTTCATCATTTCGACTCTTTATTCTACGGAATACACTATTTTAATTCTACTACAAATTTACAAACGCTTTGACACACTTCTAACGTTTTAAAAAATTTACGATAGATTAAGGTAAATCAAAAAATTAATAAAATATCTACTAAATACCTTTGAAATGTGTCGGAAACGAGTAATATTCTCGACATAAATTCCACATTGCCTCTTTCACTATTTTCGCTGTTATTTTATTATCGATGCGTATTTGAAACCAAAATTCAGGGTCAGAGAGTACTCAATATGCCTCTTTCACTATTTCCGCTGTTATTTTATTATCGCTGCATATTTTGAAACCAAAATTTAGGGTCAGAGAGTACTCAATATGATCTTCAATATTAGTCATCGCAACACCCCTCATCCCTATTAAAAATCAATGGATTGTGCTCACCCCCGTCAGGCGGTTGAAGTTACGGGGATGAAAAAAGAGGAAAGGTTGTTCCCGCTCGAATCAGAAATTGACGGGTCCGAGCAATTTTCCACATTTTCATTTTAAATGTCGGAAAATCGAGGTGTTAAGTTTTCGTTAGACAACCCTGTATATACCAATACATTATGCACCATAATTTCCAAAGCTTAAACGAAGTCAACGGAGATATGTGAAATGTCATCCGCGAAAACCAGACTGAAACCCCTAAAGAATTCCGAATTCATTTAATTATCCAACCATCCCCAAATAGTAATAACCTAGATATAAGCAGCAAGATGCTAGAGGATGTAAATCACAAAGCTGTTATAATCTCTTCTCCGACAAGAAGTCCTGGATTTGGGAGCTCATGGCAGCTATGAATGTTTTAGGATATTCAATATATGAAGTAGTTTGCAGTCGGAATAGTTGCCTCTTGATCATTATCCATTTAACGCCACTTGAATTATTGTAAATCACCAAAAGTTCCCATCAAACTTTGAGGAACTTTTACTTAAAGAGCATTTCGTAAACAACACGGCCATTATTCGAAATGCATTTTTCCGTGTAACTGAAAAAATTTCAAAAAAACTTTTTCAACACAGAAACTGCGGACAGTGTAAAAACTTACTCTCCAGTTTGATAATGCTGTGGTGACAGCATTGGACCAGAATTCATCAAAAATAAACGAAGAAGAACGTAACTATGGTAAGGATACTGAGACATCCTGAATAATTTTTTCTTTTCACAAACTCGAAAAATCCGTGAAAACGATTTTCAGCAAATCTGTGTAACTTGTACAGCAGCTGGTGTTAGGATGAACATAGTGATAGGAATATTTGGTTAGTAAATCATTTAACGAAATGGAATGGCTCCAACAACTATCCACGGATATCTTTTGATTCTGCACCATACTATATATTTAATTACAAACTATCAACTTTATACCCATTTCATCAATATTAAATATATTTTATACTTATATCTCTTTTTATTACTCATTTTATATTTTCAAACCACTATATAAAGAATATCAATTGATATGAACGCATTCGAATATTAACTTCTAGTTAAAAACCAATAGTTTTTCGAATCATTAAAATGAAACACTTTTTGATATACTTTGCCATGCTCGTAGCCATCTTCTCTACTTCTCAAATGGGTGTGAGGTAAGGAATTCAATTGGATATTATGTTTCCTTTGGATATAAATATTGAACAGTGCCGTCATGAAAAATTTTTGCGCGCTTTTCAATATTAATTCGATATTCATTCACGGTTTCAATAGGGACTCTGATTAAGATAAAGAGCTGTCACGAAATCACTATGAGAATTAGTGATTCGAATCTAAACTCAAAAATTTATTATTTCCTACATAACTAAATATCAACCTGAAGCAAATATATGATAACAAACGAATATTTAGTATTCAAATTAATTCTAATTCGCTATGCATAATAACATATTTTTTTTAAAGAACTAGATAAATGCTCTTTGACTCAATTCTCATCGAAACAAGTTTTTGGAAATAAATAATTTACCACATAATAGTAAAAAAATTGGTACATTTTTTATATTTGCTTTTTTGAGGTATTTATCCCATGGTCAGATGATTGAACTAACAGCAGATGTATAGTAATTATGACTGCTTCTCACAAAAAATACATAATATGGATTATCATATACAGGACTGATGAAGATCCTGTTTTCATATACATATGAACTCATTACATATAGAAAACTAAAATCAATACTCAAAGACCTATATTTTGAAACGTGACATGAATCTGTTGATAAATTAAAAATTTAATTCCTTTGAACTTCACTACCTCCCATATGTATAAGTGTATTAGTTTTATGTTATCATGGACAGTTAGATTCATATCGTAATTGAAGTTCATAAGACCACAGGAGTTCTTTTGAACTTCCATTTGATGTTCACATATGATATGACAAATGACTGGAGTACGAATTTCAAAGTAGAAAATGATCAATAAATGTTACTCGATTTAAATATCAAAACAGATTCATTCTGTTAGCCTCCTACAAATTTTAATTTAACAAATTTTTATGCAAAAACTTTTAAAATTAAATTAATGTCTTGTAAGCACTTGTAAGTTACTTAAAAAATCTTTCAACACTTGAAGTACATCCTCAAAGAACAATCGGAAATTAAATAAGATCTTCATCAGTCCTACTGGAATTCTTTGAATCTACGTGATTTCTGATGGTTTCGTCATTTCCATTTATCAGAGTTATTCCGTAGCTAAGATTTATTCGATTTTTCGAAAAATCTGTAGAAATTACTATTGAAACTATCAGAGTTTTTTTACTATAGACCCACCCAAATCATATTACTCATGAATTACCTATTCTCTATTGATAAATGAAAATCAGTGACAATACATAAGCTCTCATATTGAAATCACATTATTCATATATTAATATTGAATAAAAGTTAATATTCATAAAAAAGTCAATTTATCATCTTGATAATATTATATATAAACTTTTTCGTCCAAGACATTTGAATTGATAGCAGGATACGACAATTTTTGAAAGCTAAATATTCAAATGTATTATGTATAACTAGTAAGAAAAATCACACAAAGTGTTTAATAAGAATGAGCTCCAAATTCATACCAATTTCATAATTAACCCTTTGAGAATTTTAAACCAATGAAAATCCTACATTATGATTCGATCTAGCTTTAAGCGTTAATTTCTGCATTATTGGTTGAAAGGTATAAAGCAGCCTGATTCTGAAATTTATTTCACATCATTAAGGGCAGACGAAGGACCGAAATATAAAGCTTATACATTCATAATTCTCATTAACGTTTAACAATTCAACAATTTGTTTTCATTTCTCTATTTGAGGAGGTCACGATGGTAGGAAAATCAGAGAGTGTATACAAAGAGTGTATAAGTTCAATATTCTAATGTCGAAAGAAATTTATGATTGAAGATTTTTTCCGAATCACTGAGATAAAAGAACTCAAATACTATTAGAAATGTAATCATAATAAATACACGGATACTTTTCATTTTTCTGCTAATTTTATTATAAGTCGCTTTTAAACAAAGTAGAAACTCATGCCAAACTTAATATGGTCAAAGAAACATTTGATTCAATTTTCGAATTATTGATAAGTTCTCAATATTATCAGTTTTGAAATGCAACTTTTTTTACCATGGTCCATTCTGCATAGATTTTCGAATCCTGTCAGAAAACGCAATCTTTGAAAACACACTTCAGTCCACACCATTATTGTCTTTTTATTTACCTTAATCCTATGTCTAGGAAAGAATGTATTCCTTATAGAGCGAAAAGAAAATTGTGATATTTAAAACCATTACACCGCACTTGAATTTTTCATACATCGAGAACTTTACAGTGTGTTCTTCAATATTTCTGATTATTTTCTTGAATTGTCAATGTGTTTCTGGACAGAAATTTTGTAAACAAAATTAATGATTAGGAAGCTATAATTAATTAGGTATTTCTTTCAATCGCTGGAGGATCAACCCCGAGCTAATATGAATTAACCTACAATCTTTAGAATAACCGTTTTGTAATTCTAAAATAATCTGAAATATGTTTTTTAATAGACGTATATAATCAAAACTCAATATACAATGTCAAATGAAATAAATAACCCAACAGATATACGAAAGTAATTAAAATTAATAAATAAATATTCAAAGGAGACAAAATTTTGTTTCTGGTTTTATCTTTAAAAAATACTACTTGCCTTATAAAAACATGAACACACTTAAAGGACTTCCCAAAGAATATAATTTATTTGAAAATAATTATTTCAAATAAATTATATTCTTTGGGAAGTCCTTTAAGTGTGTTCATGTTTTTATAAGGCAAGTAGTATTTTTTAAAGATAAAACCAGAAACAAAATTTTGTCTCCTTTGAATATTTATTTATTAATTTTAATTACTTTCGTATATTTAAATATATTAAATATTTCAAATAAATTATATTCTTTGGGAAGTCCTTTAAGTGTGTTCATGTTTTTATAAGGCAAATAGTATTTTTTAAAGATAAAACCAGAAACAAAATTTTGTCTCCTTTGAATATTTATTTATTAATTTTAATTACTTTCGTATATCTGTTGGGTTATTTATTTCATTTGACATTGTATATTGAGTTTTGATTATATACGTCTATTAAATGTGAGCGGTGCTTGTTTTAGACATTAATTTAATTCTAAAAGTTTTTTGAATAAAAAATTATTTTGGAAATTAAAATTGTAGAAGATAAACATATTTCAATTTGTTTTGATATTCAAATTTTGTTATATTTCTTCTATCAAGTAAAAAGCCTTTCTATTTTATTTTATCTAAAATAATCATTCGATACCTCGAATGAGGAAATATGAGTTATCAAAATTAATTATTTCTAGTAATGGCAGCTATATGCATGAAGTCTGATTTTGAACTTTATCATATTTCAGAGCTGATGATGATGACCTCTACCACATGAAGACTCAACAAAGAACGTCTCAATTTTTTTATAAAAATTAATATTTGACGTGAAGAAGTATGTGACTTGGATTTTTTCTGGAATAAATAGATTGATTCATCTTATTTTACTAAATTTTTTCACCCCCTATCTTTATTAAAGTCATATTGAAAACCTTGTGTGACTTATGTACTCGATCCTATTTTTTGTCAAATCTATTGGGGACTATTACCGAAGAGACGAAATTTCCAGACAATAATTTGATGTTTCGAATAGAGTATATTTAATCTGAAGTTGTATTGCATTACTTGAAGAACCATTTTTGATAATATGATCAATTATTATTTTTATACAAATTAATCAAATACTATATTTCAGGGCTGATGATGACCTGTACCGTAGGCGAGTTAATCAACGTACCTCTCAAACTTTGATTAGGGATAAGTGAGAAGTATTTGTTCTGAAATAAATTGATTCATTGATTTGACTTTAAAATTATTTAATTTTTATCTTTCTTGAGGCATAAAACCAGGTCGTGCAATCCTAGGCTTTTGATCTACGGATCAGCTTTCTAAGTTAAAATAATAATAATTCTGATATGTAACTGAACTTGTTAGAAAAAATGTTTTAAATTGACATGAAATAATTCATAGGAAGTCGTATTCACTACATTTGATTTTTGGCGCCCTCGATCAGCAATATACAGGCTTGAGGTCATATGATATTGATAAAAAAAAATGACAAACCTAATCATCCTCATAGTAAAAAAGGTGGACCACTCATAATATCAGCCACAGGACTAATTCAACAATCCAGAAGCAATAATTATGAGTGATAAAACTTATATATCTAACATCTTAAATCCAAAAGCCAGTAATCCTTGACACTTAATGATAACGATAATAATACTAATAATAATAACTGAAATAGATATCTGAGCATCAGAACAACAATAATAACTCAGTACACTCAGAGTGACATAGGGTACACGCTCCTAGACCTTTCAGAACAACCTACTTTGACGAACACTGCCAACATTACAGCAAAATAGAAACCAATAAATGCAGCTTATGTGAGAAAATTGTGAAAAAAATTCAGAATATACCACCTGGTTGCACTTACCTGGCAAATTCTGACTAAACTGCATAAGCTGAAAGCTAGAGGCAAAGCCCATGTTAATGGATACAAATCACTAAGTTGTAATATTAAATATCAAACCAGGATCAGCAATATTGAGTACCTGAGCGATGAACAAAATATTACAGATACTTTTGCACAATAACATAAATAGAGGTTAATTCTTGATAGAAGGTATATAAAATTATTTAAATATTTCAAAAGTTTCAAAATTAGCCTTCCACATATTTAATTCCAAAAGATTATATTTAATGATTATAACTTCTGAAAATAAATTAAAATAATGTCGTATAAGTACCACTTATATCATGACATATAAAATAAACATTCATTATAAGACATCCGAATGGTATAACAAAATCCAATAAATAAAAATTATTAACGAAAATCCTATAAATTGAATAATTTGAATAGACAAAATTTTGTTTCTGCTGATCAATCTTATGAAAACCAATATCTTTCAAAAATATCCAACATAATCTTAAGAATTTCATTATAAAACTATCTTACTTAGACTATTCAATATTATTGGATATCTAACCAAGGTACTTTATATAAAAACTCAAGATATGTAAAACATTACTAAAAAACAAGTTTTAAGAGAGACTTTGCTTCTTCAGTATTCAAATAATTCATATTCAATAAATATAACATCAATTAACAACAAATATTCACTCACCCTTCGATCCTCTAGAAAGAATTTTTCCGAAATGAAACCTTTTAATGTAGAGAGAACGGTTCACTACACACAAAAATATTTCTGTGGTTTACCCTTGATCTAAAAGATTGAAAGACAATTTAACGGCCTCTGCTATAGCACAAGGACTATCTGTATAAAGAATGTTAAGGAAACCAAATAATTATATATTATGAAAAAAATAACATAAATAGAGCTTAATTCTTGATAGAAGGTATATAAAATTATTTAAATATTTTAAAAATTTTAAAATTAGCCTTCTACATATTTAATTCCAAAAGATTATATCTAATGATTATAACTTCTGAAAATAAATTAAAATAATGTCGTATAAGTACCACTTATATCATGACATATAAAATAAACATTCTTTATAAGACATCCGAATGGTATAACAAAATCCAATAAATAAAAATTATTAACCAAAATCCTATAAATTAAATATTTTGAATAGACAAAATTTTGTTTCTGCTGATCAATTTTTCAGTCATGTTTTACATATCTTGAGTTTTTATATAAAGTACCTTGGTTAGATATCCAATAATATTGAATAGTCTAAGTAAGATAGTTTTATGATGAATTTCTTAAGATTATGTTGGATATTTTTGAAAGATATTGGTTTTCATAAGATCGATCAGCAGAAACAAAATTTTGTCTATTCAAAATATTTAATTTATAGGATTTTGGTTAATAATTTTTATTTATTGGATTTTGTTATACCATTCGGATGTCTTATAATGAATTTTTATTTTATATGTCATGATATAAGTGGTACTTATACGACATTATTTTAATTTATTTTCAGAAGTTATAATCATTAAATATAATCTTTTGGAATTAAATATGTAGAAGGCTAATTTTAAAATTTTTGAAATTTTTAAAATATTTAAATAATTTTATAACCTTCTATCAAGAATTAACCTCTATTTATGTTATTTTATTCATAATAAATAATTATTTGGTTTCCTTAACATTCTTTATACAGATAGTCCTTGTGCTATAGCAGAGGCCGTTAAATTGTCTTTCAATCTTCTAGATCAAGGGTAAACCACAGAAATATTTTTGTGTGTAGTGAACCGTTCTCTCTACATTAAAAGGTTTCATTTCGGAAGAATTCTTTCTAGAAGATCGAATGGTGAGTGAATATTTGTTGTTAATTGATGTTATATTTATTGAATATGAATCATTTGAATACTGAAGAAGCAAAGTCTCTCTTAAAACTTGTTTTTCAGTAATGTTTTACATATCTTGAGTTTTTATATAAAGTACCTTGGTTAGATATCCAATAATATTGAATAGTCTAAGTAAGATAGTTTTATGATGAAATTCTTAAGATTTTGTTGGATATTTTTGAAAGATATTGGTTTTCATAAGATTGATCAGCAGAAACAAAATTTTGTCTATTCAAAATATTTAATTTATAGGATTTTGGTTAATAATTTTTATTTATTGGATTTTGTTATACCATTCGGATGTCTTATAATGAATGTTTATTTTATATGTCATGATATAAGTGGTACTTATACGACATTATTTTAATTTATTTTCAGAAGTTATAATCATTAGATATAATCTTTTGGAATTGAATATGTAGAAGGCTAATTTTAAAATTTTTAAAATATTTAAATAATTTTGCACAATATTTTGCCTATATTTCATACGGGCTCTCTCGACTAGTATTTTGACTATTATAGGGGTGGTTTCAACATTCCATAAATATCTGATGATTAGGTGCTTTCTAGCATAATAATTGTCAAGCCCAAAAGAACAAATAGCCTGGACAACATACCATTTATATTCAAGGGACGTATGTAGCAGTGTTTTAATTAATCTTAAAAAATAATTTTCAATTCGTACCTAAAACAGGGGTGCTTTACTGAGAAGCTTAAAGAAGCTATGGTAAGTTCAGTAATTAAAAATTTTAAGTGGGAAAATATTCAATAGTTATATCCCGAGTGCTTGCCAAATACTTGAATATTTTTCCGACTGGACGAAGTACGGGAGAGAAAATATTCGATAATTTGGCAAGCACGAGGGGTATATTTCGCGAAAAAAATTTCAGTCAATTTCGATTGTAGGGCAGAAATAATACAAAACGAAAAATTATTACTTTTCATCTAAAAATGTGTTCCAATCGTTTTGGTCAAACAAGTTCTGGGCGAATAGATCAAGAAATTACACTATAAACGCCTGTTAATACAGCAGCTTGAAGCGTTCTGCAGGAAAAATGCTTACTCACTTAATGGAGATACTTCTGTACCTCAGATAGCAGAAATTATCAAGGATTCTGCCTTTAATATGAAAAAGCAAGACGGGTCCGACGGGGGGTGAAGCTTCAAATAGTCTGACTACTTTTTTCGAAATGGGAAGAGAGTCTAGGCGCAAAAACTGGACGACTAATTTATAACCCAGTTTTGAGTAAGAGCTACCAAGGAGAAAAAACTGCTCACCGAAAAAAAATGGTTAGTTGAACATGAAATCAACCGAGATCGATGTCCAGTTAGGTAGGTGATTTTGACGCAATCATTTAAAATCTGTAATCCAAAAATAAATTTTCAGATTGTTCCATAAAATAATGAAAGAGAGGTAGCCACATTAGAACCAAACGTTTTTTCTTGACACCGAACCCAGTTAGGAAAGAGAAAAATTCATTTGTTTTCTTCAAGAATTCGCCCATCGGAAAAAAACATGATTTTCAAGCGGACGAAAACTGCCTCCGAAATAATTGGGGATAAATATTAAAAGAAATGAAATAACAAAGCACTCGAACCCTTCAACAGCCGTAACTAATCTAGCAAAACGTGGGGTAGGAGAGCATGAAATCATCAAAATTAAAAGTCATTCCAATATATCATCTAGAAACCTATAAATATAGTGGATGGCAAACACCACAAAAGAATAATTTCAAGCTTGAAAGAGAAAACAAAAATAAAAATAATGTTGTTTCTACGAAGTCTTCAGCGAGTTATGATTCATATGTTAATTATATATTTAATAATTATTATTATTCTTCAAATAATAACTCGGATTAAAAAAAATAGAATCTTTTTGACAATCATTTCGAATGTTTTCGATGGTTTAAAACGTCACAAAAATATTCACCTGAAGCATACGTGCAAATACCCGGATATTTTTACTCTGCATATTGAAAAATTTTGGTTCGTTGCTAAGTGATTTGTATCATATGCTTTAATATGAATGGTTCAAATTTTTTGAGGGGAATAGTCAGTAGTAGTATTATCCCGAGTGCTTGCCAAATACTCGAAAATATTTGATAATTTGGCAAGCACGAGGGGTATATGAAGGACTATTTCCCGAAAAAAATTCCAATCAGTTTTAATTGTGAGGCAGAAATAATACAAAAAGAAAAATTATTAATTTTGGATAAATAGGTCTGGCATACCAATAAGTGTAATGGTTGAGGAACATTGAGAAGGATCAAGGGAACTTTTTAAAAAGTGCTCCAAAAATAAGGATGATGTTGTTTCTACAAACGCTTCAGCGAGTAACAATTGATATGTTAATTGGACATTTGATAATATTCATCTTATTGTTCAAATACTAACTGTTATTCAAATAAATGAAATTTTTTTGACAATCATCCCGAATGTTCTGAATGGTTTAAAATGTCACAAAAATATTCACCTAAAGTACACGTGCAAATATCCGAATATTTTCACGCTGCATTGATATTCAAAAATATTGGTTCGTAACTAAATGATCGATTTGTATCATATGCATTAATATGATTGGTTGAAAACTTTGGCTCAAATTTTCGTGAACATTATGCATAAAAAGGAGATAAAACAAGATTATAATAATAAGAACAATTATAATAATAATATTTTTGTATCGAAAAAAGGAGGGGAATAGAATACAAGGTAATATAATAAAAGAAAGAAACAGCAATATTACTAGGGCATTAGAAATAATCTTGAAACCAAACTGACAATGAAGATCAAATTCACAACAATAATAACTATAACCAATCTCCGCGTTAACTCACAGCTTTGAGATTCTCGATCGGACTCGAGAAAAACTCGTGCCTTAGATATGAAACCTAGAAAAATTCTCACAATGAACAGCCGTCACAAACCACAATGCCGATGTGAATAGACTCTACACAATCAAAATTAGAGGTAGAGCATTCATCAGCGTAGAACAAATTCACAATCATAGAGGTAACATGATATATTAAAGAAATCATAAACAAATTGTAAGAGAATAAGTTGCAGAGAGAATCATTACTGAATAAAGGGAAAGATACTAAATAGAATATCAAGTGATTATTGACAGGGTAGAATATAGAAACCAGTTAGGAGGAATAAAAATTCTAAAAGGAAGATGCAAACAGAACATGCTAAAGTGGGAAAAAAAGAGCTACAAAAATAAATGAACGGACAATGTTCCTTCCCACGATTAGTTAAAGTTAATGTATTCTCGATGTTTTCACGTTACCAACGCAGAAAATGCTAGTAAGTAGCATTGCGGCAAACTATGGTTTGATTTGAGCATGAGGAAAGTTTTTTCTGCGTTTGTAACGTGAAAATGTCGAGAATACATTTCTTTACTTGAACTACTCGCAAAGTTATGTCTTGTAAATTTTTTGCATATTCTAGATGGCGCTAGTGTATTTTTAATACCTTTTTAAAGATATTCTGCATGTTTTAGGAATTTTTTGATAGAATTTATTTTGAGCAAGTTGTTTTTGAAGAAGTTCTTGTGGTTGTTTTTCATTTTTGAAAAGGGATTTGTTTTCATAAAACAAGGTACGAAACAAAATTTTGTATCCTCAAATTATTCATTAAGTAATTTCAATAAATAATTCATATTTTTTTGAATTCTTTCATTCCCTCTTGGTACTGTTTAATGACTGTTAATTTTAAATGTCTACCAAATAGAAACAGTGTTGAAAATATGAATAAAAACAATATTCTAATTTCCGCTAATATTTTATTAACACTACGATCGTTACGTCATACCATGACTTCTTCAGGTGAGTGTGTTAATAAAATATTAGCGGAAATTAGAATATTGTTTTTATTCATATTTTCAAGATGAATTTCCGTCAAGTGAAGACCGAAACAATCATAGAAACAGTGTTTTTCTAAGACATCTATTTTATTATAAAAGTTTTTGATTAAAAATTTTCATGAAATTGAAATTTGTAGGAGGTTAACAGAATAAATCTGTATGATATTTGAATCCCGAATTATGAAGTGAATAGTCAGGAAGTATTATTTCTAAATATTAGCAGAACAGTTATTTCCATAAAATTCAAGACTGTTTCACAGAATACCATGTTATCTGGTGAAACCATTCAACTCGAAACAGAAGATTCAGGAATATTCAAAAAATCTTTGCAGGATAGTACGATTCAAATATTGAATTGCAGAATTAAAATTAATATAATAATTTGTATCCCAAATAATGTTAATTATAGAAGTAGCAATAAGTAAGTCCGTTTAATATTTATAATTTCTGTTAGCTTTCCAGTAGGGTTTTGTTGAAAAATATGTGTAAAATTAGGTTTCATATTGAAATTGCAAATCACAGAGAAAAGTATAATATCTTTCACCATATGAATTAAAATTTATCCAACAATTGAGAGTCTTCCCTATACCGAAAGAGTCTCAGCAGTACGAGATTTGAGCAGGCATTTAAAATTTCAAACAATATTTCATTATCAAAATTATTACACAATATGAAATCTATTACAATAAATTTTATATTTATATCTCTTTTAATTACTCATTTTATATTTTCAATCCACTATATAAAGAATATAAACTGATAGGAAAGCATTCGAACATCAGCTTCTAGTTAGAAAACAATAGTTTTTCGAATCATAAAAATGAAATACTTATTTATATATTTTGCTATGCTCGTAGCTATTTTCTCTACTTCCCAAATGGGTGTGAGGTAAGTTTTCACCTGAATAGTAAATTTTCATTCGGATATTCATAATGGACCATACATTAACCTGAACTCTTTCAATATTATTTTCATAGTATTTTTTCAGAGTTTCAATAGAGACTTCGATTAAGTAGAGGGGTTTTTACGAATTTGAACGCACTCATAAGCTTGAATTATTTCGAATCGGTAATTAAATTTTACTCATGTTCATTTTTTATATGAGTTTATATGAATCCTATGTGAATTTTGACCGAAATATCATCAAGAAACTATTGACAGATTTTTACTTGAATTTTATAACGACTCGCCTATTGAATGATTAGGACCAATGTGTAACTTGAATCAATGATAAATCATTGATTTAAGTGACAAATCGCTAGAATTTAAGTTTAGTGATCAACCTCTGACAAAATATGTATTTCTTATGTTGAATTTGTGACTGACTATTGCTGAAAATTAAGAATATCAATAATATATGAGTACAAACATGATGAAAATAAAGGTAATATCTACCAACCTCGTTTAGTACACTAAAGTTGATTATTAAGAAGCTATATTTTGTAACGAGATATAAATTTGTTGAGAAATAAAGAGTTCAATTCATTTAACTTCACTACCTCGCATAGTTCATTCATCTATTCTATTTAGATTATCATAAACAATTCGTACTTGAAGTTAACAATTCTTCTGTACCTTGTTTGGATAACATAGCTCTGAATTTTTTTAGTTTCTTTCGTTTCACTGAGTTATATCTAGTTGTGGAATATATAATCTTGACCTATTTCAGTGAAGTTTGTATATTTTTCCAAAAACTGAAATACTGTGTTCTACATGTGTAATTTTTTGACAAACTCTATGTGATCGTCAGTGATGTCTTGTTTGATTATATATCATATACTACAATATGCCCCTATTATTTAGCATTAAGTAAAATTACTAATAGTTTCTTTATTGCTCATCTAGAATAAGTACTTCAAAATTCTTGAAAAGATAGTTTAATAATACATGAGGATATAATCAAAAATAGAGAGACTGATTATACCTATTTTCGCATTTCAGGGCTGATGATGACGACCTCTACCATAAGCAAACTCAACAAAAGTACTCTAATGTGCTTTACAAAAGTTAATCAACAATGATAAAAAATTGTTTTCGTTTCAATATGTGACATGAAATTGTACTGAATTATATGAATTGAACCATTCACATAACTTTTTTCTCCTTCATTATCTCCCACAGCTATCCAATCTGGTGGGGAAAGTCTTGTATGATTTGTGTGCTGGGTAATATTTAGGACATTCAAATAGAACTCTCAACTCAACTGACATGTCATTTCCATCAAAAAAAATGAAAATTTAATTCTAAAAAACATAAAACTCAATACTCAAATGACATCTCATTTCCATCAAAATAATGAATATTTAATTCTAAAATTCGATCTGACCCATATTATATGAATAGATAAACATTTAATACTATGATGGATAACTTTTTTACCACAATTGAACCAATTATTATATTTCAAGTCTAGTTATGATCACTTCTACAAAAGCGTAACATACCTTTCGAAGTATATTTTCTGATGAGTGAGATTCCAAATCATATTAATTAATTGATTTTATCGTCAATTCTAATCTTCTCTGAAACAACCAAGCAAAATTAATGTAAAATTTGCATACAGTGATCTCCTCGTTTTGAACATCGATCTATGAGAGTTTATACTGTCTTTTACTAAATCCCTTCATTTGGAAGATCCAATTTTAGATTTTTTTACTCTGGCATTAACAGCTGTTTGAGGTTCACCAAATTCTTCCTTTACCGCTTGCCGCATAACTTTCCCATGAACATGAGAAATATTTGAATTCAGAATATTCCTTGAAATATACTGCTTTTTAGTAGTTTGACAAAAGAAACCTGTCCACTTGGTAACTCATTTTGTCCAACTGGGAATTGCGAAATGTTTTTCGAAAATTTTTAAACATTTCTCGACAGGTTATTTTTCTCTACTCCTGCTATAATTGAAACGATGGTCCTAGAATTATCTATTTGTTGAAAAGCCCTACAATATTTGCTTGTAAATGGTCTTCAGAAGGGAACGCCCCATTTTAAAATTGGCATTACTCACACATGGCAGCCACTGTTTATTTATGACATTGACAGTTGTATTTCTCAATAGTTATAATTTAATCATGGAAAGGTATACACTCCAACAATGATCACAAATAATCCAAATTTATTATGAAAAATCGCGATCTATTATTCTAACCTTACGTGCTTCAACTCCAATTTTTGGTCATTATAATCGTCCGGATAAAAGAACAGTTGAACGTTTAGTGAAGAAGTTTGAAACATATTTTACACTTCATGATGTTACAGTGCCAGTGAGACAAAGAAATGCAAGAAGTGAAGAGAATATTGCTGCCGTACGTGAAAGTGATCGTGAAGACCAAAATTTATCGATTTTCTGACGTTAACAAGAACAAGACATCTCCCAGACGTCTATGTGGTGAATTTTACGAAAAGACTTTGGTTTACATCCATAGAAAATTGTGTTAACCTAAAAACTGATGACACAATGACTTTATTGAGAACAACGTTCGGTGATTCGTTTATTTCAAGAAATGGACCGATAAAATATTCGCCTCGTTCCTGCGATTTGACTCCATTCGAATTCTTTCCTTGGGGTTACATTGGTTTGCAGCAATCATCAACCAAATAAGAACGACTTAAAAGCAAGCTGATAATTTCCTCTAGTATTGACACTGGTGTCATGTTTTTATTTGTATTTTTTTTAAAGGTATTAACTTAAGTTTCATCCATATTTGAACTGTGTCCATCAGCGTAGGAACAAAATCATATGATTAATCAATAAATCAATTATGAAATAATCAATATTTTTCATCAAGCATCGGTCAAATCAGTCCAGTCTTTCAGTATTGTTTAAATAAAAAACATGGACTTGTGTGGAGGTATCCATCTATTTCAGGAGAAAATAGGTATGTGCTGTTATAAAATCTAATAATAAATTTTCAATATTCCTATTATTAATTGTAATACCTTCATTATAAGCTAACTTTTATTTAGATCAAATTTAGGTACACGGCAAATTATATCTATATTTCAATATTGATTATTTCTGATACGTACAGGCTTTTGCCTCATGTTTTGTCACTGAATAATAATAATGAATGATAATTATAACAAATTGTAGAAATAACTATGTTTTACTATCAAAAAATATATATTACACATTTTCTTGTGACTCGTGTTTCAGGAAATGAACTATCCCATCATCAGACAACTGAAGACCTAACAGTGGTACAGAGGTATTTAAACAAAAGTGATAAATATTTTGGATATTTAGATAGGTTCTAAACTACAGTACAAAGGTACGAGATCGTGTGCTGCTTTTGGTTTTCTTTTAAACTGTATCCTATTTCTGTTCTATTCAGGTGCTTAGATAGCGGGTTTAGAGTTATTCAGAATAATAATGCGCTCAACGAGTCCACTTGGTAGATTCCCCTGGTAATGTGGGTTTCGGGTGTAGCGTCAGGCGTCGGGTTCACTTTTAGTTGGATTTCAGTTTTCGATTTTCACATGGTGTTCTTTAGGAATGATACAAGAAATGGATGGACTTTGTAGATCTGTAGTACCCACGATGCGGTATGGAGTCATCCGCATTCTCGTAATCAATATAGCAGCACATTTGTGGTTCTATTTTACTTCTTCGAGCACTATCCAGTCTATGACTAGTTGTTCTCTGCAGGCTTTGGTCCATTTGCGGCATCATTTTTGTTCTTTCGTCATTATTCCTTGCCCTTCTATGTGCTTGTTCAGGAGTCTAGTGAAGCAGACGGTAATTATCTTGTATCTAGTCCGCAGGCATGTAATCGGCCGATATTTGGAAGAGTCTGGGGATGGTTTGTCCTTTGGTAGTAGATAGATGAGGCCTTTCGTAAGGAATAGCGGGATTTTAACTGGGTTCTTGATGAATTTCGCTAGTTTCTTGTGAGTTCAAGTTAACTTCTTGTACCAGTAGTCGTGTGTATATCTTGTCGCTTCCTAGGCTCTTCCAACTATGGGTGTTTCGGGATGACTTCACTTACTATGGTTCTTCCACTTTCGTTATACTATTGCTTTTTTCTTCTTTTTTGCGTATCCAGTTTGAGCCAGTTTGGCACTCCCTGATTTGGTTCCATATCTGGTCTCAGTAGGTTGATATTTGGTCTGAGGTTGATAGGTTCTCTGCCATTCTCTCATTGCTCTCTCCTGCCGGTTCATCTTTCAGTTTTCTGTAGAGCTTTTATTCGCTGTTATTAAACTCTCTGTTATGTTGCTTCTTCTTATGGCATTTTGAGTATCTTCTGAGTCTCGTGCTGAACATGGTTAGTTGGTGTTGGAGGGTATCAAGAAAGTCATAAGGTACGGTGTTTAGTACGTCTCTTGGTGTGTGGATCCTGTATTTCCCTAATATTTCTTGAACTTTTCTCTTCAGACTGTTACTCGGGTTTCCATTCTTCTATTCAATCAGTCTTGCTATACTTGCTCGCTTTCCCTCGATTCATCTCATTTTTTTCCATAGTGGAGTTTCGTTTCTCTCTGCGTTGTTAAGTGTTCTGTCATTTATTCGGTTGCGGTGTATGCTGCACAGTAAATGATATCATGGATCTCATTGAACGTTTCGACATCTAGGATGGGTGGCAGTACTTGGGTATTTTCTACTATCTGTGCAATTTTTTTAGATGTCTTCTGTTGTCGTAGCCAAGGTCTCTTTATTGGATATACTCCTGCAAATTTTTGTATCGAAGTTCTGATCAGAGCGTTCAGGCGTTCAGTCAGTTCTATGTTGTTTTGTTCTTGTGGCCCTGGTCTTGTTCTGTCATTTCGCTCCTCCATTTCTGTTGTTTCAGGATCGTTTTGGTTTTGTGGTTCTGCAGTTTCGGTGTGATGTGTTGTCCCTTGTGTGTTGTGTTGTGTGTTGTGGGCTTCTTTTCGTGTTTTCCGTGTTTCTAGGACTAGGGGCTCGTTAACTAGGATTGACTGGGTTTTGATTAGGTTCGATTGGTTGACCAAATTGCAAATCTGGGTTTGGTAGTGGTATCAGGTTTCCGAAGCCTTCATAACTGTTTGAATTCTCCATCTTCATTCTGAATTGGGGGTATCCTTGCCCTGTTAGCCACTCCAGTTCGTGTGGATTGTTTCTGCCTCCCACGTGGCTTATATTTCATGCTCGGGCGTAGGGTTGGGTTTTAGGAGGTTTATTATAATTATTATCCCGTTCTTCTTAGGATGATCCAAGGTTTATATTTTTAAACGAGGTACGGGTTGATTACTAAGCATTCTCGTCTATTCTTGACTCAAGAATCTCCGAACAATTCGGATTGTATTCAATACAGCAGCTTATAGGCTTTGTTGTTTAGTGCCAGGATGTTGAGTCTGGTCACTTTGTTGAGGTTCCACATGTTCTTCATTTCGTCTGCAAGTTCGGTGTACTTTCTTCTACTTTCTGCTAAGGTATTCATCAGGTTGGGTTCGTTAGGGACCGCTATATCTATAATATATCATATAATTTAATATATTAATAAATATATATATATATATATATATAAATAAAATATATATATATATATATAAATAATATATGTAAGCTTCCTTCGGTCGCTCAGTACTATGTCTGGTTTGTTACAGGTGATGGTACGGTCTGTGATTATGGATCGGTTGTAATACACTGTGAGGTGGTCTTTTTGTGTTACTGCTTTTACTTCGTATTCATAGTAGAGTGTTTGGCGTATTTCGTTCAGCATTCCCAGCTTGTGGCATATTTTCTGCTGGATGCGTCCTGCATCTTGGTTGTGACGGTGTAAGTTGTCGTGATGCGATTACATGCTGCACGCTGCCGCGATGTGTTGTATGGTTTACGGCTTCTCGATGCATTTCCTTCATTTGTCGTCTGTTATTACCATTATTATTACTATTATTAACAGGCAATTTCTCAACAGATGTTGGTGTCTGAGCCCATCACGGGTGCACGCATCAAAAGGAACGGGCTGATGTTTGCCAGTGTTATGTAATGTTTTGTAGGAAATTTCTAACTATGTGACAGGTACTTAGGAGGAATTCCTTCTGGACGTCAATGAAGGTGTTTGTATGCAGTTTGTAGTTTATACGATGATCGGTATCACAGGAATCTTATTAATTGCCACATCTATTGTATCTCAATAGCCAACACGGCCGTCTTCTCTTGGTATTTTCGCTGGGTATAGCGACATCTATCGAATAAACATTCTTGGTTTCTGAATTAGCCATCACCACATCAGGCCTATTATTCGTCACCCGTATAACAAGTGATAATCGCCTTATCGTAGAGTTTGAAGGAGTCACTTTTCAGCACTGAGCTTGCATGATATTGTTAATAGGGCACTTTTTTTGTTTAGTAGCTCGTATTTATTGGCAAGTATCTGGTGTGTGATTTTACAAACCTGATTATGTCGCTACAAGTAGTCAATATTGGCTAAATGAGTACAGCTTGATGTTAAATGCTGTAGAGTTTCTAATTTTTCGCTGCAACGTAGTACTAGGACACAAATCATGCAATCTGATGACAATAAGATGAAGGGTATTGTATACCACAGAGCTCAATAATATGGTATTATCCCAATACTTCTAGATCTTCTGTGAAGATCCCTCAGAAACTTTTCAAGTTTTGCGATGTAGTGTCCTTACGCCATTTTAGGAACAGTACTGTTAATTATCGACCCAATAGTGAAATGGTGACCTAAATCCGTCTAATTAGAATTTTTCTTTCCTACCTACATGCAATCTGAATCCGGGATTTCTCGGTTCTAACCACTGAGCTATCGGTCTCCCATATTATATTCTGAGTTTCTGATATACGAGAAAGAGAGGTCAACGTGAGAAAAATGAATCAAATCTAGAGTGATAGTATAAAGTTGGGGAACAATAACAATATTGTTTATTCTAATCAGTACAAGCAAAAAAGCGCAAAAAAGTTACTGTTGATGTGTCTTCACTAAGTGCTGAAGGGATACTGTTAAATGCGTGGCTCTGAGAAGAGGCTGAGTTCGAAGGCAGGTAGATTTATACCCCAAATTTTGAAGAGACATTTGGCTATTTTCATTTCTAGTACTACCATCCCATTCTGTTTAAAAAAAAAGATATTTTTGAGAGGCTTAGATTGCTGGATCCTGGGAACGTCATTGTAATGTACCTGCCCAGTAAAGATCAAACAACGACGACGTGAAATTATTGACGTCCAACATCTACACGACAAATAACTAAAGAAGAACATGAAGAAGTACTACTGGAAAAAAATGATGAAAAGAATCATCCAGAGAGACACGGCCTTACACTACTGAATTTTTCCCACCGCAAAGTGACGAACATCACCCTCTTGAAAACAAAGATGGAGGAGCAAAATACTCCACAGAAAATACTCCAGCGAAATGACTTTGTCGACGTTCAAGAGTCGTTCAGTGTGATTTTTCAGGGGCTGTTTGATGAATTGATCTGCATATTTTCGAAGAGGCGAAATTTTTCTATTCGATTAATTTTTTACAGTTTCTTCCAACTAAATGAGTAAGATGAAGCTGAACGAAAAAATCAACCGGTATGAGTTCTTGTTATTATAATATGTTGACATTGCATATGATATCGATCTTGAATTATGTACTAATGAAATACATTATCCGAAAAAAAATAAAGCGCATCATGGCCTTGAACTCGAAACTCCACTGAGCTCTCAAAAGTTAATGCATTTTATCTCGACATATAGAGGTGTAATATTGCGTACTTTCACACTTGAAAACCAATATTAATTTTTATCTTTTCCATGAAATCTTTCAGCTAATGACCATTCATCGCGTTCAACGTCTGATTATGGCACAATCTTAAGTCTAGACCAAATAAAAAAAATATCATGAAAGAGCACATACAAGGAAGGATTTAGGTGGCATGATATACTGGCCGATTTGCCAAGAATTAAAGAGAAGGATCCACTATTTGATACCTTATAAAATATCTACTTCGTTGGGCTTCGAAAATTAATTGAAAATATTTCGCTATTGATTCGATATGTTGGATTGAGTTGATAATATACAGAAACTTCTAGATTCCTTAAGAGCTGCTATGAATGAAAATGAAGTAATTCACTTTCTAATGAAATTTGAAGTTTCATTTTTTCATGTATATTATTTGAATGTCGATAGTTAATTTGTTAGAAACCTGGGCTGGAACCGAAAGGTCCCGGGTTCAACATTACGTTCAAGGTTCAACATCAACATCTAGGTAGAAAAGAATTTTTCGGTTGATAGATTTCTGGACCACCATTTCAGAGGTAGAAAATTGACAGTGCTGGGCCTAAAGTGGTGTCAGGATGCAGCAACAAAGCCTAACCAGAATACAACTGAATTCCTAACTAGCACAAGCTGTAAAAGCTTCAGAAGGATCTTCTCAGAAGATCTATGAGTATCAATAAACATTGTTATTATTAATTTTTTTTTAAAAACAATTCTCAGTTTTTATGTTTCACAGTTTATTGAGAATCCGACACGTGTTTTTTGACCAGTTTGAATTGAGCACAAAAAGAAACTAAACTTAATGATTAAAGTAAAACAACTTAATTTCCGGTAATTTATTTAATTTCACAAAAATTTTTTCGTCATGACAACATGACTTCGTCAGGTGACTATGGTACTAACTACATATTTGAGATTGAGTTCTTTAAATATTCAAAATGTACAGAAAAGAAGGTAGTGGGTATTTACAGTAATTTTTTTTATTATTACACAAAGTTTCAAAAAAGGTTAAGTAAGGGGGATTTATTGAGGTCCGTCTGGTCGTTTAGGAGAATCAGTTTTTTATTTTATCTGTTAATTTCGAGGGCTTCTAGGTAGTTCAACTTGAGGTTCTTTTTTTCTAGGTGTAAGATTTTGAAGTTATTGTTAAAGTCATGTCCTGTCTCCAAGAGATAGTCAGCATATGTTGAATTTCCATTTTTTCCAAGTTATGCTTTCTCGTGTTCACGTATCCTAGTGCCGAAAGATCTACCTGTCTGACCCACATATACAGATTGGCAAGTACCGCAGTTTAAACTATAGACTCCAGATTTTTTTTATGTATCAAATCTTTATTATTTTTTATTGAATCTTCTAACGTGTTTCTTGTTTTGAATGAAATGTTGCAGTTACTCTTTTTTTTTAATATCTTGCCATTTTTTCGGACTTTTTGTTTATGTACGTTGAAGAAATATATTTTGTATCAATAGCTATTGTTGGATATACAAGCTATATTAACTGTTTAAATTGCATTCGTCTCAATAATTTATTTATAAAGGACGGATTGAAACCATTGTTAAATGCAATCTGTTTTATTATATTCAGTTCTCTATCGAAATTCTCTTGTGTCATAAGTATCTTGATTATTCTAAATATCATGCTATTATAAGCTGCTAGTTTTTGTGAATGTGGGTGATTAGAATTTGAGTGGATAGTATTATCTGTATGAGTGGGTTTCCGGAAAATTGAAAAGTCAGGTTTATTGTTAATTTTTGAAATTTTTAAATCAAGAAAATTGATGCAGTTATTTTGTTCTATTTCATTGGTGAATTTTATTGTGGGAAATAATGTATTTATAAATTCGAAAAACATCGCAAGCTGTCTACTGGTACCGGTGAATAAAGATAAAATATCTTCCAGGAAGTCCATAAATATTTCGGATAATGTCGGATGCATTTTTCAGGATGCAATGGAACCTGCAGAACTTCTTGAGGATAGTTTTCAGTCCATATACGGCAATTTTGCTTCTTTACATAGCCATTCGGCCAGAAATGAGCTTCATCACTTAACACAATTTTACGATAAAAAAGCTTCAAACTGTTCTAGAGCCCAATCAGCAAACATTGATGGACGATTATGTAAATCATAAATTTCACGAAGTGCTCTATGAGGTTGGCGAATAAAACACTGATTTGCGAGCCTTTCCACGATAATTTGTCAATACTTACCGAACAGAATTGTCAAAACAACATGGCTTCTTCCTCGTGTCAAATCACAGTCGAAAGTTCTATCACTCTAAAAAAAAACACCGGATATATAACAAGTTGTTCCGGTTACCGATTTATAAAGTATCTTCCAAGAAGAGGTTTCGGTTTTAATTTGAAGAAAAAGGCACTGTGGAAGGCAGGTGGAAATCCTTCTATTTTTATATAAAACACAAATACTAAGGTTGATAATGATAACCAACATCTGCCAAATATCTGCTTTGGCTGTTGCTACAGACCGTCATTTTATCGATGAAATTTTTTTATCGCATTTTCGCATTATTTTGGTTTCATTTTTCGAACAACTCTTATATTATCTTCAACGCTTGTAACGTTGCTAGAGCAACGCATCTTTAATGCAGGCCCTCAAAAAATTTTAATGGTGTTAAGTGTACCTCATCACTTATTACAATCCATGCATTCCGAGCATCCAACCAGTAAATGTGTAGCTTGTGGATCATTATGCAAAAGACGGTGCAAGCTAGATTGTGAACATTTCTGTGGAATCCTTGGAATGGACAGCTATAGCTATAGCTTGTATATTTTCATCAGACCTTACTGGACGAGTACAAGTTGCAGTACTCACATCACTAATTTATCCGAGATTCTGAAATAAATTTATAGAGTTCGCAGAGCGATGGGATACCTACTGATTACCAAAAGCAATTTGAACTTCGGGAAGTGTATTCATTTAACTATACCATTGTTGTTTCTTTTCACGATTAACGTTTACCATAGGGCGTATGGATTAATCTTGGCTGATTTTTGTGACCAGTTAAATTAATCACGAATCGTTATTGTTTAGTGCTGTACTCAAACACCAATTGTAGTGAACTTCATATATATTGAATTTTCGTTTTTCATTAGGTATTCAAATAATTAATTGACGAAAGGAATGTGTTATGTATCTAAACCCATTATAAGGAAAAATAATGTATATTTTCTTGTTTCTCATCCTGAGATAACAACAACTATATTTATTGTACACAAACTCATTGATAATATTCGACAAAAATTACTTCTTCATACAATAAAGGGACTACAAGTTTTTTTATATCCAGAGTGTTAATTATAACAACATTTTAAACTAAATATAAATTGAAATTCATATAAGCAATTAGTGAAAATTAATAGTGAAAAAGAAGTTGTGAAAAATGTTGAACAATTGTCTGTAACGAATGTTAACGAATAGTCGTAACGAATATTGAACGAATAGCTGCAACGAATACTAAACCGAAATAAACACGTATTTTCAACGGATACTGAACAAGTGTCTTGCAATGGTGTTTACACATATTGATCCAATTGAGAAGGATGGGAAATTCTTAAATTTGGATGGTTGCCTATTTAAGGGTTGATCATGACGTGAATGTAGAATTTAGGAGGTAGACTTCCAAGAGAAGTTGAAAAGCGAAAAAAGGTCACTCAAGACCTAGCTTTCTAACAGATTGATAGGGTTGCAAAATCTATATTAACTGTGGTTCAGAAATGGTCCGTTGGACAAGATTTCTACCAAAATAAGGCACAGATACTGGGACTAATGAATTTCGCAGATTGAACAGAGGTATTCTTCCTCGAAAATATAAGTTCGTAACCATAAGAGAAAGGGTTATGTCCTCATTTTTATGGCCGTATAGAATCCATATCGTCAATAAATTCCACAATTCTGAGAAAGTCTTCACATTTTCAACAGTAGAGTAAAACAATATTGAATGGAGTCACTCGTACACTTCACAGTCAAACCTAATTCGTTGTTTAACAAAAATATGCATTTTTTCTGCTAACATCACATTTACTTACCTGCCTAGCTTTTGGCTTCTGTATTAATTTATAGAGAATTTTTCTGATTCTTTCATCCGTTTACTGATTTTGCTCCTTAACTGAATGGATACAAACCAACACAGACACCAAGGTGGTCTCTTCCAATTTGGGCTCAGAACGTACCTTGAAAACGATGAGTCTATAATTTTTTTTCTGGATAGTTATTATGCTTAATACGTCCGAATACCATTGAAGTTAACCATGAATTTTTCATATATTCAATGTCCTCCAAGAGGGACTTTCAAACTTTTACAGTTGATGATGGCCATAGTGTAGAAACTACTTCTATCGAACTGTCATTGATTAAGTGTGTCTTGCCAAATCACCGTGGACAGATAAAGCATTCAACGACACGTGCAATGATGAAATTGTTCAATCAAAATGGGTGTTCTAGCCCAGGAACGTTTCCCGCGCTTCGCTCATTTTACGGTCGCCATAATCGTCCTACCGGAAGGACTATTCGCAGTTGATTAGTAAATTTGAGTCCACTAGTCCACTAGAGTAGTAAACAATAATGAACTTCAAGATTTGCTGAAAACATCGCACTCTATGAGAGTGTGAAGGAGAATCCAACACAGTCGATTTCACATCGCTCACAAGAACTCGGTCTTTCGCACTCTACAACTTAGTGAATTTGAGCCTCTACCCATACAAAATTAATGGACCGTAGAGCATTTGGAAACTGACCATAACTTTACCCAAAAATCAAAATTCAGCGATGATACCCATTTGTGGTTGAAAAAGTGTGTCAAAAAACAAAATTATCCAATTTGAGACAAAACTAATCCACATGAGATCTAAGAGTGTCCAATGATTCCGAAAAAGTCACTGTTTAGTGTAGATTTTGGGCTGGCGGCATCATTGGTCCATATTTTTTTGAGAATGACATTAACCATCAACGGTGAGCATTAATGGTCGACTTTTAAGAAATTCTTTTGCCTAAATTTGATGACGTGTGATTTCAGCGAGACGGCCCCATGTGCCGCAGCTTAAGTCACATTATAAAAAAAATGAAATGAATAGAGGTTAATACTTGACAGAAGGTATATAAAATTATTTAAATATTTTAATATTAGCCTTCTACATATTTAATTTCGAAAAATTATATTTAATGATTATAACTTCAGGAATCAAATTAAATTAAGTTAATATAAGTACCACGTATATCAAACGACATATAAAATAAACATTCATTATAAGACATCCAAATGATATAACAAAATGCAATAAATAAAAATTGTTAACAAAAATCCCATTAATTAAATATTTTGAGTAGACAAAAGTTTGTTTCTGCTGATCAATCTTATGGAAACAGATATCTTTCAAAAATTTTTAACATAATCTCACGAATTTCATCACTAAACAATCTTACTTAGAATATTCAATATTATTGGATATCTAACTGAATACTTTCAGATACTGAATAGTTAATCTTAAAATTTTACATGTAGAATCAAAAGAGAAGAAACTCGATTATCTGGAATCTGTTGAAATTTTCAAATTAGTTCACAATAACAATAACGTAAAAATAATGAATGACTGTACGGAGCTATGTAAATCGAAAATATTTGAGATGTTCAAAAAGAAATATCTGTTTAAAACCTTTTTCAACGAACATAAGATGCATTTAATGAAAAGTAAACAAAAATTCAATTTTTGCCACTCATTCTTTAGAAAACAGTAATTCCTTTCGACAAAAGAAAATCTTAAGAAAATTTTACATGTAGGTTCAAAAGAAAAGAAACTTGCTTATTAAAATTTTTAAATTCGTTCACAATAAAAATAATGTGAAAAATAATGAATAACTGTATGGAGCTTTGTAAATCCAAATATTTGAGATATACAACAAAATAATGTAAAAATAATGAATGACTGTACGGAGCTATGTAATCCCAAAAACTATTTGAGATATTTAAATGGGCACCATCTGTTTAACAACCTTCTTTTTCGATTGCCAACATTCCGATATCTGTTAGAAGGCCCCTCTTTTTTAACCCGGTTTTTTATCACGTTCCGATTGTAAACCTCTGTACCACTATTAGGTGTTACCTAGAATCTATTGAAATATTCAAGATATTTATCACTTTGGTTTAAATACCACTGTACCACTGTTAGGTCTTCAGTTGTCTGATGATGGGATAGTTCATTTCCAGAAACTCGAGTCACAAGAAAATGTGTAGTATATCTCTTTATTGGTAGTAAAACATAGTAATTTCTACAATTTGTTTTAATTAATCATTTTCTATAATCTAAAATCTTAAATCTCAAAATATGTAAAAACATTACTGATAAACAAGTTTTAAGAGAGACTGCTTCGTCAATACTCAATTAATTCATATTGAATAAAATATAACCTCAATCAACAACAAATATTTACTCACCTTTCAACAATTCAGAAAGCTTGTGGTAAATGAATACTGAAAAATTCAAATGGCGTGTAATGTTAACTCAAATAAATAATTATGTGATTTACCATTGATCTAAAAGATTGAAAGGCAATTTAACGGCCTCTGTTATAGCACAAAGACTATCTGTATAAAGAATGTTAAGGAAACCAAATAATTATATATTATGAATAAAATAAAATAGAAAGAGGTTAATACTGGATATAAGGTATATAAAATTATTTAGATATTTTAATATTAGCCTTCTACATATTTAATTTAAAAAAATTATATTTAATAATTATAACTTCAGGAATTACATTGATGTCATATAAATACCACTTATATCAAACGACATATAAAGTGAACATTCATTATAAGACATCCAAATGATATAAAAAAATCCAATAAATAAAAATTGTTAACTAAAATCCTATGAATTAAATATTTTGAGTAGACAAAATTTTGTTTCTGCTGATCAATCTTATGAAAACGGATATCTTTCAAAAATGTTCATCATAATCTTAAGAATTTCATGATTAAATTATCTTACTTAGAATATTCAATTTTATTGGATATCTAACTAGGTTACTTTCTATAAAATCTCAAGATATGTAAAAATATTACTGAAAAACAAGTTTTAAGAGAGGCTTTGCTTCGTCAGTACCCAATCAATTCATATTCAATAAAATATAACTACAATCAACAACAAATATTTACTCACCTTTTATCAATTCAGAAAGCTTCTGGTAACTGAATAGTAATACTAATATTAAAATATTCAAATAATTTTATTAAGTCACATTAGACGTTCTGTAAGAGCGATTTGGGGACATGATCATCTAACATGGAGTTGATTTGAATGGCCAACTTTGTGGGTTTGTTTTAAGTTGCAGGTCTATGCAAATAAGCCACAAACCCTAGTGGCTAACATACCATCAGTCTAATAGCCTGATTTATGTACAGGATCATGGAAAATTGGACAATTCGAATGCGCGGCTCGAAGCGAAGCCGCGGCGGATATTCACAAAATGTTGTATTCCATACATAATGGTATCGGTAGGCACATTTGAATGAGAATAATGATGTTCTGAAACAAAACGCAAAAAATGAGAATAAACAAAAAGCCCTGTGGATCATCTTGAATTATTCGCATTTTACTCAGATTTCCGGTTCTTCAGGTCAAGTGTATCCCGTATGTAAAGCTTTAGTATCAAAGCTCTCAATTGCATTTTTTTATCGCGAATAAACACACATAAAATACAATCATTCATTCCAATGGTTCAAATTACATATATCTTGTGCATATTTGTTCCGGTTATCATTTCTATCGATTCGTCATTTGGTGGAGAGGTTAACTAACCCTTTTTATGATTTTATTTCTGTTCAAAAAACTTTTATCGGTTAAGGACATTATTGTTATCAGGTGAAGTTTAAGATGCACCGGACGATAGATGATGGCGGCGAATGAACTGCTGAATTTCTAGATGTCGCAATTTCATTTCCCATTCCGTTAATTCTGTTAATCCCTGGGATACCCGTTCAGTTTGAAGTATTTCTTTTGATTTACGTGGTACACAAGTAACATTATTGTTCTGGTTTATTATTCATAAATAATCAGGTTTAATAATATACATTATTGAATACAGAATGAATTCCTGCTAATGTTAAAGAACTGTATGAGTGTTTATTTATGTTTTCGAGTGTTTGGTATTTTTCCACTCTTAAATAATTCCAACTGACGTCAACAAAGATGCTTTATTATTGGACAATTCTGTCATTAACTTCAATACATATTAAAAATGTAAAAGCTAATAAGTGGTCCGTCATACGTAATTTTTTTCAGATATCGTTATCGACTGCTGGGCCATTAGCCGTTTAGTTCAAATTATATATAATTGAATTCAATAATATCCTTCCCCTATGCTGAGTTTGTACATAACTCAGGTTCTCAGCAATTCATGTCTCAGCCTACAAGATTCAGATCAGGCCAGATCCTCTCATTACTTGATCTCTTCCTAGTTTCAGATGCCAATATTGCCTATGAGGTAAACTATCTGCCCCCTCTAGGGAAATCCGACCACCTAGAATTAACACCAGAGATACAGATGCTCTTTTCTCCCATACTCACAAAAAGGAATAAGACCCTTGCGGTTCAGTGACTATCATAAGGTTTCTTCTTATCTCAATACTGTTTTTGGGCTAAGTTCATGGATACGACCAATACTGACTCATTATGGAGACTGTTCCACGATAAAACAAGAGAGGCTGTATCCGCAAGTGAGTAGTTTCAAAACACCCGTCAAAACCCAGTGAAACCGTTGATCGATGAGCGGGTCTTGAATCCCATCAGACAGAAAAAATCATTTAGGCGGAAATATACTCGCTGCAAATCGAACGTGGGGTATAGAAATCACCGGTCTTTTTCGAATTTCGTGATGGAATCTATTTAACTGGCGAAAGTTTCATTTGAGATTTGAGAATAAACTTGTTATATCCAAGAACAAGAAGAAGTTGTACAAGTATTTTAGATCCTCAGTTAATTGCAAATTTGGCATCCCTTCAGTAAGGAATCAGTTAGGTGATAGGTTAACTGTAATAGTTCCTATGAAACCGCTTATGTGTTGTCCGAGATTTTTGCCGCATCCTTCTCCGTAGAGCCTGTTGGTACTGTTCCTACTCCTAGTGTGGACCACATAACGCAGGAAATATCCGACACCCCAATAGTAAAGTATCACTTACAAGGGAAGAAGTATATGGCCCCGGGTAATAGTAGAATCACCACATGTCTGCTCAAACATTGTGCTGAAGATTTTTTTGTTCCTCTTCACATTTAATTCTCGAATTTGATCGAGTTAGAATATCTGGGAATAAGGGCAGGTCTTCTGAGATGGATTAAATCTTTTTGTCCAATCGTAGGTATCGTGTGAGAGTAGGCGATGTGTAACTTCCGTGGAAAGGAATGTAACTTCAGGTGTCTCTCAGGGGTCAGTATTGGGTCCAGTCCTCTTCCTCTTATATATTTCTGATTCACCCTCACTTCTCGAATCTGTCCTCTCTTCGTTTACCGACGATACCAAACTCTTCAACCTTTCTTTTCTTAACGCCAATATCCTTCAGGAGGATCTGGATGTCTTTTCAAGATGGTGTCATGTCTGGATGCTACCATTCAACATCCAAAAGTGCTGCATGCTTCACATTGGCAGAAAAACCCGAAGCTGTCTTATTGGATTGACGACAATCGCTGGCAGTCGGAGACTCGTCAAGTCGATCTTAGAGTTCCTGTAAATTCTGATCTGAGCTAGTCCGACCATATATCAACCATCAAGGGAAAGGAAATACAAATAGCATACTTACTAAGTAAATCATTTAAGAACTCCGATAAAACAACCTGGAGGTTTCTATACAAGACGTACATTCGACCGATTTTGTAGTATGTTGGACTGGTGTGGAGGCCACCAACCAAGTATGATGAAAGTCTCTTAGAATCTGTTCAACGGTGAGCCACTCGTATGCCATACCCTTTCAAACGCCCATCTTATGAAAATCGTCTACTTATCTATGATTTACCTAGTTTTGCCGAGTGCCGAAATAGGGTCAATCTGATATTCACATTTAGAATAATAAATGGACATTTTGGTGAAGGCACAGTATCCTTTGAATATGAGTAGATTGCGAAGTCATCACTTTAAGTTGTCAAAGGAGGCTTTCCGATCTTCTCCACGCCAGATGCTTCTTCCTAACAGAGTGTTCAACCCTTGGAATCAGGTGCCAACAACTGTTGTAGAAGTTCCTTTTATGAACGTTTTTAAAAACATATTGGATGAAGGGCTCCTACTTTCATAAAGATGTTTCACTTATTTAATTTTTGCACAATGTTTAATTTATAGATTGTTTTCTTCTTGAAATGTGTTTTCTTGTTGGGTTTATAGGTTTATCCTCAGCCCATATCATTAGTTTAATAGATAAATAAATAAACATACAATATGAAAAACAAACAACTACACATCTTCAGTAAAATAAAACATATATGTGAAGGAAACAATGATAAAAAAACGAAAAAATTTTACGAAAACCGTCAAGTCAAACAATCTGCCATCTAAATTTGATCAAAAAAATTTTACACTTTAGATATTCCATCAATTCTTCGACATTTTCTGTGCATAACGTTCGGGGATTTGTGGACAATACCAGTTGATTTCTTATATTCTGGTCACATAGTTCACATTGCGGAGGAAGTTGTCCGATGAGTATATGTGAAGATGTAAGCTTTGTGATCAAATTCAATGAGATTTTCTACTTACTTCCCGTCAAGTAGGAAAGAAATTTTCTAGTTGGACATGTTTTGGCCCCCATTCCACCGTTGGATTCAGGATAATACGAGTGTATCATAATATCATAAACGATCTTTATATCTATATTATTGAGGAATTTTTTCATTTGTAATGATGGTTTTCCATATCAAGTAAAGGAATTGTATGTTTTTCCTCCGATTTTGAGGAGGATAGAGCATTTTTCATATTGTTTTTGGTTATCATATTATCTAATATTAATGACGAATAACCATTAGTAGTTTCTATTTGTATGCTTCTAACTTGAACTCACCTATGAAATTAGTTAAATTTCTTCAGCTTATATACTATTACAACTTCACGTATGCATAATCATCTTCAAGGATATTTACATGTATTCAAAGTTTCTGACGTAGACACTTTCTTTTTTTTATTAACAATCTGATACTCCTAGCTCTTCTGTGAAGATCCCTCAGAAGCTTTTTCAGCTTATGCGAGTTAGGAGTTCAGTTGAGTTCTGGGTAGGCTTTGTAACTGCGATCTTGCTCCACTTTGTGTCACAGAACTGTTAATTTTTGACCCAACAGTGAGATAGTGGCATACATCCGTCCAACTAGAAAATTTCTATTCCACCTAAACAGGATTTGAACCCGGACCTCCCGGTCACGAGTGCGATTCTCACCCACTGAGATATCCACACTCATTTCTTTGAATTAATTGATTTTTGATTAATTTTGTTCTATTTACACTATTCTGGTGTGTTGGATTTGATTAAGCTTGTACTTTGTCAATAATTTCGCTGAAATTCATATATATTTCATGACAGTAACAAATCTTTTCAACAATTGCTTCACCAATTTCAAATTAAATATCTAAATTCAAATGACTTCTATTTATTGCAACTTTGGCTGTCCTTACATTGAAGAATTGTGAATTTAATATTCCCTATGAATTGAATTTATGAATTTTTGATCACCGTTCAAAAATTTTTCACTCAACTAGTGGTTATGTACACCGAATTTGCTATTTCTTCATAAATTTGGCTTGTGAGTATTTTTATGAATTGAATTATTAATATTTCTATCAGAATTGATCTTATTCAATTGATTTTGGTCTAATTACACTCTAACGAGTCAACTGTCAAGAAAGTACCGGGAATTATCGATTTAATTCTGGCGGGGCAATGAGGCAGGTAAAATTTTTTTTTCCTAGGTTGGTACCACTGTCCTTAATTACTATGCTAAGCTTGAGCGGGATCTGTCAACTAGTGTGTTTGCAACAATTGATTAAGTCAGTCGATGTCAGAGTGTGATTTTTACTATGGGTGATTACGTTGAGCAAAGAATTTGTTTAAAGTTTTGTGTTGCAAATGAATTTTCGTGTGCCGATGCATTGAAAATATTGCAAAAGGCCTTTGGTGATAATGCTCTATCGAAAACTCGTGCATATCAGTGGTACAGAGCCTTCAAGGACGGTCGTAAAGTGGTCGCCCATCGACGGCTTCGATCGAAGATAACGTCGATAAAATTAAGGAAAGGGTGCTGGAAAACCGTCGTACCAGCTTGAGAGAGATAGCACATGATCTTAAGATATCCCACGAGTCCGCACGTACGATTTTGATTGATATTTTGGGCATGAGAAAGGTGGCCGCACGACTCGTACCGAAAGACCTGAATTTTCTTCAAAAACGTCATCGCGAACAGGTTGCTTCAGACATGCTGGATCGCTGTAATTCCGATTCTACATTCATGGAACGCATTACAACTGGTGATGAGACCTGGGTCTACGAGTACGATATGCAAACAAGCCAGCAATCATCGGAATGGGTGGCAAAAAATGATCCGAAACCGAAAAAACCACGCCAAAGCTGCTCGAAAATGAAGGTGATGCTCATTGTTTTCTTCGATATCCGTGGCGTGGTGCACTACGAATTCGTTTCAGAGGGTCAGACGGTAAACAAGGAGTATTACCTAGGCGTTATGAAACGTTTGCGTGAGCGTATCCGTAAGAAGCGGCCAAATTTGTGGGCGAACAACTCATGGATTTTGCTTGGCGATAACGCGCCTTCTCACCGAGCTACGATTGTGACTGACTTTCTCGCCAAAAACTCAACAAACGTGCTTCAGCAACCACCGTATTCGCCGGATTTGGCTCCCTGCGACATTTTCCTCTTCCCAAAACTAAAATTGCCCCTTCGTGGCACCCGTTTTGAGTCTATTGAAGCCATAAAACAAAATTCGGCGCGAGAGCTAAAGTCCATCCCGGAAAGCGCCTATAAAAAATGTTTCGATAATTGGAAGTGCCGTTGGCATAGATGTATTGGAGCAAATGGAGCCTATTTTGAAGGCGACCCAATAAATTTTGACGATTAAATGTAAAAAAGTTGTTTTAATTGAAAATTCCCGGTACTTTCTTGACAGAGTAGTACATCGGTGAGTCTTTTCCTTGGTATTTCTGTATAATTATTTATTATATATATTATATATGAAATTCACAGTTAAAAATACACCTTTCTGAATTCAACGTGGGACATTTTTTGGTGATTGAATTTATTATTCCTTACTATCCAGAAAAATTGGAAATAAATTTGTCTTAGATGATGGATTTAGATAATTTCAGTAAATACATTGTTTTCTTTTGATTCTTTATTAGTTAGTTCTTACTCGCTCATGTTAGTTTTCAAGAGATTCCTTAGATTAAATCTGTAGAGAAATATGGAATGGAATTTAATATTTTTCAAAATGGATTTTCATCAAGTGAAGACTGATTCAATTGAAAATCTGTGGAGTTTTCAAATAATCAATCCAGCTGTTATCGGTAATAGTTGAAAAAACTCTTTGTAGTAACTATTTTTGGAATAATTTTCGATAAGTTCTACTCAGACATTTTGGATGAAAGCATTCAATGTCGGACAACCAAATTTTCCCACTGAAATATTTCAAATTTTTTCACTGTTTGATTTCAATAATTATTCATTTAAAAAAGTAAGAAATCAAGAAAAGAAACCCACATGATGAAATGGATTAAATGTTGCAGACGTTATCAGTATAAGAGATCAAATTGAAATATTTCAGTGGTCACAGAGACGTTTTAATTCTTTTCAAAAGTTTCGTATATAAAGCCTGACATTACTTTCCGATATTTACCTGAATATTTGTTTCAGTTCTTTCGTTCCTCATGATCTACTTCAAGGAAGGTTATCATACTACTGTACACTACAGTAATTCATGTTCCTCAGTCTCACAATAGTTTGTCAGAATTCATCCGGTGAAAAACAATTTCTGTGCCATGAAGAAGTTATTGTCTCTATTCTTCTAAGTTATAATGAAGATTGTCATGGAAGAGGAGATTACGAATTTTATGCCGTAATAAATAGTGTTTCTGTTTTACTTTCAAGGTAACCAGCCTGAGTTTGAGGTGATTCTCATTCTATGGCGCATTGAAGAATTCTTGAAGAAATTAGATCTAGTGAGGTAGGAAATGTTTTCAAATATTCATAAGGAAGGTATATTTCAACAGTAACAAGGGATAATTTCTATTATTTAAAATTTTTCAGTGACTTTGTCTCTTTCGCCTTATTCACACTTGCTGTGAACTGAATATTTTTGTTCTGTAACGTTTTCATATACAAAGTGTTCCACGACGAAAGGGAGAAACTTGGTTTAAGATTAGAGAGCATATGAGTGAGTCTGAATGTTAAGATTCTATGTTTTTCCTTTGGAATATAAAGGATGTTTTATCGAAATTTGCGAAGCCATTAAATTCAAATATCTTTTTACAGTTGTACTTAGATTTGTACTATATAATTTACTCCTAAGATTAAAAAAAATACGCGTTTTAAATGAAAAAACTAGGTGATTTTCACAAATTTTTGAAAATCTGAATAACCTTATTTGAATATTATTTAATATGGATTTCCACCAAGTAAAGACTGATTCAGTTCAACATATATGAAAAAATTAGGACTGAAACGCAATATTTTTCTTCCTTTGTTTTTATAAGATAATAGAGCCCTCTATTTCAAGTCACTACATGAAATTACGATTTGACCTCAAAATTTCTCACCATCATACACGTTGAATAATTACTTTCCTTGCCCACACTTGTCGTTACCAAATTCACTTTCATTAAAATAAAATAGAAAGGCTTTTTACTTGATAGAAGAAATATAACAAAATTTGAATATCAAAACAAATTAAAATATGTTTGTCTTCTACAATTTTAATTTCAAAAAAATTCGTTAGAACATAGATCAATTAATCTCATTATGTAATGTCAATGTATTTAAATAAGCCTTTAAAATAACTTACACTGTTCTTTGACTTTGTTAGAACATAGATCAATCTTGAATTATAAAGTTGATCTGTGTTTCGAAACATTCATTTCTTTGCACATGTGCGTTGTTGATATAGGTTAGTTTTTTGATTTTGATATTTGGAATATTATCTAGGACCGAATAAGGGTTTATTTAGAATTATATTTGTTTTTTGAAGATATAGTGCATGTTTTGAGAGATTTCTGAATTAACTGATTCGAATATTTAAATATATTGAATATTTCAAATAAATTATATTCTTTGAGAAGTCCTTAAGGTGTGTTCATGTTTTTATAAGGCAATTGGTCACTTATAGGTAAGACCAGAAACAAAATTTTGTCTCCTTTAAATATTTATTCATTAATTTTAATGACTTTCGTATATATCTGTTGGTTTATTTATTCCATTTGACCTTATATATTGAGTTTTGATTATATACGTCTATTAAACGTAAGCGGTGCTTATTTTAGACATTAATTTGGTTCTAAAATTTTCTGAATAAAAATTTTTTTGAAATAAAAATTGTAGAAGACAAACATATTTTAATTTGTTTTGATATTCAAATTTTGTTATATTTCTTCTATCAAGTAAAAAGCCTTTCTATTTTATTTTATATATAATATAGAATTATATTTTGGCTTCAATTAATCTCATTATGTAATGTCAATATATTTAAATAAGCCTTAAAAATAACATACACTGTTCTTTGACTTTGTTAGAATATAGATCAATCTTGAATTATAAAGTTCATCTGTGTTTCGAAACATTCATTTCTTTGCACATGTGCGTTGTTGATATAGGTTTGTTTTATGATTTTGATATTTGGAATATTATCTAGGACCGAAGAAGGGTGTATTTAGAATTATATTTGTTTTTTGAAGATATAGTGCATGTTTTGAGAGATTTCTGAATTAACTTAATTGAATATTCAAATATATTAAATATTTTAAATAAATTATATTCTTTGAGAAGTCCTTAAGGTGTGTTCATATTTTTAAAAGGCAATTGATGTTCTTTAAGGTAAGACCAGGGACAAAATTTTGTCTCCTTTAAATATTTATTTATTAATTTTAATGACTTTCGTATATCTGTTGGTTTATTTATTCCATTTGACATTATATATTGAGTTTTGATTATATACGTCTATTAAACGTAAGCGGTGCTTATTTTAGATATTAATTTAATTCTGAAAGTTTTTTGAATAAAAATTTTTTTGAAATCAGAATTGTAGAAGACAAACATATTTTAATTTGTTTTGATATTCACTTTCATTAACTCATCAGTTCTGTTTCTATAACTGCATTTAAATGTAGGAGTAGAATTACATTTTCTCGAGGATGCTATGAAAAAAAAATGAGAAATATTTGATATTTAGCTTGTTATTTTTCATATTATCAATTGATCAGTTTTGAGGTTCAATTTAATGCCGGTGAATTTAGTAACAATAATAAATGAATAATTTACTGTTACATGCCCTAAAATACTAATTATATGCACTTATTTTCTGTGAGTATACTCTTCTATCTTGAAATCAAAATTAACTTCAAAGGTATGAATAGTAACAAGAAATGCTCATAGTTAAATAAACGTGATAACAACTCCGTCCAGTAAATCTAGATATTTCATCTTTGATGCACACAGTACAAATACAATACGAATATTCTACTAATGTTTTGGAATATCTTACTCTATTACCTCTTTGGTCGAAGGTGTTTGAAATTTTTGGTAAGTGTCCAATATTATATGTAATTCAATACTTTTCATCTAGTTCGCTGTATTGTACTTATTTCTTAAATTTGCTGTCAGGTTAAATTCAGTATTCGAAATGTAATTCTTGGCTTAGGAACTGTGCGCGCTGGCTGGAGGACAAAGAGAGACTTAGGACGCACCGGTCCCCTGGGGGGAGTTCCATGCTGGAAAGCTGTTATTTGTGTTGCTTCTGTACTTTGTTCTTTCACAACCAAAAAGGAACATTTTGGTCATGCAGCTGCGTGCTGGGATCGACACGGCGATTCCTTCTGGAGGAGCAGGATCCATCCTATTTCCTTCTCGGTTGTACTGACGCAGGTTCTCTATTTTTCCTTTTCAGACATTCTTTTCTTTCTTTTTCAACTTATCGAGGATCTACTGGAGTGTCAAAACTCGAGCAGAAATCCGGGCAGCAATGATGATAATGGTACATCAGCGTCGGTTAAGAGTTATGCTTACATGCCAGACAATTCTGAGTATGATTGAAATCGGGATGGGTGTTGCAACACATGGCGCTCACCCATATAACTGGCATGGTTCTACCCGATTACAGGTACTCTGTTCATGAGGGCGAATACGCCAGAATCAGATCTGTGCTAGCTTTAAGGGAAGGGATACTATGACGTATTAATTTAATCGAATTCGTGGATTCTGGCATCGATTGGAACTCTTCTTGACGACCGTTAGCCTTCAATGGCTCCGTTTGGAAACAAGGCTACCACGGGAGGTTGAATCGACCCGCACAGGTAATCGTACTCCTGGCTACACAATTTGGTGTTGGACTCGTGGTGGCAATGGTTGAAAGCCTGCATGCTAGGGTAAAAAGGTATTCCCGTGCTGGGTCATAGTTCTTGCACCTGGCTAACCGGGACTGGCTTGGAGGTTTACGGGTCTCGACCTCGCATTAGGCTAAGCTTGACCCGGATCGACTAGGTTGTCTACGGCAAGCCTGGGTCTCGAGCGATAGAATGGACGATGGAAAAAATAAGCCCCTTCGGCGAATGAGTTGCGTCCAAAACAACTCAGGCACGGACAGTTCATAGCCAGCAGAACTGAGATAGTGCTTCGAAGCTATCAGTCTATACTGGAAGCAAAGGGGGACTTGGTTTGCGTGGTGATTGGGCGTATCCCAATCTCGCGCCCATGGGGGCAGTGACCATAGGCCCAACAGGCAGGTAGGCCACTTAAATTACAACTGCGGAAGTGAAACCTAGAATTACGAAACCGAAGTTGTCATTCATGAGACTGAGCCTCAAATAATCGACATTGTACTGAAAAATTCTATTGATCGGATGCGGTACTGTAGATACTCGTGACGGTCATTTAAATGATTTTGTTTCTCATTCGTAATTGTCAAGGCTCAATCTTTTTGATAAACTCACAACTTGCAGAAATATTCATAAGTTTTTTATTTATAGCCGACCAAACATGCAAATTTGAAATGGCACACCCTTCACTATAACTTTCAAAAACACTTTCATAAAGTTCAAACTTTTAAAATGCCGTACACTCAACAAATAAAATATATTATTGGTCAGGCATGCATAACATCAATGAAACTTCAGAAGATCTGTGGTTAATTAAAGTCATGAGATTGAATGCTTCATACCAACTGTTCTTAACTTTGCAGCATACAGCTCGACACAATGTGGTATATCTATCGGATGTTTTTTTTAGAGTGATAGAACTTTAAATTGAAAAAAAACACATTTAAATTAAGATTGAAAATAATTTTTTTTATTTTTATTTCATTTCATGACATTTATGTTTTAAAAATAATTTCCAGCATATGTCCACCACGACTAGCTCTGAAGAACCGCATTTGACCAGACACATTTTGGATCACTTTTTCGAGTAATTTGGGTCTTATTTCATCGATAACACGAGTTATGTTGGCTTTCAAAGCGTCTTTTGTTTCTGGTTTGTCAGCATAAACCAATGGCTTCAAATAACTCCGAAGAAAATAATCCAGTGAAGTTATGTCGCATGATCTTGGAGGTCAATTAATTGGACCATTTCTCGAAATAATGTAATCGCCAAATCTTTTTTTCAATAAATCAATTGTTACGGTAGCAGCATGAGGTGTAGAACCATCTTGTTGGAACCAAAACACTTGGTCGATACCATTCAAATTTTCAAACAAATAATCATTGATCATCGATCTGTAATGAGCAGCATTCACTGGACCATTAGCTCCAGCATCGTTTTTAAAGAAATATGAACCGATGATGCCTCCAGCGTGTAAAGCACACCATACAGTGCCTTTTTCAGGATGCAACGGAACCTGCAGAACTTCTTGAGGATTATTTTCACCTCATATATGGCAATTTTGCTTGTTTACATAGCCGTTCAACCAGAAATGAGCTTCATCACTGAACACAATTTTACGATAAAGAAGTGGATCAACTTCAAGCTGTTCTAGGGCCCAATCAGCAAACAATCGACGCTTATTATGGTCAAGTGGCTGAACCAGTTGGATCTTGTATGAATGAAGACCAAGGTCTTTACGCAAAATTTTCCATTTAGTGGATTCACAGATTCGAACTTGTTGTGAACGTCGACGAATAGACAAATCTGGATCATAATTAACACTATGACTTACAGCAGCGAAATTTTTTTCTGTACCTACAGTTCTTTGTTTTGTTGTTGTTGCATCGAGTAGAGAAAATGTTGTCCTAAATCTATCGATAGTTCGACGAATAAGCTGCCCTGATGGACGATTATGTAAACCATAAATTTCACGAAGTGCTCTATAAGTTTTGCGAATAGAACACTAATTTTGAAAATAAATTGTAACAATTTGTGAACGTTGTTGCGGCGTGAGCCTTTCCATAATAATTTGTCAATGCTTTGACAGAAATGTCAACACAACATTGCTTTTACCTTCTGTTGAAAGTTCTATCACTCTAAAAAAAACACCCGATAAATTCAAACAGAACCTGAGGATATATTTGTTCAACTCTCAAAATTCTTTAATAGTATTCTGATATATTCCTTCTTAAATTTTAGTGAAGCTTTCTGATAGTTGCTTTCATTGGGTGGCTGTTCTAACATCGCCAAAAAATTCAGATTTTTTTGAATTTTTTAAAGGGTTTTCCTACATGTTTGGAAGTTTAATGTGACCTTTACCAATTTATTGGCAGGTTTCCAGATATGATATATCATATACATAGATAAGTCAATATTATTATTATTTGCGAACCAGCTATTGATATTGATGAACAAGCGCGTCAAAGCTCTAGTGAAGTGATCAAGGGCTTCTATGACCTATTTAAATTTAATTTCAAATCCCCTTGTTTTCCTTTGCCACTAAGTTATTAACCTATTAGAATTATAGAAAATGTAAGAATATACCACTTGGTTATATGCCTTAGGAAAATCAGAACTAGAATTATTTCATCAGTAAATCATTTTATTTCAGAACGATTGCTTTTCACTTATCCTTTATCAGTGTTTGGGTGGCTTGATGATTAACTCGCTTATGGTAGAGGTCATCCTCGGCACTAAAATAAATAATAATAATAAATAACAAATTGATGCAGTGAGGTATATACAATATTTTGACAATGAAATTAAATCAGAGTGAAACAAATCTATTCGAAAGATTCATCGAATGACTTGTCCATAGATGGTTTTAACCATGAAAAAATGAGAAAAAATGAAATGAAATAAAATGAAGCATGAGGAATAGGGAATTCAACCACCACACAGGAATCCAATCGAGGGCTAACAGTAGCTGCCGAGAGGAAAAAAAAACCTCACACATTAATATATTATCGGAACACTCAACTTGTTCATTGATTGAATTGTAGAGCACAAACCATTGATCATAGTATCAACTGCCTATCAGTTGGTACTATATAATATAGTTTAAATCAAATTATATCTCATATCAGAATTTCTAATTATTGTTTTAGAAATTTCTTGTTTGACTGACGGAGCTCAATTTATTCGATGAAAATTTTCACGGAGCACATAAATCTTATAGCAATCCCAATACTAGATTAGGGACTACAATAAAGATAGGAGGTGAAAGATTTCAATAAAGTGAGATGAATCAATCCATTTATTCCACAACAATTCTTAGTCACATGTTAATTCATGTCAAATATTAAGATTTGTAAAGAACATGAGACGATTTTTGTTGAGTCTGCTTGTGGTAGAGGTCATCATCAGCTCTGAAATGGGATAAGAAGTTGAATCAGAAAACCCAGAAGTCCTCATATTGAAGAATCAAATGAGCAATTAAGAATTTCAAAACAATTATTCTAAAGTTTAACATCGATTCATGGAAGCTCTCAAGAGATCATCCAAGTTTTATTATGAAATATATAATAAATTATAGCTTCCTTTTATGTAATTTTTCTTTTGTAGTTATCAGTGATAAGTAAATGGACACTTCCGAATAGACAATATTGGAAAAAACATGGAGAGTATTTCAAATTTGAGACCTTCCTCAACAAGAATATAAAATGAGCAGAATTAAACCTTGTGAAAATTTTACACATCAAAAGTAAAAAAATAACAGGTGTAACATAAATAGAGGTTAATTCTTGATAGAAGGTATATAAAATTATTTAAATATTTCAATATTAGCCTTCTACATATTAAATTTAAAAAATTAAATTTAATTATTATAACTTCTTAAATTGAAATTGAAATTAAATATGTAGAAGGCTTCTATTAAAATATTTAAATAATTTTATATACCTTCTATCAAGAATTAACCTCTTTTCATGTTATTTTATTCATGATATATAATTATTTGGTTTCCTTAACATTCTTTATACAGATAGTCCTTGTGCTATAACAGAGGCAGTTAAATTGTCTTTCAATCTTTTAGATCAAGGGTAAACCACAGAAATATTTATCTATAGTTAACCGTTACACTACATTTAAAAATTTTTCAGTTTACCAGAAGTTTTCTAAATTGTTGAAGGGTGAGTAAATATTTGTTGTGGATTGATGTTATATTTATTGAATATGAATTATTTGAATACTGACGAAGCAAAGTCTCTCTTAAAACTTGTTTTTCAGTAATGTTTTTACATATCTTGAGATTTTATACAAAGCAACTTAGTTAGATATTCAATAATATTGAATATTCTAAGTAAGATAGTTTTATGATGGAATTCTTAAGAACATGTTAAACATTTTTGAAAGATATTTGTTTTCATAAGATAATAATTTTGTCTATTCAAAATGTTTAATTTATAGAATTTTGGTTAACAATTTTTATTTATTGGATTTTGTTATATCCTTTGAATGTCTTAGAATGAATGTTTATTTTATATGTCGTTTGATATAAGTGGTACTTATATGACATTATTTTAATTTAATTCCTGAGCAGAATTAAACATTATAAAAAATTTTACACATAAAAAGTAACAAAATAACAGGTCTATCAATAAACTTATTTTTATCAATTATTCAATCCATATTTAATTACTTATATCATTGTCATGTATTAGAAGGCCATTACAAATAAGATATACTGGGGTTCTATATATTTTTAGATATTGATATGTGTTATGCTTGGATATAAGTCCTGATATCAGAATAATTCTAAAGAACATATCCCCTATTACCGATTTCTTTCGAGTTTGGAATATTTAATTCTCATATTTTCTTCAATTCTATATGAATTGTAGTTCGATAGGATCTATTCGAATATTAAATATTAAAATTAAGTAACATAAATCACTAAATCAAGTAGCACTAATGATTCTCTAATGCCAAAATCCTACTCCATTCATTTGTTATATGACTAAAATATGACGTCAAAGCTGAAGAGATTAGATAGTAAATTTGAAAGCTCATGAAATTACAGTAGGCTGATGAACCCCTTCTTCCAGAAAAAAATCATATCTTACGAGAATATGTAGTGCCTTTATATTAAACACGAGTATAATAGGGTTTTAAGCTGTATTAATCATGTTGTAATTTTGAATATGCTAACAAATATGAGATTTCAAATAAAAAGTCATTCAGAATCAACGATGTATCATTTGCTCTATTATACCAATAAAGATTTCATAACCAAAATACAAGGCATTTGGGTGAGAAACTCAACTTTTTTTTAAATATTGAGTTTAATTGAAATACCTTTAAGACCTTCGGAGTAAAAAAACTTACTTTCGCAATCGACAGAAAATCGGTTCAAATCATTTATTCTTGTTTATTATCACATATTAGGTTCAAATTCCGATTAAAACTCAGTTGTTTGATGCGATTCGAGAAATTTTTGAGTATCGATTCCAACACATTCCCTTGTGTGGTGGTGCGCTCAAATTCGTAGAAAATCATTAAGAAACAACTTGAATCGTCTATTGAAGCCACAAATGAATAGGCCAAAACTTATAAAAAATTGGAATAGAGTTGTTCGTTATGGTTATCAGAATGAAAATCTGAATTTGAAGGAATAACTTACCTCACACCCATCTGGAATCCGGAGAGGACGGCTGCGAGCATGGCAAAAACGATGAAGAAGTGTTTCATTTTAGAAGTCGAAAAGCTGTTGGTTTCAACTGAAAGCTGATGTTTGAATGCTGTAGTATCAGTTCATATCCTTTATATAGTGGATTCAGAATATAAAATGAGTAATTAAAAGAGGAATAAATATGAAATGCATCCCAATATCGATAAAATACATATAAAATTGATAACTTTTAATGAAATATGCATTTATTCTTCGTTTTTCATCGTAAACCTGATTGCTTTTCCTTTTTTTGCAACTCGCCTTATTTTAATGGGTAGTAAGGAGATTTCCTACATGCGTACTACTCTTCTTCCTTTATCCAGATGGCCTTTATTCACATTCCAATCGCGCTTTCTTCCTAGTGAACCCATTAACATCTTTAACCCTATCATTCTTCTTACGTTGTCACTTAGCTCTCTGTCTAATAGCATTTTTCTGGCTATTTTCATAGGATTCTGATTCCGCATGTTTCTTGTATAGTTTGCTGTCTCACTTCTGATTCCTGATCACCATATCCGGAAAGCTCTATACTGAGCAATTCCAGTTTCATCTCTTGCTGTATAATTGAATCACCGACCACGAGTTTGCATATAAGGGGTATCTTAGAAATCGCCAAGCCTGTCTGTTAGAGGATATGTGTACAACAAAATCGTTTTGCTGGTGGATCCGATAAAATGTTCTCTGAAGATCTATGGAGCCCATGTATGCTTGTTATATTGGCTAGATTTTCCAACAGCATGCCATACAACAAGTATTGCATCAGTGCTTGATTTTCCTGCAGCCTTGTTGCTCATCTGATAGGGAAATGATACTGTAGATATTATTGGTGATTATTTCACTTATTCATTAAAATACTGTCTCTTATATATGTGTAAAAATAAAACTGTTATTTTTAGGGAAAATCACGTTGTAACTTCTATGTTCTATGATCTATGTTCAATGTCTAAGATTTTAACCTAAAATTGTCACATGTCATATTTAGTCAGCTGTTAGAAATGTGAATTGAGAAACTCGAAGAAATAGCATTGTTTTTGATTTCTTCCAGGTTAGTAAGCTATTTATTTTATTTCTTTTTATTTCTTTGTATTTCTTTGTATGTTATTATTTTATTATGTGTATGTTATTCTGGTATATTTTAAACTAAAGAACATAAATTCTTCCAGAATTATGACATCAAATCGTCTATTTCTTCAATTATAAAAATAAGAATGAGTGTGGATAGCTCAGCGGGAGAGCATCGGACTCGTGACCGGGGCGGTCCGGGTTCGAATCCTGTTCAGGTGGAAAAGAAATTTTTCAGTTGGACGGGTGTCTGCCACCATTTCACTGTTGGGTCAAAAATTAACAGTGCTGTGACCTAAAGTGGCGCAAGATCGCAGTAACAAAGCCTACACAGAACACAACTGAACTCCTAACTCGCACAAGCTGAAAAAGCTTCTGAGGGATCTTCACAGAAGATTTAGGAGTATCAGGATAATAATAAATAAAAAAAAAAAAAAAAAAATTACATTCTTATAAATCAAAAAACTTGAGCTATAATGACGACATCCATGAAGATTTGCACAGCTTTGGAAGCATCCAATACTGATAAGAAGATAAATACATACAAATTCCAATGGATCCAAACTACGGGAACGGAAAATACATATTACGAAATACCAGAAGACAAGCAGGATATATCTGACCATCATGAACTTTTGGCTCTACCGAAAGTGAAGAATATCTTGAAATCGATTAAAGTAAGAGGTTCATTTCGTACGTGTGTCATTTCAGTAACTCCTGAATTGAAAGAAATATATTTTGATGCCGAAGAAGATTTACAACTGATTTATTCACCCGCATACGTGAGAACAGTATTTGGAAATGAATCACCAAAACCACAGGATACGGTAGAACTTTCAAGAAAAAGCAAGGATTTCAAGAGGATAAAAGAGGACTTTGTGCTGCATGATTTTGATGGTGAGAGTATTTCAGTGAATTCATGGTTAGAAAAATTCGAGACGGAATGCACGCATTGTGAAGTAGAAGAAGATAGAGACAAAATTTTGATGTTACGGTTACTTCTCGATGGAATAGCGAAAGAATGGTTTGATTCTAAATTAATTACATTAGGTCTAGACAAAAGTTTTCAAACATGGGAAGATAACTGCTTAGAGAGTTTTTGTGAAACGAGTTGGCATAAATATAGAGAGGCCTATTCATTTAGGTACATAGGAGGAAGTTTATTTGACTACTTTAGGAAAGAAAATTTGTTGTTAAATCTCCGAAATAATTTTTCAAGTGACATATTAATTGATTTAGTTGTGACAGGTTTGCCGAATATTTTAGAAGATAGAATTGATCGATCAAATGTAACAACTTTCGAAAAATTATTGGGTTAGTTGCGAAAGCTAGAAAGTTCAGAAAAATATGACATCGATCGAAACAAAGAAAATCATAGAATGGATAAATCTGCCGAACAAATTCCCTCCAATTCACAAATAAATAGAAAACCAGTTAAGAAGGAACCATGCTCAATTTGTGAGAAGAATGGTTTTTCAGGTAAATTTCATCCGGAGACTTTATGTCGGCTAAGGAATAAATCCAATAATTTTGAACAAAAAAACGTACCCGGTAACATAAAAACTGTAAACAATGTTGGGGTACATGATGAATTAAATCAGGCCATTTCAAACTAAAAAAACTAAGACTGCTGCCATTGATAACATTGAAGGTGTTTATAAATAATAATGAATTCTGTGGTATTTATGATTTGGGCTCAAATGTTAGTCTTTTGAATTCCAAAGTAGCAGAAAAGTTATGACTACGTATTCAAGATGATAGAAACACATTCAAAACAGTCAGTGGCAGTGCAAAATTTTCAGGAAAAATAATAACAAAAATGAGAATCAATAATATCAAAAAACAAGTTGTACTTTTTTAAGTTAATGAGAAAATTTTCGAGTATGCTAGTCTACTCGGACTAGATTCTATTTCCAATTTTCAATTAAAACAAGATTTTGATTCGAATATTTATCAAAGATTAGATATGAATGAAGAGATAAAGATCGATTGTGTCCATAATAATAATAACAATGATTACACCATCAATTTCAATGAAGGGATACCAACAGAACTTTTCGAAGCAAAATTAGACCATTTGGAAACTAATCAGAGAAATAAAATTGAAGTTTTAATAAATAAATATGACCATATTTTCGCAAAACACAAGTTTGATAATGGTCAGGTACAAAATAATGAGGCACGTATAAAACTTTTAGAACACAAATTTATAGCAAAAAAAAAACCATACAGATGCTCAATGGAGGATCAAAAAGATATAGAATTGCAAATAAGAAGATTGTTGAAGCGAATCTGATTAAGGAGTCCTCCTCACCTTTGGATCACCAGTCACTTAAGCATATAAGAGAGATGAAGGGGCTAAAACCAGATTATGTGTCGATTTTCGTGAACTCAATAAATTAATTGTTCCCGAACCACAGCCTTTCCCATTAATTGATGAAATCTTAGGGAAGACCCGAAATGCAATATTCTTCACTACATTAGATGTAAATTCTGCCTTTTGGTCGATTCCTAGTCGTATCAAAGATATATATATAAGACTGCTTTTGTGACACAGAATGGTCACTGGCAATGGAAATGTTTACCTTTTGGACTTAAAACATCGGCGGCCATATTTCAACGTATATTGAATTATATTATAAGAAAATATAACCTGAATTTATTCTGTCTAAATTATATAGATGATATTGTAATATTTTCTTCAACATTTGACCAGCATATAGAACATTTGAAGAGTCTCTTGAAAGCAATATGTAATGAAGGATTCAGACTTAAATTTATCAAGTGTAATTTTGCAGAAGAAGAAGTCAAATATTTAGGACATATGGTAGGAAAAAATACAATACGACCTATAAATGACAATTTAATTTCCATTAGGAATTTTTCTCCACCAGATACTCGGAAGAAGATAAGCCAATTTTTGGGCAAAGTTAATTTTCATCACAAATATATAAAAGATTCAGCTAGATTATTAGAACCGTTGCAAAATTTTACTGAAAAAAGATGTAAAATTCAATTGGTCATTGGCTTGTCAGGAAGCTTTTAATAAGGTTAAGGACATCCTTTGTTCTGAGCCAATTCTTGCAATTTTCGACCCAAATGCCTATACTGCTATATATACCGATGCCAGTATTTAAGGACTAGGAGCTGTTCTCAAACAAAAACCGATTAATGGTGAAATGAAACCTGTAGCGTATTTTTCTAAAAAACTAAATGAATATCAAAAAAACAAGAAAGCAATATTCCTAGAATGTCTGGCAATTAAAGAGGCAATTAAATTTTGGAAATATTGGCTAATAGGACATAAATTTATTGTTGTTACTGACCATAAGCCATTAGAAGGAAAAGAATTTCGTACAAGACCAGATGAAGAGCTGGGTGACATGATGAATTTTCTATCACAATTCGATTTTGAGATTAGATATGAACCAGGAAAAGGAAATATAGAAGCAGATTGCCTTTCTAGAAACCCATTTCTGGCAGAAATGGAGAATATGGACGAATGTATAAGAACAGTTAATTTGGTGGAATTAAATGAAATAAAAAACGATCTCTTGATGATAAATAGTATGAGAAAAACTGATCCCATTGCTCTAGAAGAACTTATTGAAGAGAGAAATTTACCAAAAGATAAGGAAATAGCTTACGAAAATTCTTCACGCTATCATGAATACAATAAAAGACTAATCGACAAGAATAGGAATCATTACGATTTTAAAATTGGAGACTATGTTTACGTTAAAAATAAATAAAAATTGAATGGAAAATAACTTGATGAAAAAAGAAAAGGACCTTTTCCAATAGTGAAAAAAAAATTCTAACACTATATATTAGATAGATATTGGAAATAAAAGAAAGGAAAATAACTATTTTCATGTAACTAAGTTGCTCTATGTGAAAACGCAAACTTATTATAGATAAATAAGTTTTTAGTTTTAAACATTCGAATACCGAACAACATGCAGACTTATGACCATATTTGGAACCAATTTTTCTTTCACTGCCAACATCTTCAATTTTTAACTATTTTCAAACGTTAGAATTACATTCAGTGATGAATAATGATGGACTGAAAAACCCCACTAAGTATGAACTACTTAAACATAAGTAAACAAATATAAACTTCCGCTTTTAATTTATTTACACGACAATTATTTCGTTATACCATGACTTCATCAGGTGAGTATTAAAAACAATAAAATAGCGGAAATTAATATCTGTTTTTCCTATATTGGAGATGAGTTTCCGTCAAGTAAAGACCGAGATAATCAAAAATTCAGTCATAAACTACTTTAAGTTTTCAATATCTTGAAACAAACAAAGCCACTATGATCTCTGAAATATATGGGAGTAGCACACAATTTCAATTTCAAAAAAATTTTTATTCAAAAAACTTTTAAGAATTAACTTAATGTCTACAGTAAGCACCACTTATATTTAATAGACGTATATAATCAAAACTCAATATATAATGACAAATGGAATAAATAAACCAACAGATATAAAAAAGGTCATTAAAATCAATAAATAAATATTTAAAGGAGACAAAATTTTTGTTTCTGATCTTACCATTAAGAACACCAATTGCCTTTCAAAAACATGAACACAACTTAAGGACTTCTCAAAAAATATAATTTATTTGAAATATTTAATATATTTAAATATTCAAATAAGTTAATTCAGAAATCCGTCAAAACATGCACTATATCTTCAAAAAACAATTATAATTCTGGTAATCTCTTCATCGGCACTGAATAATATTCGCAATATCAAAATCAAATAACTATCACTATATCTCACCTCACACATGTTTAACAGGATAATTGCTTTAAACAGACTAACTTCAAAATTCAAGATAGTCTATGTTCTTAACAAAATCACAGAAAAGTGTCCTCACACTTTTCTGTGTATCTTATGTTATAAGGTTATATTTAAATCATTGACATTCCATAATGAGATTTATTAAAGCCTAAATATAATTATATATTATATATAAAATAAAATAGAAGAAGGCTTTTCACTTGATAGAAAAAATATAACAAAATTTGAATATCAAAACAGATTTAATCTGTTGATCTTCTACAATTTTAATTTCAAAAAAATTTTCGTTCAAAAAAGTTTTAGAATTAAATTAATGTCTATAATACAATAAGCACAGCTTATATTTAATAGACGTATATAATCAGAACTCAATGTATAATGTCAAATGAAATAAATAAACCAACAGATATAAAAAAGGTCATAATAATTAATAAATAAATATTTGAAGGAGACAAAATTTTTGTTTCTGATCTTACCATTAAGAACACCAATTGCCTTTCAAAAACATGAACACAACTTAAGGACTTCTCAAAAAATATAATTTATTTGAAATATTTAATATATTTAAATATTCAAATAAGTTAATTCAGAAATCCGTCAAAACATGCACTATATCTTCAAAAAACAATTATAATTCTGGTAATCTCTTCATCGGCACTGAATAATATTCGCAATATCAAAATCAAATAACTATCACTATATCTCACCTCACACATGTTTAACAGGATAATTGCTTTAAACAGACTAACTTCAAAATTCAAGATAGTCTATGTTCTTAACAAAATCACAGAAAAGTGTCCTCACACTTTTCTGTGTATCTTATGTTATAAGGTTATATTTAAATCATTGACATTCCATAATGAGATTTATTAAAGCCTAAATATAATTATATATTATATATAAAATAAAATAGAAGAAGGCTTTTCACTTGATAGAAAAAATATAACAAAATTTGAATATCAAAACAGATTTAATCTGTTGATCTTCTACAATTTTAATTTCAAAAAAATTTTCGTTCAAAAAAGTTTTAGAATTAAATTAATGTCGATAATACAATAAGCACAGCTTATATTTAATAGACGTATATAATCAGAACTCAATATATAATGTCAAATGAAATAAATAAACCAACAGATATAAAAAAAGGCATAATAATTAATAAATAAATATTTGAAGGAGACAAAATTTTTGTTTCTGATCTTACCATTAAGAACACCAATTGCCTTTCAAAAACATGAACACAACTTAAGGACTTCTCAAAAAATATAATTTATTTGAAATATTCAATATATTTGAATATTCAAATAAGTTAATTCAGAATTCTAGCAAAACATGCACTATATCTTCAAAAAACAATTATAATTCTGGTAAATTCTTCATCGGCCCTAAATAATATTCCAAATATCAAAATCAAATAACTATCACTATATCTCACCTCACACGTGTTTAACAGGATAATTGCTTCAAACAAACTAACTTTAAAATTCAAGATAGTCTATGTTCTTAACAAAATCACAGAAAAGTGTCCTTACACTTTTCTGTGTATCTTATGTTATAAGGTTATATTTAAATCATTGACATTCCATAATGAGATTTATTAAAGCCTAAATATAATTATTTATTATATATAAAATAAAATAGAAAGAGGCTTTTTACTTGATAGAAGAAATATAACAAAATTTGAATATCAAAACAGATTTAATCCGTTAGTCTTCTACAATTTTAATTTGGAATATTATTTAGGGCCGATGAAGAGATAACCAGAACTATTATTGTTTTTTGAAGATATAGTGCATGTTTTGAGAGAATTCTGAATTAACTTATTTGAATATTTGGATATATTAAATATTTCAAATAAATTATACTTTTTGAGAAGTCCTTAAGTAGTGTTCGTGTTTTTGAAAGGCAATTGGTGTTCTTAATTGTAAGATCAGAAACAAAAATTTTGTCTCCTTTAAATATTTATTTATTAATTTCAATGACTTTTTTATATCTGTTGGTTTATTTATTCCATTCGACATTATATATTGAGTTTTGATTATATACGTCTATTAAATATAAGCGGTGCTTATTGTAGCTATTAATTTAATTCAAAAATTTTTTGAATAAAAATTTCTTTGAAATTAAAATTGTAGAAGACTAATAGATTACATCTGTTTTGATATTCAAATTTTGTTATATTTCTTCTATCAAGTAAAAAGCCATTTTCTATTTTATTGAATACAAGTATTCATTTTTTGGAATTTTCACAACTTTCAGTTTTTCGTGAAATTTTGTGCAGTCATGAAATACTAAATATACATATTCACAAAGGAATTTGGGTTTTCTTTAATAGAAAACAAAAATTAATTCAATATCCTCAACTTTTGAGGAGCACTTTATATTAAGATTGCAAAGCTAGGTTAGATGTTTCACAGAATATGGGAAGTAAATAATTGATATCAAATTCAATAAATCAATTTATTTCAGAACATATGCTTCACTGATTAGAAACCAGAGTTTGTGAGGTACGTTGCCGAATTCGTCTTTGGTAAAAGTCATCATCATCAGCCCTGAAATATAGTAATCGGTTGAATAATGGAACAAGAATCTTACATCAATAACTCTCCTTCAATTGATACAACATAGCTTCGATCAAAATGCGCTTCATATTGGTATTTTCTCTTAATTTTGAGCAGTTCAATTGATCTTACAAAAAGTAGCATCTAGTACTTAAATTTAACGAGGTCCTCACTATCAGATTGGATGACGACAAGATGAATAGAAGAAGGAAAGTTCAGTAGAATGACATGAATCAATCCATATTTAAAAATAATTTCAAATCAATAATTATCAACTTTTGTAAAGTACATTAGACTCCTTTTAATTTTTTTCAATTAATTTTTTTGGAATCTTCTTCTTTGGTAATTTTTGTTCTTATGACGAAGTTTAATCATTTGTACTACAAAGGAACTTTGCTGCTGCAAAACAAATCTACATATAATAATTTCAAGTGGCTATCCTGGAATATATTCAAAATTCCTTCAATTATGGAAACTCAAAGGAAAGCTACACGGGGTAAAGTAGAATGATGCTACTACCTTCACAATTTTTTTCCACGCTTTAGAATAGAGATTATTCTTATTATCCCGATAAATGAACTCAAAAAATAAATAATCCTGAAATAACTTTTAGTATTATCATAATCAGATACTTAATTGGCACTGCGCATAAATGAGACAAAAGTTTAATAAGTGGATGTTAATTACAGCATTGGTTTTCTGAACGAAATTAAATTTTGGTTTCACAACTTACCTCACTCCCATTTGGACATTGGAGAAGATAGCGATAAGCATGGCGAAGTAGATCAAAAAATGTTTCATTATAGCAAGTCTTGAAACTACTACTGGTTTCTAACTAGAAGTTGATGTTCGAATGCTTTGATATCGTTTGAGTTCTTTATATAGTGAATGTTAGATATAAAATGAGTAATTAAAAGAGTCATAAATATGAAATTTCTCTCAATATTGATAAATTTATTATAACATCAATTGTTTGTGATCAAATATGTCGTAAAATTTTTTGTATGAAATTTTCCTGATATTCTATTGAGTCCTTCAAGACAAAAATCATGAATGATAAAAAATTCCTCGGATCTATCACGGAAGCAAATGAACATAATCTTAATTTGACCTTGATTTTCAATAGATATTCTGAAAGATATATTTGCAACTTTTAAATGTTCACTTTTAATATTATTCATTTGTTTAGACTCAAAACCTTTCCTAAAATTTTCTAGTCTCCAGCTATTGCCGTTCGGAAATTACCATTTTTTACTTCAAGTCTTCTGCCTGTACTACCGATCGTCGCGAAATTCAACATGTCTTGGCGTCGTTATTTTATATCTGAGTATCAAATTTCATTATGATCGGATCAGTAATTCAAAAAAAAATTGTGAAAATAATACAAAGTTCCAAATGTGAATAACTGCGAAATTATTGGACCGATTCCTCCCATTAATGAATTCATCTGAGATATTCGGGCTCAAACCTACCCTGAAAGTTTTTTGAAGGTAGGGCTGTATTTCCCTGCTCTACTGAAAAAGTTTTTCTTTTATCTTCTTATCATGTCTGGAGATCAAAGACATGAAAACGATCGCTATGTTAGCGACATCGATAGGAATTGTTGCCTGTCGAGATGTTTCTTTGTCCTGTCGCTAAATTAGCTGCTGCGTTGATTCTACTGCAATGATGGAAGGGAGTGAGTTCTATCAGTTTTTGAATTGGCATAAGAACGTGACTCTTTTATCAAGTGACTACAGTTTGCCTCCAGAGGCAGAAAGTGTGATAAGGATTACTCCATATCATCGCGCGAAGCGAGAACCCCTCCGAAGAGATTAACCCACCAGCTTCCAGTTTGGGCTTCAGCTCGAAAGCCTACAACCGTCTGACTGGTAGCAGCGAAGCACTATCTAACCTCTACTGGCTCTGCATGGTCAGTACCACCCGAGTTGTTTGGGACGCAACTCACTCGCTGGAAGAAGGGCTTCTTATCCAAGCTCCCGGACGCAACTCACTCGCCGGAAGAAGGGCTTCTTATCCAAGCTCCCGGACGCAGTCCCATGAACTAAGATAATCCCAAGATTGATGGTAGGGAGTATGTGGTCAGAAAGAAAAAAAAAACGCGAAAACCCACTGAGTACCAGAGGTGTACCACAAAGCGTTTATGAAGGCGATTAAAACAAGTGTTGCAACATAATCGTTGTGCTGTTATGCTGACCATGTTTTATAGAAAATTCTTATATATGTCTGTTCCCCTGCGTACACTTTATCACAAAATTCTGGACTTTGAACTTTCTTCAAACCTTCCACGATTTGTGCTATTTTAACTGTGAATCAATGTCTGTAAAGTTTAAACGGAAACAGTTGGAGGCAGACTGATTGAATAATCTTTCTTATAGCGTGGCAGAATTGTATAATGTCCCCTTCAGAGTTCTGTCAGGTATGCAAGATGGCCATCTAAGGGTGAAACGTAGTCGTGGGAAGCTGTATAAAAGTGAGTTTACTGCATGTGCACAGAACAGTTAGATATATATTACTGGAAGCTATGGCCTATGGTAGCTTATCACCTTCTCCTCTTTCTTCGAGATAGTATGACAGCTGCGTGTTATGTTGATGTTCTACAAAACTCTGTATTGTCCTATCTAAATGTTTGTCCGCACGTCCCTTTGCAAACAAAGCACATCTCCATTTGACTCTTCAAATTATGGATTTTCTCCAAGACGTAGGCATTGAGATGTTTTTCCATGGCCCTTATTCACTAAATTTAATTCTTATCGAAGATTTGTTGGATATGATGGGAACAAAGCTGTCTACTTAACCACATTCTCCACAGACTGGTACAGATCATCAAGTTTAATTTGTAATTTGTAAAATTTCCTGATACTTAAATTTTTACTGGAGTGTACACAGCTATGGGATCTTCATATACTACTCTGTCAAGAAAGTACAGGGAATTTTCAATTAAAACAACATTTTTACATTTAATCGTCAAAATTTATTGGGTCGCCTTCAAAATAGGCTCCATTTGCTCCAATACATCTATGCCAACGGCACTTCCAATTATCGAAACATTTTTTATAGGCGCTTTCCGGGATGGACTTTAGCTCTCGCGCCGAATTTTGTTTTATGGCTTCAATCGACTCAAAACGGGTGTCACGAAGGAGCAATTTTAGTTTTGGGAAGAGGAAAAAGTCGCAGGGAGCCAAATACGGCGAATACGGTGGTTGCTGAAGCACGTTTGTTGAGTTTTTGGCGAGAAAGTCAGTCACAATCGTAGCTCGGTGAGAAGGCGCGTTATCGTCATGCAAAATCCATGAGTTGTTCGCCCACAAATTTGGCCGCTTCTTACGGATACGCTCACGCAAACGTCTCATAACGCCTAGGTAATACTCCTTGGTTACCGTCTGACCCTCTGGAACGAATTCGTAGTGCACCACGCCACGGATATCGAAGAAAACAATGAGCATCACCTTCATTTTCGAGCGGCTTTGGCGTGGTTTTTTCGGTTTCGACTCATTTTTTGCCACCCATTCCGATGATTGCTGGCTTGTTTGCATATCGTACTCGTAGATCCAGGTCTCATCACCAGTTATAATGCGTTCCATGAATGTAGAATCGGAATTACAGCGATCAAGCATATCTGAAGCAACCTGTTCGCGATGACGTTTTTGAAGAAAATTCAGGTCTTTCGGTACGAGTCGTGCGGCCACCTTTCACATGCCCAAAATATCAATCAAATCGTACGTGCGGACTCGTGGGATATCTTAAGATCATGTGCTATCTCTCTCAAGCTGGTACGACGGTTTTCCAGCACCCTTTCCTTAATTTTATCGACGTTATCTTCGATCGAAGCCGTCGATGGGCGACCACTTCACGACCGTCCTTGAAGGCTCTGTACCACTGATATGCACGAGTTTTCGATAGAGCATTATCACCAAAGGCCTTTTGCAACATTTTCAATGCATCGGCATACGAAAATTCATTTGCAACACAAAACTTTAAACAAATTCTTTGCTCAACGTAATCACCCATAGTAAAAATCGGCACGCACTCTGACATCGACTGACTTAATCAGCTGTTGCAAACACACTAGTTGACAGATCCCGCTCAAGCTTGGCATAGTAATTAAGGACAGTGACACCAACCTAGGGAAAAAAACTTTACCTGCCTCATTGCCCCGCCAGATTTAAATCGATAATTCCCGGTACTTTCTTGACAGAATGTATATCATCAATTTATTTTTAGGTTATATGTTAATAAAATTTCTTGTAAATGCCAAAGTCGAGTGAAATAACTTCTTCTACTAAGTGTAAATCTTTGAATCTCAATAGCTATATTGAAACAACTTTTTGAATGGAAATTTAGGGGTTAATTTCGGAAAGGCGCGAAACTAAAATGACACAAATGTCCGAGGTATAAATAAAATAACATAAAAAGAGGTTAATTCTTGATAGAAGGTATATAAAATTATTTAAATATTTTAAAAATTAGCCTTCTACATATTTAATTACAAAAGATTATATTTAATGATTATAACTTCTGAAAATAAATTGAAATAATGTCGTATAAGTACCACTTATATCATGACATATAAAATAAACATTCTTTATAAGACATCCGAATGGTATAACAAAATCCAATAAATAAAAATTATTAACCAAAATCCTATAAATTAAATATTTTGAATAGACAAAATTTTGTTTCTGCTGATCAATCTTATGAAAACCAATATCTTTCAAGAATATCCAACATAATGTTAAGAATTTCATCATAAAACTATCTTACTTAGACTATTCAATATTATTGGATATCTAACCAAGGTACTTTATATAAAAACTCAAGATATGTAAAACATTACTGAAAAACAAGTTTTAAGATCAACTTTGCTTCATCAGTATTCAAATATTCATATTCAATAAATATAACATCAATTAACAAAAAATATTCACTCACCCTTCATTCCTCTAGAAAAAGTTCTACCGAAATGAGACCTTTAAATTTTGTCTATTCAAAATATTTAATTTATAGGATTTTGGTTAATAATTTTTATTTATTGGATTTTGTTATACCATTCGGATGTCTTATAATGAATGTTTATTTTATATGTCATGATATAAGTGGTACTTATACGACATTATTTTAATTCATTTTCAGAAGTTATAATCATTAAATATAATCTTTTGGAATTAAATATGTAGAAGGCTAATTTTTAAAATTTTTTTAAAAATTTTTAAAATATTTAAATAATTTTATATACCTTCTATCAAGAATTAACCTCTTTTTATGTTATTTTATTCATAATATATAATTATTTGGTTTCCTTAACATTCTTTATACAGATAGTCCTTGTGCTATAGCAGAGGCCGTTAAATTGTCTTTCAATCTTCTAGATCAAGGGTAAACCACTGATATATTTTTGTGTGTAGTGAACCGTTCTCTCTACATTAAAAGGTTTCATTTCGGAAGAATTCTTTCTAGAAGATCGAAGGGTGAGTGAATATTTGTTGTTAATTGATGTTAAATTTATTGAATATGAATATTTGAATACTGATGAAGCAAAGTTGATCTTAAAACTTGTTTTTCAGTAATGTTTTACATATCTTGAGTTTTTATATAAAGAACCTTGGTTAGATATCCAATAATGTTGAACAGTCTAAGTAAGATAGTTTTATGATAAAATTCTTAAGATTATGTTGGATATTCTTGAAAGATATTGTTTTTCATAAGATTGATCAGCAGAAACAAAATTTTGTCTAGTCAAAATATTTAATTTATAGGATTTTGGTTAATAATTTTTATTTATTGGATTTTGTTATACCATTCGGATGTCTTATAATGAATGTTTATTTTATATGTCATGATATAAGTGGTACTTATACGACATTATTTTAATTTATTTTCAGAAGTTATAATCATTAAATATAATCTTTCGGAATTAAATATGTAGAAGGCTAATTTTCAAAATTTTTTAAAAAATTTTTAAAATATTTAAATAATCTGAGGTATAAATTCACGACATTAATGTGATTTTCTGAGTGTCACCGCTGCAGCTGGTGAGTTCAGGATGTAATCTACCAGTCGAATTCTCACACAAACTTCACAGTCAATCAATATTTCAACAATAACGCGTCGGATGTTGCCTTCTCAGCAATCAGTTTTTCCGTTTTATTGGTCTTTTTTCAGAGAAAATATCTAATAGCGTCAAATCTCAGCAGCAAGGTGGTTTATTAACAGGTTCATGAGGTCATAATTTATCGTTCGTCTAATATTTATAATGTTTGTTTCGGTGAATTGATTGTATTTGGAATCTAGCGCCTTACTTTTTCTGAAGAAAATAGTGTTTCGACAATGGTTTGTGAAAAATCATCATTCTTATTAGGTAGTTCCTATTATTGACCAAATTTTTTAATTAATTTAGGCTTTATTATTGAAAAGAAGTTTCAAATGAAATTTCGCATGCTGATTTGAACAATTTGCGATTATTATTTCATAGTGCATGTTGAGTAGTGATAATGAAGTGACGAACCTAACCTACCTCAAAACAACCTAGAGGTATTGAATGGGTTCTTACAGAAAATATTGTTGCTATGCAATTTATAAAACGAAACATATATGAAGGATATAATATTTGAAATGTATATATGAAAATATTTTTTATTCTATTGTTTTGGTATTTACTACGTGTAAATTCATTATAAATGATGATAAATGGGGGGAAAATAAAATATAATTATCAATTTACACCATGTATTTAATACACTCTTTATGAAACTGGCAATTGTTTAGACACACAATCCCATCATCTGAGCAAGTTATAAACTGAAGTATCGGGTGTATTTTTTCAGAGTGATATAACTTTAAATTGAAATAAAACACACTGAATTAAGACTGAAGCCAATTTTTTTTTATTTGAAAGATAATTTTATGACATTGATGTTTTGAAAATAATTTCTGGCATATGTCCCCCAAGACTAGCTCTGAGGAACCGCATTCGACCAGACCAATTTTGGACCACATTTTCGAATAATTGAGGCCTTATTTCATCAAAAACACGAATTATGTTGGCTTCCAAAGCGTCTATTGTTTCTGGTTTATCAGAATAAACCAATGACTTGACATAACCCCAAAGAAAATAATCCAGTGGAGTTATGTCGCATGATCTTGTAGGCCAATTAATTGGACCATTTCTCGAAATGATGTTATCGCCAAATATTTCTTTCAATAAGTCAATAATAACGGTAACAGCATGAGGTGTAGCACCATCTTGTTGGAACCAAAACACTTCTGGGTCGATTCCATTTGAATTTTGAAACAAATAATCAATGATCAGCGATCTGTAACGAGCACCATTCACTGTAACATTAGCTCCAGCATCGTGTTTAGAGAAATATGGGCCGATGATGCCTCCATCGTGTAATGCACACCATACAGTGCATTTTTCAGAATGCAATGAAACCTGCAGAACTTTTTGAGGACTGTTTTCACTCCATATACAGCAATTTTGCTTTTATATAGCCGTTCAACCAGAAATGAGCACAATTTTACGATAAAAAAGTGGATCAACTTGAAGCTGTCCTAGGGCCCAATCAGCAAACAAACGTGGCTTATTATAGTCAAGTAGCTTTAGTTCCTGAACAAGATGGATCTTGTATGGGTGTAGACCAAAATTATATTGCAAAATTTTCCATGGGGTGAATGCACAGAGTCCAACTTGTTGTGAACGTCGGCGAATAGACAAACCTGGATCATCATTAACACTTTGACTTACAGCAGCGATATTTCCTTCTGTAGGTGCAGTTTTTTGTCTTGTTGTTGTTGCTGCATCGAATAGAGAAAATTTTGTCCAAAATCTATCGATAGTTCGACGAATAAGCTGCTCTGATGGACGATTATGTAAAATATAAATTTCACGAAGTGCTCTGTAAGTTTGGCGCATATAACACTAATTATGTCAATGCACTAAATTTGTCAATGTTTACTGAGCAGAAATGTCAAAACAACATGGCTTCTTCCTTCTGTCAAATCACAGTCGCCCCCCAGGCATTAGATCTTGACGTGATGGGGGCGCTCTCTTGACTAGGACCCTAGATTCGTCCCGGCGAATTGGAGGGTTAAGTCTTGGTGTCTAACGTAATGCCATTTCGCGCCAGTCACTGGACCTGTATGGTGGAAGATCTCCGAATGGGGCCCTAGTTTTACTCAGGTGAAATGGAGGGCTGAGCCGGTTGATTAACTCAGTGACAAGGGAGTCTGTCGCAGCACAGGGCTTCTCCCTTAAAACTGGCGTACTCTACCCTATCGCAGTATAAATCTCCGGATTCTGTGTAATGGCCGAGTGCGTTATGTAGCATACTGCGTTACCTCGGGGGGGTGGGCTTGCCCTCAGGTGTTACTTGTACCACCTGGCCACCCCAATTGGTGTTGGACTCGAGGGCGCAGTGGTTGAAAGTCCGCATGCTGGACTAGGGGGGTATTTCATTTATCTGTTCGCAGACCCCCATTTTCGGGATATTCTCATGAAACGACTCGGGGTTTAACGGGACTTGACGGTTCGACCGGCCTGTTCTGGCCCCTGGATCTGTGCGTAACAATTTAGGGTTTGTGGATCTTGACGAAATGGCTCCGCCATTAGTGCTTGACGCCAGGATCAATCAAATGACTTCACATGGGTTCGGTGGGTCAGGACGTATAGTCCGCTAGACGGTGCTCGTACCAGGATCAATTGTAGTCGTCAATCTTGAGTTTATCTTAGTTCTTGGGACTGCGTTCGGGTGGATGGATAAGAATTCCCTCCGGCGGGTGAGTTGCGTCTCAAACAACTCGGGTACTGACCTGCTGAGCCAGTAGAGGTTGGATAGTGCTTTCGCTGCTACCAGTCAGACGGTTCTGGCTTTCGAGTCGGGGCCCAAACTGGAAGCTGGTGGGTTCATCTCTTCGGAGGGGTTCTCGCCGAGCGCGATGATATGGCGTAATCCTTATCACACTTTCTACCTCTAGGGGTGGACTGTGGAGACTGCTTGGTAGTCACTTGGAAAAGAGGCCTTCCTCAAATAGCCAATTACTATTCTGGTAGAATTCACCTGTCAAATCACAGTTATTTCTATCGAAAGTTCTATCACTCTGAAAAAAACAACCGATATTAATATGAATACAATGATGTTTATCGATTACTTAGTCTTTACTTGACGGAAATTTAGGTTATGTTTACATGTACCTATAATGTACTAGCGTTTCCGTAATACTTTGAATCGCCGCTATAACAACTTACTGAAGAGATTTGGGTCTGAATTTATCAGGTACTTTCTCTTGAGAATATGCTACTATATATTCTTTAAAATGAAAAATAAAAAAAGGCGTTTTAGAATTATATGTAGAACATTTTTGGTGATGAAACTTGTGATTCTTTAACATCCAATCGAAACATGTATGTATAAGGTGATGTTTAAGTAATTTGGTCAATATTTTATATTTCTTTTAATTCTTTATTAGTTAACGTAAATAGAGGTCATTCTTGATAGAAGGTATATAAAATAATATAAATATTTTAAAAAATTTTTAAACAATTTTAAAAAATTAGCCTTCTACATATTTAATTCCAAAAGATTATATTCAATGATTATAACTTCTGAAAATAAATTAAAATAATGTCGTATAAGTACCACTTATATCATGACATAAAATAAACATTCATTATAAGACATCCAAATGGTATAACAAAATCCAATAAATAAAAATTATTAACTAAAATCCTATAAATTAAACATTTTGAATAGACAAAATTTTGTTTCTGCTTATCAATCCTATGAAAACCAATATCTTTCAAGAATATCCAACATAATCTTAAGAATTTTATCACAAAACTATCTTACTTAGACTATTCAATATTATTGGATATCTAACCAAGGTACTTTATATAAAAACTCAAGATATGCAAAACATTACTGAAAAACAAGTTTTAAGATCAACTTTGCTTCATCAGTATTCAAATATTCATATTCAATAAATTTAACATCAATTAACAACAAATATTCACTCACCCTTCGATCTTCTAGAAAGAATTCTTCCGAAATGAAACCTTTTAATGTAGAGAGAACGGTTCACTACACACAAAAATATATCAGTGGTTTACCCTTGATCTAGAAAAAGTTCTATTTAAATAGAACTTTTTCTTGAAGACGAAGGGTGAGTTTGAATATATTTTATTAATTGATTTTATATTTATTGAATATGAATATTTGAATACTGATGAGCAAAGTCGATTTTAAAACTTGTTTTTCAGTAATGTTTTGCATATCTTGAGTTTTTATATAAAGTACCTTGGTTAGATATCCAATAATATTGAATAGTCTAAGTAAGATAGTTTTGTGATAAAATTCTTAAGATTATGTTGGATATTCTTGAAAGATATTGGTTTTCATAGGATTGATAAGCAGAAACAAAATTTTGTCTATTCAAAATGTTTAATTTATAGGATTTTAGTTAATAATTTTTATTTATTGGATTTTGTTATACCATTTGGATGTCTTATAATGAATGTTTATTTTATGTCATGATATAAGTGGTACTTATACGACATTATTTTAATTTATTTTCAGAAGTTATAATCATTGAATATAATCTTTTGGAATTAAATATGTAGAAGGCTAATTTTTTAAAATTGTTTAAAAATTTTTTAAAATATTTATATTATTTTATATACCTTCTATCAAGAATGACCTCTATTTACGTTATTTTATTTATAATATATAATTATATGGTTTCCTCAAACATTCATACAGATAGTCCTTGTGTTATAGCAAAGGCCGTTAAATTTGTCTTTCAATCTTCTAGATCAGGTTAAACCACAGAGATATTTCTGTGTGTAGTGGATACCTATTTAAGGTTCTCATTTAAATAGAACTTTTTCTTGAAGACGAAGGGTGAGTTTGAATATATTTTATTAATTGATTTTATATTTATTGAATATGAATATTTGAATACTGATGAGCAAAGTCGATTTTAAAACTTGTTTTTCAGTAATGTTTTGCATATCTTGAGTTTTTATATAAAGTACCTTGGTTAGATATCCAATAATATTGAATAGTCTGAGTAAGATAGTTTTGTGATAAAATTCTTAAGATTATGTTGGATATTCTTGAAAGATATTGGTTTTCATAGGATTGATAAGCAGAAACAAAATTTTGTCTATTCAAAATGTTTAATTTATAGGATTTTAGTTAATAATTTTTATTTATTGGATTTTGTTATACCATTTGGATGTCTTATAATGAATATTTATTTTATGTCATGATATAAGTGGTACTTATACATTATTTTAATTTATTTTCAGAAGTTATAATCATTGAATATAATCTTTTGGAATTAAATATGTAGAAGGCTAATTTTTTAAAATTGTTTAAAAATTTTTTAAAATATTTATATTATCTTTATTAGTTAATTTCCACCACATGTGATGATAATATATATGTCTGTGAAGTGATACAGTGATACAGGACATGTTTTTTAAAAATTTTATTCTTAATGTTTTGATGAGATTTATTTAGATTTGAATCTGTAGAGGTTCTGGAGAATTAATTCCAGCTATTATCTGTGAGCCGCTATAACCGATTAGAAGAAGATTAGATAGAAGCGACCGTATTTTCAGAACATTACTGTTGAAACCTCAAGTAAACAACAATGGGAGAAACTCAAATGGTTATGACTTTTGACTAAATCGAAGTCGGATATTGAACATAGGTTTCAGGATCCTGATGAGGTAAATGATTATTTTCAAACAGCCTAATTCAAAATTCTGACAGACCGGTTAATATTTCTATTTCATTCATAAGAATCAGTTATTATTATTATTTTTATTTAACAATCTCGTTATGTTCTTTTATCCTAATATATTATACTTCCGTTAATTCTCAACATCTTCAATTGTTTTTTGATTTGTTCAAAATCCCCACTTCTTGAGAAAATTATCAAAATGGGCCAATTCCAATGTCAAATAATAACTCCAAGGAACCATCCTAACTATTCCGATCGGAGATTTGTATCTTGGGAAAATTACAGATTTTATGTGAATATGCGAGGTCGTTAACGTTTAATCCATTTTAAATATTAATGAAATCAACCAGGATATTCAGGATCCAAATCTTTTTTTTGCATTCGAAATTGAGGGCCGTACGGACATAATGACTGTTGACCTCGGATTTCTCATCAGTAAGTCCAATCTAGTTTGTTTAGAAAATTTCCGGCTCAAAATTTTGAAATTGCAGATATTTGGAAAAAACGGTAGCACACTGTTTCCTGGATCAAATGCGCAAAAACAAAATTATTTTTTCAATATCACGGTAGAGGGAAAGCTTCGAACAGAAAATTAATTGGGAAACCTCTACTAATTTCTGTAAATAAACAAGCTCCTAAAATTTTCCGCATCAATCTAGGAATATTGTCTATATCAGCAACAACAACTATATATACAATGTGCCCACACGAAAACTTGACTCCCCAGAACTCAGAAACGAAGAATTTTTGAAGATTTCAAAAAAACAGATCAATAATTAAAATAAATTGTAAAAATTACTATGTTTTACTACCAATAAAAATATATATTACACCAAAAAAAAATTAAATCCGATGATCTTACCGTCACAAAAGCAGATAAATCAGATGCCACAGTTATCCTTTCTAGATCGAAGTTCATCGAGAAAATGAATGATTTCATTAAAAATCAAGATATCGTAGAAACTCTTATTGACCCAACGACTAAAATTCAAAAATCCTTGAGGAAAACTTTGTCAGACATCTTCTTATTTAAATCAAATTATCATCTCATAAATATGAATCCTAGCCCACCAAAACTCAACGGTCTAATAAAAACTCACAGAGAAGATGCACCAATTCGCCCAGTCGTTTCCTTTATTAGCAGCCCTACCTATAAAATAGAGAAAAAATTAAATTAAATGTTTAAAAAAATTAGTAATTTCACTCTGAAATACACAATAAAAAATTACATAGAATTAACAACGAAATTAAAAAATTTTTCTTTACCAAATAGTTCCTACCTAGTATGCCTGGATTTATTCAAAGAATATTAATCCACAAAGTAATGTGGAAAATATGTTTCCAAATATACCAAGAAATGATAGCATTCATTAAGCTTCAGAAATTCTTGAAAAATCACATGTAAATTCCGTGATACACGGTGATTTCATTGCCCTTTTAGAACAATGCCTGCTCAAAAACTATTTTCAATTTAATAATAAAATATACGAACAATTAAACGGCCTAGCTATGGGCTCACCACTGAGTCCACTCCTTGCAGACATATTCATGTCAGAAATAGAAAATAAAATCTTCAATTCGAAACTACCTGTAAATATTCATTTATGGTACAGATACCTAGACGATATTCTCACGCGTATCTCCGGAACATCCAGACAACTGAGTCAATTTTTGAATTTCTTGAATAATATTCAACCAAAAATTAAATTCAAATTAGAAAAAGAATCGAAGAACAGTATTACATTTTTAGACCTCTCGATATCACACTCAAATAGAAAAATAGAATTCAATTCAGAAAACCCACATCCACTGATATATATATATATATATATATATATATATATTCCTATTGATTCCAATCACTCATATTCACAAAAAATGTCAGCGTATCAATCGATGATCCATAGAGCCATGGCATTACCCTTATCAAAAAATGACCGCGAAGCTGAAGTCGAAACTATAAAATCAATAGCCGCAAATAACGGTTTCAACCCCAATATAATAGATAATCTAATTCGACAGAAACTATCTAAAATATCTATGAGCCAAATTTATCCCATCACAAAAACTGAAGAAAATAAAAAAATCATTTCTCTATCGTACTTTGGTAGCATAAGTCAAAAAGTGGCCAATAGTTTCTCAAAATCAGATGTCAATATTGCCTCCAAAACGCGAAACAAATTATCATCGGTATTATTTAACGCAAAGGACCCTACTGCAAACATACATAAATCAGGAGTTTATGAGTCATCTTGTTCTACGTGCAGTAATAAATATATAGGACAAGCAGGACGTTCCTTCAAGACGAGGTTCAACGAACATAAAATGAGTTTCATAAAGAATAAACAAAATTTTACTTTTGCCACTCATTGTCTAGAAAACGGCCATTCCTTTCCCACAAAAGATAACATGTAGAATCAAAAGGGAAGAAACTAGATTATCTAGAGTCTGTTGAAATTTTCAAATTAGTTCACAATAACAATAATGTAAAAATAATGAATGACTGTACGGAGCTATGTAAATCGAAAATATTTGAGATATTTAAAAAGTAGCATCTGTTTAAAACCTTTTTCAACGAACATAGAATGAATTTAATGTAAAGTAAACAAAAATCCAACTTTTGCCGCTCATTCTTTAGGAAACAGTAATTCCTTTCGATAAAAGAAAAAGAAATTTTACATGTAGATTCAAAAGAAAAGAAACTTGATTATTGAAATTTTTAAATTAGTTCACAATAAAAATAATGTAAAAATTAATGAATGAATGTACGGAGCTATGTAAATCCAAATATTTGAGATATACAACAAAATAATGTAAAAATAATGAATGACTGTACGGAGCTATGTAACCCCAAAAATTATTTGAGATATTTAAATGGGTACCATCTGTTTAACAACCTTCTTTGTCGATTGCCGACATTCCGATGTCTGTTAGAAGGCCCCCTTTTTCATCCCGGTTTTTTATCACGTTCCACTTGTGAACCTTTGTACCACTATTAGGTGTTACCTAGAATCTATTGAAATATTCAAAATATGTATCACTTTTGTTTAAATACCACTGTACCACTGTTAGGTCTTCAGTTGTCTGATAATGGGATAGTTCATTTCCCGAAACTCGAGTCACAAGAAAATGTGTAAAATATATTTTTATTGGTAGTAAAACAAAGTAATTTTTACAATTTGTTTTAATTATGATCAACTACCAAATAGTAACGGCTGAAACAATTCAGTATCTGAAAACAGATCAACTTCTGTTTTGAGGGAGATGAATTTCCATCATGAGTTTGTTCCGAAAAAAACACCCCCATGGAGGTGGCAGCAACCCCCAGCATTTTTTGAATAGGGAAGAGGTGTCGAGTGTTGATTAGTTTGAAAGTTAGTTACGTTCTGTACACAACCCAGTTAAAATTTTCAATGGTCATTTTGAACAATACATACGTTAGTTCTTCAAATAGTTAATATTTTTTCTGGATGTTCCCTATCATTACTTACAGATCTGGTGTATTTCATTGTATTGGGTTTTTGTTTGAATTGCCCTTTTGATAATGTTCAATATCAAATTGCTTAAAAAAATCACCGAATTTTAAAATATCAACTGGGATGTTTAGAAAACAAAAAAAGCTTTTTAACTAAAACACATCCGCCATCTCTTTCCTATTAAAAATAATTGGGGGTTTTTGCCACCCACAGGTAGTTTTTTTCCGAATAATGTCGTCGTAGGAATTCTTTCTTGCTCAAACAGAAATTGAAAATTATTTTTGGATTCTTCAAAACTCTTAAGTTCTTGAGGTTGGTCGGTTCAACAGTCTGTTCAACATAACCTTCTGACGGTAAGTTCAATATTACATTATTTCGAGAGAAATGAACGGACTTTGAAAATTTTAACTGGGTTGTGAACAGAACATGAATGACCTTTCCTACATGACAATAAGATTGGAAGAATTTTTGGAGTAGAGTGGTATCAATGAGCCAAATAACTTAAGTTTTGTAAGCTCGATACTGAAAGAGTCTGAAGGTTTCTTTTGGGGAGAAAAAGAAACTGAATAATCTTATTTATTTACAAGACTTTTCCATCACTCAAGCTTTCAAATCTAAAATAATTACATTTGCATTTCAATTTTGTTTACCACTAAAGGTCTGGCCAATTCATTGACGAATTTTCCAGGGATTAATTAATTGATGCATCTATTCCGACCACTGGCGCACACTTGACAGTCCAACAGGTTCTTACACTTTTGGGAATTGATTAATCAACTTTATCGGTTTCTGCAGTTCGATTCGCACAGATAATTTAATTCCTTTTATTGCTATCAATTTTATACTGAATTATAAAATTAGTGGAGCGTTCCGCACTATAAATGGACAATATAATCCGATTGTAAGTTATATAACTCGAATTGAACTGGGTCAAACTAAACGTTTTATATAGTTATAGATTAACCAATTGTTATGGAGTTCCCTTATTTCTTCAGAATAATACGACTCAAAGTCAACATTGAATGAAGGAATTCTCAAAAACTTTCTTAATAAAGAAAAACTGAGAACGGTTTTCTTTTTGGATTAACATAAATCTATGTTCCTATAATTGTTAGTCTGAAAGGTAGATGGTGGGCATTATTTATAATATGTTACTAACCGTCAAAAAACGATGGAATTTAATTATAAGGTTTTCATTAATTTTTTTCTTCCTATGAATTGTCTGAATGAAACTATATTTAAAATAAATCACACAGTTTTTATGTTTCTCATTTTATTCAGAATTCTGACACGTGTTTCGATCTTTCGACCATCTTCAAAGGAGTACAAGAAGGAACTAAACTTAAAATTGAAAAAGGTTCTCTTATTACACTCAGGACATGTGTGTATTTTTATGGCGCATGGAAATAACAGCATCCTATATAGGAGTGTTGTCGAATAGTATTTCGGAATTTGTTAAATTCTCCTTTTTCTGAACGGCTTTTTTAATTAAAAAAAACCTCCAAATAGTCTATCAATTTAGACATTCTAACATTATATAGTAAAGTGACATCTTTCTCATTGAAAAAATGATTATTTTCTATACAATTAAACCAAATTGTAGAAATAACTATGTTTTACTACCAATAAAAATATATTTTACACATTTTCTTGTGACTTGAGTTTCGGGAAATGAACTATCCCATCATCAGACAACTGAAGACCTAACAGTGGTACAAAAAAAATATTTATTTCAGATACTCAAAAAGTTACATCTGTATAAAACCTTTTTTAACGAACATAAAATGAATTTAATGAAAAGTAAACAAAAATTCAACTTTTGCCACTCATTCTTTAGAAAACAGTAATTCCTTTCGACAAAAGAAAATCTTAAGAAAATTTTACATGTAGATTCAAATGAAAAGAAACTTGATTATTGAAATTTTCAAATTCGTTCACAATAAAAATAATTTAAAAAATAATGAATGACTGTATGGAGTTATGTAAATCAAAATATTTGAGATGTACAACAAAATAAGGAAAAAATAATGAATGACTGTACGGAGCTATGTAACCCCAAAAATTATTTGAGATATTTAAATGGGTACCATCTGTTTAACAACCTTCTTTGTCGATTGCCGACATTCCGATATCTGTTAGAAGGCCCCTCTTTTTTAACCGGGTTTTTATCACGTTCCGCTTGTTAACCTCTGTACCACTATTAGGTGTTAGAATCTATTGAAATATTCAAAATATTTATCACTTTTGTTTAAATACCTCTGTACCACTGTTAGGTCTTCAGTTGTCTGATGATGGGATAGTTCATTTCCCGAAACTCGAGTCAAAAGAAAATGTGTAAAATATATTTTTATTGGTAGTAAAACAGTAATTTCTACAATTTGTTTTGATTATAATCAACTACCAAATAGTAACGGCTGAAACAATTCAGTATTCCATACAATATTCTGCAAAACCGGTTGATTTCTGGTTTTGCAAAATAGAAATCCTATGTTATTTGATTCTATGCTGTAAACATCGGCCTGTCTGTATGTAGCATTACAATAATCACAATTAATTTGATAAATCCCCGATTTGGAGAAGTTAGGGTACCTTCCTTTATTGTTCACCAAAATCTTAGCTGAATTATTTCTATTTAGTGCTAAAGAATGAATTCCCATTTTATGAAGATCATCAGAGATCCTACTGCTGAAACCTTTTATATGAGCCATTGATTTCTTTTCTTCATAAGGATTCTTATATTGATATAATTTTTTCTAAATATTGTGGTGAGTTTTCCTATTCAATCATTTTGTCAATGATTCCAGCTCTATAGCCTATAGTTTTAATTATATTGACTTGAAGTTTTCTTTCTTGCCTATACTGAGAATACATGGTGCAATCCTCATACATTTTTTAATTTGCCTTCTTGTTATTTTATATCTGAATGCTTATTAAAACTTAATCGAACTACTGTTGCTTTTGCTTTGATAACGCTAAACGCTGCTCTACTCATTTATTTTTAACCTTCTAATTATATGATCCGCACGAAATTTTGTATTAGTCTTTCTATCGTTATTTTATATCTTAATGCTAAATAAAAACTCGATTGTGAAATTGTTGCTATGATTTCGGTAGCGCTCAATGCTGCTCCACTAACAAAATTTTTGTTTTGCATCTTCGAATCATATACTCTTCAGGAAATTTTGCACGAACATGTACGATATAATTTTTCTTTCGAATTCATGTCTCAGAATATTCAGATCTGCAGTTTGAAAAAATCAATAAACGTATTAAAAATTTATAATTGAGTAACTGCGAAATCATCAGACTGTTTAATAACATTAACGTACGTACTCACCCGAGATATTCAGGCCCTAGGCCTACCCCGAGATTATCGCACACGATCGAGTGTTATAGTGTTCAAGGGAATGCTCAACATTAATCTGCTCGCAAAATATATATTTTCTGAACTTTTAATCATACGATCCTCACGAAATTTTGCATTACCCTTCCTATCGTTATTTTACATGCTAAATTTGAACTCGATCGTGGGATTGTTGCTATAATTTCGGTAGCGCTCAACGCAGTTCCGCTCACAATTTATTTTTGTTCTCTATTTTCCAAGCTCACAATTCTCATAAAATTGTGCAAGAAAATGTGCAATAAGAAATAGCCGGAAATATCTAGTCTACCAACTTCCCCGCCGATTGATTGGTCGATTTGGAGCTGTTGCATGACCTGCGCGTTCTTTGGACTTAACACTATTATACGTTATTTCCTGGAGTCATATGAAAAGTCTACTTGATGTCAAGAAAGCTCCTGTTAATTCAAAAAGAGAATTGAATCAGCGAATAAATACACCAACATATTAAATTAGTCGAAAGCCAAGAAATATTCTTTCAGCGGTAGATAGCGTAGCCAGTAGAGCGCGATTGTGTCTTCACAATAATAGAAATATTTTTGAGACTGAAGTGAAGGGATCTCCAATAAGAGGTTTTATTTTGAATAGCTCAGTATCTGAGCAGCTGTCACTTTTGAATCTGTCATCTTATGACGTTTGACAAGTAAAACTATGCCATTACTAAAAATGGAACTCTACACGCTTCAGCAATGCATTGAAATGGTTAAAATTCACTACAAAAATGGTGAAAATTTTGCAGTCACAGTTCGCAAAACTAAAGCACTTTTGGGTCGTTGTGAAACACTTTCTTGGCCGGCAGTAATGAAATTGTTGGAAAATTTGAGCTGTTGGGATAAATCAGTTATGTGAAGAGACCAAACTGTGTGCGTCGCTCAAGAACAACTGAGAATATTGCTGGTGTGGCCCATAGTGTTACGAAAACAAAGGTATGTCGATTCCTTGTCGATATTCAAAATTAGGCAACGTTGTATCTTCGCTGATTGAGTCCTTAAAATGCATCAAAATGATCACCTGTGGAGTTCTTGCTTCCGAATATTTTTCATGGTAGATTCTGTGTGCTAATAAAACATTTCTATCAGCTTCGCCAATACAGTAAACCATTTTCATCAATTCCTCGCGTGTAGAATTCATTGTTGTGTTATTGTTTTTACTTCGACCAATTGAATGAATATTTTATTACTTCAAATTTCAGGATTTAAATTATAAGAATACTGTATATTTAGCCGTTTAATTCAAAACTGAAGGTATTATTCGTTGTATACATTTGAAGCATCTCCCGAGCATGTGTTAATAAATATCAACATACCATTCTTAATAATAGGATGTGTATAATTATTGACAGTACACAGATGTTTCAGATTTTACGACAACGTCCTACTTGATTCTTCAAAAACCATCCACATTTCTTATTTTGAAATTCATGTCATAAATTTTACAAAGTAGACCCTACAAACCTTCTATAGACGAAAGACTCTCACTAAATGTCATACAATGATGCAATAAAATACAGGGTGTTGCATTTGAAAAAATCGAATTAATTCAATTTGTAAATTGTTAATTGAAAACCAATGTAGTAGGCGACAGAATATAGACATAGAATTCTTGCCCAATCAAAATATGCGCAGAATATTAAATAATCGACTGGAAAAAAGATGATATGTTTAAAATTAATCACTGATATAATAACATTATCAAGAAGAAACTCAAAATTCTATTACGTAGACATACTACCAATTTTGTATTGATACATTTTGATTTAGGTTACATATTAATCTGTGTTTGAGTTTCATTTCTAAATTCAGGAGACAACCCTCTTATGGGATTTTTGATTTGAGTAGAGAGAATCATATTTATTATATCTACTATATCACACCACAATGAATAAAATTATTCCATATTCCCAGACACTCCTTCGTTCTCTTGATCATATTCATTTCAATATCCGATACGAAAAGGATCAAGGAAATGAACGAACAACGAATAATTAATATCATAAAGTCACAAAGGCTAGTCCAATACACTTATTCGCAGACGTCATATATGTATGATTCATGTGTAAAGTTTCATTAAATCAGGTAAACGAATGACAATCGGTAATGAGTGCAGTTAAACAAAGCGATATTAATATGAAGCATTACGTGTTTCTATTCCCTTTTTAGAAAGAAATAGAATAGATCCTTGAGAGTGTTAGCTTATCTTATGTATGTATTGAATGTGCACAAGGGCAGACTAATTTTTCAGATTGGCGACAAGGATTGTAATAAATACAAAATAACAAGGAAGTTGTTCATGTGAAAGAGTAATTCTTGAACATTTCTCTCTGAAAGGTGCATTTCCTGCTTGAAATAAATGATCTTGTAGGAAATAAATTGTATTAGAATAACGAGGAAAACCTTTCTTTCGGAAAAACGCTGCAATTTTCAGCTTTTAGTTAATCACTTTCTGTTTTGTCTTCTCCATTCAATAAAAGGATTGGAGTAAAAATTTTCTTTTCTTTCAGCTATAATACCGAGCTTGAATTATAGTTTAATAGATCCATTTCCACTTGTTGTAACTAATTTTAGAGATGATTTTGCGCGCTTGTTCCAGGAAACAGCGTGTTATCGTTTCCCCCAAATGTCTGTAATTTTCTAATTTTGAATTTAAAATAGTCTTGAATGATTTGGCTGGACATACTGATAAATAGTCCGATTTCAAAAGTAATTCCGGAGTGGGTTTGGGGACAAAATTTTTTGGTTAAATTCGCTGACCGAAAAAATCCGTAGACGTATTAAAAGAGACCCGATTATTTACGTTTTCTACTGAGGCTAACATTACATAACTGATAATTAAACTGGTCCAATGTAAATACTGTAAGTCTTGTGTTGCAAAACATCTCATTTGAGAATATTTTTTCTTTTAAAACCGTAATTAGCATTCAACTCTCACAATATTATTAATCCTATAAACCCTTGCTTTATTCATAAGATTCTCACAGTTAAAGCTGTTCATTAATATTTTATAAAAAACAGTTAGTTATCCATCAACTAATGAACCTTTTTCTTCATTATAATACTGTGTACAATAATTCTTACAGAAAGTGGCAATCTTGCGGACTAAGGGACCCTCACATGAGTTTGTATTCCTCTCATAGACCATGTTGTCAAGGACGGTTCACCATTTCTTTCTTCGAATATCAGTACGTACATTCCCGAGTTTAGATACTCATTAAGAATTCTGAGCGATTTAGGGTAGATTAGTGGACAACATGGTTCATTAAGGTGAAATACGTAAGAATAATCAAAATTTCAATCCTGATTTATCCTATTACAGGTAAGAAACACTTGTTGTCCGCCCTTGATGTAATGAATTTGAAGAATATTAAATTTGTTACAACGTTGCTAGCGCAGAGCTAGTTTCAGGAATGAAATTAAAATAATGTCATATAAGTACCACTTATATCAAACGACATATAAAATAAACATTCGTTATAAGACATCCAAATGATATAACAAATCCAATAAATAAAAATTGTTAACCAAAATCCCATAAATTAAATATTTTGAGTAGATAAAATTTTATTTAAATAATTTAATATTAGCCTTCTACATATTCAATTTCAAAAAATTATATTTAATGATTATAACTTCTGAAAATAAATTGAAATAATCTCATATAAGTACCACTTATATAAAATAAACATTCATTATAAGACATCCAAATGGTACAACAAAATCCAATAAATAAAAATTGTTAATCAAAATCCTATTAATTAAATATTTTGAATAGACAAAATTTTGTTCCTGCTGATCAATCTTATGAAAACAAATATCTTTCAAAAATGTCTAACATAATCTTAAGAATTTCATCATAAAACTATCTTACTTAGAATATTCAATATTATTGGATATCTAACTAATTTACTTTATATAAAAACTCAAGATATGTGAAACATTACTGACAAAAAAGTTTTAAGAGAGACTTTGCTTCGTCAGTATTCAAATAATTCATATTCAATAAATATAACATCAATCAACAACAAATATTTACTCACCATTCAACAACCATTTAGAAAACTTCTGGTAAATGAAAAATCTTTAAATGTAGTGTAACGGTTAACTATATATAAATATTTCTGTGGTTTACCCTTGATCTAAAAGATTGAAAGACAATTTAACGGCCTCTGTTATAGCACAAAGACTATCTGTATAAAGAATATTAAGGAAACCAAATAATTATATATTATGAATAAAATAACATAAATAGAGGTTAATTCATGATATAACATTATAAGACATCCAAATGGTATAACAAAATCCAAAAAATAAAAATTGTTAACCAAAATCCTATAAATTAAATATTTTGAATAGACAAAATCTTGTTTCTGCTGATCAATCTTATGAAAATAAATATCTTTCAAAAATGTCTAACATAATCTTAAAGATTTCATAATAAAACTTTCTTACTTAGAATATTCAATATTATTGGATATCTAACTAAGTTACTTTATATAAAAACTCTAGATATGTAAAACATTACTGAAAAACAAGTTTTATCAAGAATTAACCTCTATTTATGTTATTTTAGACAAAATTTTGTTTCTGCTGATCAATCTTATGAAAACAAATATCTTTCAAAAAATGTTTAACATAATCTTAAGAATTTCATCATAAAACTATCTTACTTAACAATTTTTATTTATTGGATTTTGTTATCATTTGGATGTCTTATAATGAATGTTTTTTTTATATATCGTTTGATATAAGTGGTACTTATATGACATTATTTTAATTTGATTTCTGAAGTTATAATTATTAAATATTAAATTTTTTGAAATTAAATATGTAGAAGGCTAATGTTAAAATATTTAAATAATTTTATATACCTTTTATCAAGTATTAACCTCTATTTATGAAAATATTTTGGTCAAATCTGTTAATAGAAAAAATCAGACCAATAGTATGGCAGATATTTCCATTTGAGATTCTCTCTTATTTTTACCAACACTTTCCAAACTAAAAGTCCAATCGATTTGAAATTTAATAATTAGGAGTAAAATATCAACGCTTCTAATATGAGTGTCGTTAGCTCAGTGGTTAGAGTATTGTGCTGGGAACAGAAAGGTCCCGGGTTAAAATCCTGTTTAAGTAGGAAAGAAATTTTTCTAGTTTGTTTCGGTCATCATTTGACTGTTCGGCAGAAAATTAACAGAGGAGTTACCTTATATGTCGTAAGATCGCAGTACCAAAGCCTACCCAGAACACAACTGAACTCCTCGTACAAGCTGAAAAAGCTTCTGAGGGATCTTCACAGAAGATATAGGGGTATCAGGATAATATATCACAATATGTAGCATGAAACAACCCCGTGTCTTTGTGGTTTACCCAACGTACTACGTCTTTGGCCCCTAACGGTGACCCTGCCGCTGAGTCAAGTTTTTCCTGAAATTTGTCGTAAAATAATTGAAATTCCTATAATGTTGTGATGAATGATGAGGGAAATTAAGGAAAATGAAATTAATAATTATTTTTGCCTAGTTTTAATCAATGGGCGCATAATCACAGAAAAGAACAATAATACAGAAGCAATAAGAATCTCTGATATTTGTTATTGACGTGGCCGATATTAATGACCTTAAAAAACTACTAGGAATGTGAGAAATATGGACTTCAGTATAACCTAAGTAAGTTATTTGAACTAAAACTTGATGTACATAACACTTAAGATAGATAATGAAAAACACCATTTCATTAGTATATATGCACCAGATATAACTAAACCACGAAAAGAGCGGTAGCAATTTTTTAACATTCTGCAAGAGATGCTAATAACGCTACCCAACAACGACAACATCTTCATAATGGGCGATTTCAATTCCAGAATTGGGGGTCATGCAAAGATACAATGATAAGATCACCAATAAAAATAGAAATATACTGCTTGACATCTACGCGCATAATGAGCTCAGAATTAACAACACATTTTTCGATCATAAGGAATAACACAAATTCACTTTTTACAATACAAGAGGACATAAATCTATGATCGACTTTGTAATTACAAACAGACGCGTACTTCCTAGTCAAAATTTTGATGTACGAACTTTGACTTCTGCTAATGTGGGAACACAACATGGACTGATGCTCTGCGAATACTGCTTAAAACATACAAGTTCGAGGAAAAGTTCACCCACCTACATCACTAAATTCAACACAGGGTCCCTGAGAGACGACAACTCGAGAATTTTGTATGAGCGCAGATTAAATGAGAAGATTTCCCAAAACAAAATAACATTGGAGGACAATATAGAAGAAGCCTGAAATAAGGTTAAACATAACATAAAACAAAGCACAGAGGAAGCAATCGGGGAAAGAAAAATTAACATCAACGGCAGAAATATACCAAACCTTAGTTTGCTGACGACGTGAAGGATCTGTCCAAAGAACACAGCATATATCCGATATACGAACAGTAGATCACCGGAAGAATATTGAAAGAATAAGGTGATTAAGAATAGAACGAACAACGGGATTAAACAAATGAAAAAAGAATATTGGGAGCGGTTTTATGCCGAGATGGAGCACGATCTTTACGGGTGTCAGAGGAGGATATGGAACATGCTGAGGAAAAAAGAGAAGCCTATAACAGAGGAAGAACAAATCAACAATATAACATCAGATATTATCACAATCTCTATGACAACACAGATGAACAAGAGAAGTCCGAAGAACCACATGAGGAAGGAGATAATATAACTATAGATGAACGTCAGGAAGCCATAAAACAACTTAAAAACCATAAATTACCAGGGATGAATAACATCACTAACGAAATAATCAACTACGGCGATAGAGAATTACAACAAGAGATAGCGAAGCTTTTCCATAATATTATTAAAGCCTGTGAAGTACCCCGTGAATGAAAGAGCAGTATTTCAATATCAATATCTAAGAAAGGCAATGAAAAGGACCCCGATAGCTATAGAATTATAACACTACTGAACTCCACTCACAAATTATTCACTAAGATATTGGCTAATAAAATCTTCTATCAAGTAAACATCTCCGAAGAACAATAGGGATTCAGGCGTCATAGGTCCACAGTGGACGCAAATCTCATCATGTGGTAGTTGATAGAGGAATCAATTGAGTTCAATAAACCCATGTTCACGTGCTTCCTCGACTTGACGAAAGCTTTCGACCAAGTAAGACTCTGCGACGTCTTTGCTTCCCTTCAATGTAAGAAGATAGGTAAAAATAATTGAAAATAATAAAAAATATTAACAGCGATAACACTACAACGATAAATACAAACTGCGAGTTATCTGAGAAGGTCCGCATTTCCACCGGCATACAACAGGGATATGCCTGAGTCTAATGCTGTGTGTTCTCGTAATGGATCGAATAATTGAGAGAGTCAGAAAGATCAAAGCAGACTATAAGATGAGGAATCGCTCTCTGAAGATTATGTGCTATACAGATGACGCCGTCCTGGTAGCAGAGGACGAACACGACCTGCAACGCCTCGTGTATGGGTTCAAAGTAGCCGCAGAAGAATTAAATATGACTATCAGCTGTGAGAAATCTAAGACTATGGTAATCGCCAAAGAGCCTATCCGATTTAAAATAGTAATCAACAACAAAATAATAGATCAAGAACAACATTCATTTATCTAGGAGTAACATCATCCAGCGAACGATGCGTTGTAGAAGAAGTACAAGCACGAGCGCACAAAGTCGCAAAGATCGGAGGCTGTCTGAGATATATAATCTGGACCAACAGAACTATGAGCAACAAAGCGAAAACTCGCATATATAAAGCGTGTGTGAGACCAGTGCTCACATTCGCCGCCGAAACGAGATCAGAAACATCTTCAACCAATAAAATGACAAGAACAACAGAAATGAGGATTTTAAGATGCATCAAAGGCGTAACACTCAGAGATCTTGTGTGGGGTACAGACATGAGGGAGAAACTGGAGATGCAGGATGTTGTCAGATGGAGCAGAACACGCAGGAGGTACTGGAGAGACCATGTAGAAAGGATGACAGCGGAAAAACTGGTCAAACGAGCGGAAACACAGATTCCAAATACACGTATACTATTTGCCCCGCAAAGAGATGGAAAGAAAGTTGGAGCTCGAGATCACAAGAAACATAACAATAACAGAAAGAAGGAAGAAAAAAACAGGACACAGTCCTATTGGAAAGAGGAAGAAAGAGTATTTCCTCTAGGTTGGTTACATCTAACAAAAGTCAATGAACTAGCAAAAACGGCAAGAGGAACAATGTAGCTGTTGGAATTAACATCGACAAATCAAAGAAATTATTGAAATGACACCGATAATAGATCGGAATTGTCAATTGTTTAAGGTTAATCAATAAAATCATAACAAACAATGTACACAGAGGACAGTTAATTGACAGACAATTGTTATGTCCACACTTTTGGGGAGATGTATACCTCAACTATCCTTTCGATCACCCTTCTTATACCAATATGTCGATGGTCTTATTCTATCACTACCTAAAAATGGAACAGAAGAAATATTTAGGGTGTTTAATCCTTTCGATGAACATATCTCTTTCACAATGGAGGAGGATACTGATAACAGCGTCTTCTTTTTGGACACCAGGGTGGTTAGGTCAACCAATAATATTGTGAAATTTGATTGGTTTCAGAAATAAACTGCATCAGGAAGATATATTCTTTATCGATCAACTCACAGCTGGGGAATAAGAATGAATTTAATCACAAGAATGATACACAGACTACTATCTGTTTGTCATTCTGATTATGTCAGGTCTGCCAAATCCAGACTTTAAAACATCTTTTTGGACAATGGATATTCAAGACCATTTCTAGCGAAGTGTTTTCAAGAGTCTACACTAATAAGATCTCTCAACCACCTGTTGCACCAATTAATGGCAGTTCTCAAGACACTAATACCACCAAATATGCCTCACTAACCTTCATCCAGGGACTGACTCAAAATTTAGTCCACATTCTTCATGATATTCCTCACATCAAGATTGCTATATACAGTCCATTTTCTATCCACAAGCTTTTCAGCAAATTAAAAGATTGAATTCCAACCTTATCTAGATCTGATTGCATTTATCTAGTGAACTGTAATGGTTGTCAATCAGTTTATATTGGTCAGACAACTCAGTGTTTGAGAAGAAGATTGGCTATTCATAAGAGTGACATCAGATTACATCCCAATAGATGTGCACTTGCAAATCATGCATCGTCTGCAGACCATCAGTTTGACTTCAATGAGCCCAAAATTCTCTCAACTGTATACAATTATAATTAGAAATGTGTTATTTAAACAACTAATACCCTAATAACATAAATAAAAAAACTGATATAGAAACCTAAGTAACATTTATAGGTATAATATCTTTTGTCGTTGGATAGATTGGTTGATTGTCCGGATACATAAAACCAATATTATTTTTTTAGATTGTAAATGTAATTTTCCAAATTCATTTTTAACTGTCATCTGTGTACATTATTTATTATGATTTTATTACGTAACCTCCAACAATTGACATTTCCGACGCATTATCGGTGTGATTTCAAAAATTTCTTTTACTGATTTGTGGATGTTAATACTAACAGCTACATTGTTCCTCTTGTCGTTTTAACTAGTTTATTGATTTTTGACAGATGTAAGTTATGGTCTTTGTATATTGTATTATTGTGTAAGACCTCAATGTTTATTTTTCAGTATTCCTGATGAAGAGCACCTATGTATTCGAAATATAGAATTAACTGACGATTAGTCGTTTTCACTAATCTTGCCCTAAACCGCTTGCCGTGAACCCAAGTTCAAGGATTTTCATATTATATATATATATATATATATATATATATATATATATATATATATATCTATATATGCATTAGGATAGCCCAAAAAAAATTTTTTTTTCGAGTCTCGTACCAAAATATTTAAGTTTATAATGTTTTAAGGGTCCCCTCCAAACGACAAGTCAAAAAAAAATTTTTTAAGGGTCACTCCAAATTTTTTTAAATTTCCAAAATCGTCAAAAATCTATTTTTTTCTTTATTATTTTTTCTCATTATTTTATTTTTTTCTACAAGAAAAGTGATAAAGATCCTGAAAATCTCAAGTCGAAATTTTAATATTTAAAGGTCGCTCCAAATTTTTCAAGGTTTCCAAGACGAGTACTTTATATCTTTTCGAGCTACTTCCGAATATGAATATCAACGAACTTGATATTTTCTTTCTTACATTTGACAAACCAAAGAATGGAATTAAAGCACGAGAAACAAAAAAAATTGAATGAATTTTTTTTACGATTATAGTTTAATTGTCAAAAAATCATAATTTTTTTAATTTTTTAAATTTATTTATTTTTCAGAAATAAACATTTCAATTAAATTTTTATAACTTTTTATAACATATTTATAAACTTCAAACACACAAATAGTCTATTATTATTGTGTTCAAAGTTGATAAAAAGTTATAAAAATTTAATTAAAATGTTTATTTTTGAAAAATAAATAAATTTAAAGAATTAAAAAAATTATGATTTTTCACCATTACACTATAATCGTAAAAAAAATTTATTTAATTTTTTTTTTGTTTCTCGTGCTTTAATTCCATTCTTTGGTATGTCAAATGCAAGAAAAAAAATATCAAGTTCGTTGCTATTCATATCAAATCAAATTAAAATTGTAGAAGACTAACAGATTAATTCTGTTTTGATATTCAAAGTTTGTAATTATTCTTCTATCAAGTAAAAAACTGCACCTCATCATTTTATTTTATATACATTCTGTCAAGAAAGTACAGGGAATTATCGATTTAAATCTGGCGGGGCAATGAGGCAGGTAAAATTTTTTTTTTCCTAGGTTGGTACTACTGTCCTTAATTACTATGCCAAGCTTGAGCGGGATCTGTCAACTACTGTGTTTGCAACAGCTGATTAAGCCAGTCGATGTCAGAGTGCGTGCCGATTTTTACTATGGGTGATTACGTTGAGCAAAGAATTTGTTTAAAGTTTTGTGTTGCAAATGAATTTTCGTGTGCCGATGCATTGAAAATGTTGCAAAAGGCCTTTGGTGATATTGCTCTATCGAAAACTCGTGCATATCAGTGGTACACAGCCTTCAAGGACGGTCGTGAAGTGGTCGCCCATCGACGGCTTCGATCGAAGATAACGTCGATAAAATTAAGGAAAGGGTGCTGGAAAACCGTCGTACCAGCTTGGGAGAGATAGCACATGATCTTAAGATATCCCACGAGTCCGCACGTCCGATTTTGATTGATATTTTTGGCATGAGAAAGGTGGCCGCACGACTCGTACCGAAAGACCTGAATTTTCTTCAAAAACGTCATCGCGAACAGGTTGCTTCAGACATGCTGGATCGCTGTAATTCCGATTCTACATTCATGGAACGCATTATAACTGGTGATGAGACCTGGGTCTACGAGTACGATATGCAAACAAGCCAGCAATCATCGGAATGGGTGGCAAAAAATGAGCCGAAACCGAAAAAACCACGCCAAAGCCGCTCGAAAATGAAGGTGATGCTCAATGTTTTCTTCGATATCCGTGGCGTGGTGCACTACGAATTCGTTCCAGAGGGTCAGACGGTAAACAAGGAGTATTACCTAGGCGTTATGAAACGTTTGCGTGAGCGTATCCGTAAGAAGCGGCCAAATTTGTGGGCGAACAACTCATGGATTTTGCATGACGATAACGCGCCTTCTCACCGAGCTACGATTGTGACTGACTTTCTCGCCAAAAACTCAACAAACGTGCTTCAGCAACCACCGTATTCGCCGGATTTGGCTCCCTGCGACTTTTTCCTCTTCCCAAAACTAAAATTGCCCCTTCGTGGCACCCGTTTTGAGTCGATTGACGCCATAAAACAAAATTCGGCGCGAGAGCTAAAGTCCATCCCGGAAAGCGCCTATACAAAATGTTTCGATAATTGGAAGTGCCGTTGGCATAGATGTATTGGAGCAAATGGAGCCTATTTTGAAGGCGACCCAATAAATTTTGACGATTAAATGTAAAAATGTTGTTTTAATTGAAAATTCCCGGTACTTTCTTGACAGAGTAGTATAATATATAATTATATTAGGTTTTTGAATAATGAAATTTATTATACAGTTTCCAGTGGTTAAATGAAGGTCATAAAATGTCTTACAAACTTTGTGTGATTTCTGTGTTTAGCATAAAACATAGATTACCTTGGATATTGGATGTACCTACCTAGTTTAAATGCGTTCACAGATTTTGCAGAAAGTGTTTGGTAAGATTACAAGTTTAGTTATTTTTAATTGAATTTATATTATAAATGTAAAGTTGAACTAATCTTATCTGACTTTTTTAATTGTTTTTGAGGATGTGCTACATGATTTTGAGAGTTTTTGAAGTAACTTATTTGAATATTTAAACATATTAAATATTTCAAATAAACTAGTTTTGGGGAAGTTCTTAAAATTATGTTGTGTATTTTTGGAAAAGATTTAGTTTTCATAAATATAAGACGAGAAACTGGACATGTTTTCAAATGTTTGTCAAGGGCAAAACATACGTACCACGTGCCTTTCTGACGAGTTCAGGTGAGTATGTTTGGGACGAAACATTCGATATTACTTATTTTTAATTTTAATTAGTAATTTATGTTTTGGGTTTTTTTATTCCATTTGATATTGTATAGTGAATTTTGATTTTTATACGTCTATTAAATATAAGCAGTGCTTATTTAAGACATTAATTTGATTCTAAAATGTTTTTTGAAATTAAAATTTTAGAAGACTAAGAGATTAAATCTGTTTTGATATGCAAAGTTCGGATTAGAAGTTTTTCGTTAGTTAATTGAATCATATTTCTAATCATTTTGGCTACATAGAAAGCTGAAAAAAATATATTTTGAAGCAACAAATGGTTATCCTACTACCTACAATGAATATCATTATTTCTAATTGTAATTGATATGGATTTCTCGCATATCACATGTTGAAACATTTTAAGATAAGTAACGAATAGAAAATAATCAAATTGAAAGAAAAATTTCGGATTATCAACTTATAATTTCAAAATCGAATAAAGACAACACGGTTGAAATTCTAAATGAATCAGATTACTTGGGAAAAACCGAAAAATTATTTCAATCTGATGATTTCTTAAAGCTCAAAAAGGACCCCACGTCTAAATTTCGGAATTCCGTAAAACAAGCCATCAAAAATGGTCCCAACTTACTTTCAGACATAATTTTTAATAAAGAATTTCATTAAAAATTATGACTCTAATAGTTCCGTTATTTTATGCCCTTCAAAAATACCCAAAACTGATTGTCCTATGAGGCCCATTGTTTCTTATATGCACTCGCGTCAAAAGTTTTAAATCATCTCAACATAATTTTACCAAATTTGGCACATCACAGCCCAAAATATTCGATAAGAAATACTATACAGCTCACATATGAACTTAAAACTTTGAAAATTCCCCCTAACGCTAAACTTGTTTTATTCGATCTCGTGAATTCATTTCCCCCCATACCTAATTTGGAAATTAAAAATAAAGTAAAGAATTTATTACACCAAAACCAATCACTCACCTCCCAATTATACGAGAAACAATGATTCTACTAGAAATATATAAAATTTATCAATAATTCGATGGTCCCCTTATGGATTCTTCCTTATCACATCTTTTGAGCGAAATATTTTTGATATGTTGATGATGTATTTTCATTTGGTTAGGTTCATTTAGACAATTAGAAATGTTTTTGAATTCATTTTTCATGAAATAGAAAGGCCTTTTACTTGATAGAAGAAATATAACAAAATTTGAATATTAAAACAAATTGAAATATGTTTATCTTCTACAATTTTAATTTTAAAAAATTTTTTATTCAAAAAACTTTTAGAATAAAATTTATGTCTACAACAAGCACCGCTTACATTTAATAGACGTATATAATCAAAACTCAATATATAATATCAAATGGAATAAATAACCCAACAGATATACGAAAGTAATTGAAATTAATAAATAAATATTTAAAGGAGACAAAATTTTGTTTCTGGTCTTACCTTTAAGAACACCAATTGCCTTTTGAAAACATGAACACATTTAAAGGACTTCTCAAAGGATATAATTTATTTGAAATATTTAGTATATTTAAATATTCGAATAAGTTAATTTAAAAATCTCTAAAAAAATGTGCACTTTATCTTCAAAAAACAAATATAATTCTAAGCAATCCCGTCTTCAGTCCTCATTTAATATTCCAAATATCAAAATAAAAAAACTAACCTATATCTCTCCACGTGTTAAAAGACTAAAGCTCTGAAACACAGATCAACTATATAATTCAAGATTGATCTATGTTCTAACAAAATCAAAGAACAGTGTGAGTTATTTTAAGGTTTATCTAAATTCATTGAAATTCCATAATGAGATTTATTGAAGCCAAAATATAATTATATATTATATATAAAATAAAATAGAAAGGCCCTTTTACTTGATAGAAGAAATATAACAAAATTTGAATATTAAAACAAATTGAAATATGTTTATCTTCTACAATTTTATATTTAAAAAATTTTTTATTCAATTTCATTATGTCTACGACAAGCACCGCTTACATTTAATAGACGTATATAATCAAAGCTCAATATATAATGTCAAATGGAATAAATAACCCAACAGATATACGAAAGTAATTAAAATTAATAAATAAATATTTAAAGGAGACAAAATTTTGTTTCTGGTCTTACCTTTAAGAACACCAATTGCCTTTTAAAAACATGAACACACTTAAAGGACTTCTCAAAGTCATTCAAAAATCTCTAAAAAAATGTGCACTATATCTTCAAAAAACAAATATAATTCTAAGCAATCCCGTCTTCAGTCCCCATTTAATATTCCAAATATCAAAATAAAAAAACTAACCTATATCTCTCCACGTGTTAAAAGACTAAAGCTTGAATTAACTTATTCGAATATTTAAATATATTAAATATTTCAAATAAATCATATTCTTTGAGAAGTCCTGTAAGTGTGTTCATGTTTTTAAAAGGCAATTGGTGTTCTTAAAGATAAGACCAGAAACGAAATTTTGTCTCCTTTAAATATTTACTTATTAATTTTAATAACTTTCGTATATCTGTTGGTTTATTTATTCCATTTGACATTATATATTGAGTTTTGATTATATACGTCTATTAAATGTAAGCGGTGCTTGTTGTAGACATAAATTTAATTCTAAAAGTTTTTTGAATAAAATTTTTTTTAAATTAAAATTGTAGAAGATAAACATATTTCAATTTGTTTTAATATTCAAATTTTGTTATATTTCTTCTATCAAGTAAAAGCCTTTCTATTTTATTTTATATATAATATATAATTATATTTTGGCTTCAATAAATCTCATTATGGAATGTCAATGAATTTAAATAAACCTTAAAATAACTCACACTCTTCTTTGATTTTGTTAGAACATAGATCAATCTTGGATTAAATAGTTGATCTGTGTCTCGAAGCTTTAGTCTTTTAACACGTGGAGAGATATAGGTTAGTTTTTTGATTTTGATATTTGGAATATTAAATGAGCACTGAAGACGGGATTGCTTAGAATTATATTTGTTTTTTGAAGATATAGTGCACATTTTTTTAGATATTTTTGAATTAACTTATTCGAATATTTAAATATATTAAATATTGCAAATAAATTATATTCTTTGAGAAGTCCTTTAAGTGTGTTCATGTTGTTAAAAGGCAATTGGTGTTCTTAAAGGTAAGACCAGAAACAAAATTTTGTCTCCTTTAAATATTTATTTATTAATTTTAATTACTTTCGTATATCTGTTGGGTTATTTATTCCATTTGACATTATATATTGAGTTTTGATTATATACGTCTATTAAATGTAAGCGGTGCTTGTTGTAGACATAAATTTAATTCTAAAAGTTTTTTGAATAAAAAATTTTTTCAAATTAAAATTGTAGAAGATAAACATATTTCAATTCGTTTTAATATTCAAATTTTGTTATATTTCTTCTATCAAGTAAAAAGCCTTTCGATTTTATTTTATATATAATATATAATTATATTTTGGCTTCAATAAATCTCATTATGAAATGTCAATGAATTCAAATAAACCTTAAAATAACTCACACTCTTCTTTGATTTTGTTAGAACATAGATCAATCTTGAATTATATAGTTGATCTGTGTTTCGAAGCTTTAGTCTTTTAACACGTGGAGAGATATAGGTTAGTTTTTTGATTTTGATATTTGAAATATTAAATGAGGACTAAAGACGGGATTGCTTAGAATTATATTTGTTTTTTGAAGATATAGTGCACATTTTTTAGATATTTTTGAATTAACTTATTCGAATATTTAAATATATCAAATATTTCAAATAAATTATATTCTTTGAGAAGTCCTTTAAGTGTGTCCATGTTTTGAAAGGCAATTGGTGTTCTTAAAGGTAAGACCAGAAACAAAATTTTGTCTCCTTCAAATATTTATTTATTAATTTTAATTACTTTCGTATATCTGTTGGATTATTTATTCCATTTGACACTATATATTGAGTTTTTATTATATACGTCTATTAAATGTAAGCGGTGCTTGTCGTAGACATAAATACAATTCTAAAAGTTTTTTGAATAAAAATTTTTTTAAAATTAAAATTGTAGAAGATAAACATATTTCAATTTGTTTTAATATTCAAATTTTGTTATATTTCTTCTATCAAGTAAAAGGCCTTTCGATTTTATTTTATATATAATATATAATTATATTTTGGCTTCAATAAATCTCATTATGAAATGTCAATGAATTTAAATAAACCTTAAAATAATTCACACTGTTCTTTAATTTTGTTAGAACATAGATCAATCTTGAATTATATAGTTGATCTGTGTTTCGAAGCTTTAGTCTTTTAACACGTGGAGAGATATAGGTTAGTTTTTTGATTTTGATATTTGGAATATTAAATGACGACTGAAGACGGAATTGCTCAGAATTATATTTGTTTTTTGAAGATATAGTGCACATTTTTTCAGAGATTTTTTAATTATATACCTCTATTAAATGTAAGCGGTGCTTGTTGTAGACATAAATTTAATTCTAAAAGTTTTTCTAATAAAAATTTTTTTTAATTAAAATTGTAGAAGATAAACATATTTCAATTTGTATTAATATTCAAAAAATTCATTTTTCAATTCTTTCGAATTAACTATTGAAGTCGAACACCCCCAAAAATCAATAAAGTTTTTAGAAATTCGGATAGCAAGAAATGTTAGTTTCCTTGAATTCGAAATATTTTGAAAATCCACTTACACATTCATTGATACATAATAATAGTTTCCACCCTCATAAAATTAAAATGTCACCTTTTCACTCCTTAATACATAGGTAACAATCAATTTCTCTCTCAATACAAAACTTTGACAAATAAATTAAACAACAATAAAACAACATAAGAAAGTTCTCACTTCTCTTTACCCTTTCCTTCAGGACAAAGAAAAAAATTCCATAGCATAAACTTCATACCACAAATAAGTAACAAAATTTGTAATAGACTGAACCAAAATAATACCAACACTATTGGTACAAATAAGGAAAACTTAGGTTCAAATGACAAATGACCAACTGGAATTTAATTAATCGTTATTGCTCTTATCTGTAAAAGATTAAAACCGGACCAATATCTTATTTTCATCTTCTTCCAAACTCTACCTGTTCCACTATTATAAATATGATTTTAAATTATGTTCTCTTAAGTTTGGAAAATGGGTTAAAACCCGACACATATAGTATATATCAAAAGAATGAAATAAACAGCGAAACTTAAGCCAAGTATTTTTATTCACCTTATCAATCTAATTGTAATGTTTTTATTGCAGTATTGATCTGTTTTTCCATTCCTATTCCTGGTCAATATTCCTGGCTAATATCAGATCCATCTCCATCGAAATGTAATGAGTTCGGCACACCTCCCGACCAGAATTTCAGTTCTATCAACAGTTTTAATCATCCCAATTATGTTTGTGAGAATTTGCATTCATCATAATCTTATCAGATACGTTATCCAGACAATCTTCAAATGTAGGGAGAGTCCCTTATAGGTATTTTATTAATAACTTTTCCATGAACGAAACAATGAATCATCTAAGATGTCCGCTCGCACAAGTGCAGGGAATAAGAGATTTCCTTGTAAACAAGGCTCGTTTTGAAAAATTGTACTGATTTAGTTATTTCATCAATAAATTAATTCAAACGTCTTATTTGGCACTAAAATGAAAACAACATTTTTATTCCTAAAATTTCTTAGGTGATGCTTTTCCATACTATCTATGCAAATATGAATAATCAGAATGTTCGTTTGTTAATTCATTTTTCAAACCGAAAAGTAAAACCAAACTTCTTGAATTTTCCTTTAAAGATATCCGGTATGATAATAGAGACAAAATCTTCTCCATAATAGTTAGGAGGTTAACGAATTTTAAGATTGGTTTTAACAATTACCGATTTTGGGTCATCTTATGTTCAAAAGGAATAAATTTTTCTCGACTTTTACGTGAGTAATGATCTCCCCCTCTCTAGAAATTCATCAGTCGTAAACAAAATTCCACCTCGGAAAACTTCACAAACTCGTAAAATCAAAATTCATAAGATGTATGCCTGTTTCGAACATCAATGAGTAGCATCATAAAACGCCCCTAAATACTGTTGATCAGGTTACAGAGAGCTTCATTTGATTTCTCCCCAAGGCTGTGGTAAAAGATATCTGATTTCTTAGGGTATCTGTGGGCTAAGCTAATACAAATCTAACGCTCATTATAGCCAAGTCAGCTCGATCGGATTGAGGTTGAACGACAGAAACTGTAATAATAATATAATAATAATAATAGTCCTTTATTATACCCAGCAGAAATACCCCAATTACAGGGTAATATGTTGAAAAGGCGAAGTGCTACACATTTATACATGTGAAATAATTTCTAACCGGAAAACTTACAAAATAATAATCCACTAATATATAGGTGAGCAATTCTATGAAATAGGAGTTATCGATAAAATTCATCAAAAATTACACTCCTCTGAAGTCAACTGAAACCATTTACAACTAGTCTATTAGCACTTTTAAATATGCAGTGGATCGGTGCCCACTCAGATAAATTTGTATGAGGTGTTGGCAGAGAACTTTGGAACAAAAAAACTTACCTTTGATAATGAATAAGGAGAATTAATTTTGCGAGTCAAGAGTTTTTAAGCAAATCTGGCACTCTGTGCTTCGTGTCTCACCAGCAGCGACAATATTTTCATCTCATTCATGATATCAAACAGATCAGCTCCAACTACCAATTCGCCTGTGCAACACCTACTTGAAATATTTCCCATGAACACGTTCCAATGGAATAAGGTGACAACAATAAATAAGAAACCATATCAAACTCGCACAGAAAACAAGAGAAAAGTATGGACTTCTGACTACCGACAGATCACAGAACTCTTAAGTGGTCCTGATTACAAATCCCAAAGTTCTGCTGGCCGATTCACACAACTGCTCAGTGTAAGGTACGAACTGAAGGTGTTAGCGAACAAACTCCAAGGTCATACATTCGATCCCTACTGACAATACAACACTGAGAATTATAATCAAACGGCTGTGACTGTCTAGAGTAAATTACCCTAAAGCACTTCTCCAATTTCATCATAAGTTTGTTGAATAAATACCACTGATGAATATACTGCAAAGTTTATTGTAGTACCATCAGATCTGAAATATCATGTTTCTGTAAGTAAAGGTTCAAATTATCGGCATATGTTAGTGCTATAAATAGTAACGGTCCAAAATTTGACCCCTGCGGAACGCCACGTAACAGCTCGTGTCCATATGATTTGAAACCATTTTAAAACACATAATTCAGTCTTCCCTGTAAATATGATCTCATGCGCCTCACATATGCTGGACTAAAACCGAAATACAAGAGCTTGTCCAGATCCAGGGAACCGAATGGTTTCTACGTATCAGTATAAACCACATACACATATCTACCATCGTCTAAGCACTCCACAATATGCTGTCAGATCATAGCCAGTACAATAATTCTAATGAACCCGTTTTGCTCCGTGGACAAATGGGAATTAACATTGAAACAAATATTGGCGTATAGCACCTCTTCATAGACATTCGCAACGTTAGATAAAATTGAAATAGACCCATAATTCTTTACTTGTGACTTGTTTCGTCTCTTGAAAATTGAAACCCGTGCTGCTTCCACCTTTTAGGAAAAGTATATGTTTTTAGACTCATATTTATAATGATATGTAGGGGTTTAGCGAAGGCGAACGACGGAATGCCATAATCCCACCTGTCAACCTATTCGGAAATCTGGACATGAGCAAGTGGACCTTCTTTTCAGTAACCAAAGGTAGTGAAACCAATGGATACTGATTAAATTGTTCCTATCTATCTGCTAAGACATCAACCATATGCTGAGGTCTCTTATAAAGAACATCACACCCAGAATTCTAGTAGCACCCCGCTTCTAATGAATAAACTTCCCCAACGCAGCCGGATCAGATCTTATATTGCCTTGAATAGTACAGCTATAATCATAATATGCCAATGATATTTGGAATTTTACGATTGAATTTTGGGTCAAAATCAACTTGGATGGATAAAAATCCCCTAAACGGGTATTACATTTGATTATATTAATGAATAAGGAAGAAAAAAGACGTTCCCCAGCAGTGTAAGTTCTCTGAAAGATTATTTTAGGAATATTCCAACGCATTATCAACCTGTTGAACCTTTCGATCAATAATATATTTCTTTTTCTGCAACCTATTACTTCCATTTTCCATCGAAATTTCAACCGAAAATTGTGTCAATTGGCTAGGTTGAACTCATTGATGAAGAATCGGAGGTCAAAAGAAATTCTGTCTAGCCGGTGAGATTTGCTAAACAATACGAAAATTAAAATAATAAGAAGCGGTTTTTTACTTGATATGAAAATTCATGACAAATTGCAGGACTACTTGAAGTGAAAATACCATTTTTCGATCAGATATACCTAGAGATTTCAAATTTTGACGGTGGGTTTGTAGTCTTAATGAGAATATATTATATAGTTGTGCTCAAAACTGATGAACTTGGACTAGTAGTTCCTCCAGTTTTTCTCATTTGAAATTTGTTTTTTTCAAATATTTTAGTATTTAGATATTGAGTAGCGATACGAACGGTCGTGCCTAATTTCGTGAAGATGAATTACGGAAATCTTTAAAATTTTTTGCATATATTCCCAGTTTTGATCAAGCCTAAATCGACCCACTTCTTAAATATCAACTATTGATCTAACTTTCTAACAAAACACAAATGAGATAAGTATTGCCTGACTCGAAATATCCACTACTTTAAAATGCAAACTCCATACCAGAAACAACAAAGAATGTATTATTTCGAGTGCCGTTTGAGTTTAATTATATGGTATTAAACTTCTAGATCTTCTGTGTAGATTCATCAGAAGCTTTTCCAGCTTGTGGAAGTTAGGAGTTCAGTTGCGTTCTTGTTGGACTTCAATACTGTGTCCTTGCGCCACTTTAGGTCACAGCACAATGGTGGCCGAAACCTGTGCAACAAAAAAAACTTTCTTTCCTACTTAAACAGGACTTGAACCCAGGAGTTTTCAGTTCCCACCCCAAGGCTCCAACTACTTAGCTATCGGCATGTGAGCCGAATGAGAATGATTTTTGGCATTGATATATAGTACTGGAGAAAATTTATGATAGATTGGGCCGTTGCTTGGTAGAAATCAGTTGTAATTGTCATTATAAAATAAAACACTTGTTTACATTTTCTACTTTATTTTTGGTATTGACGTACGTTTCGTCTTTGCTAGAAAGACTTCATCAGAATTCTGATGAAGTCTTTCTAGCAAAGACGAAACGTACGTCAATACCAAAAATAAAGTAGAAAATGTAAACAAGTGTTTTATTTTATAATGACAATTACTGGAGAAAATATAAATTTACAACTTTACATCTGAATCAAAAAGATCGTCAGCTGAATGGACTGCAGCTATTGAACCAAAACGACCAGAAAGAAGCACAATAAAATGCTAGCGAAGCTCCTGCGCTTATTTCAGAATTTTTTTCATCGATTACCTTGAAATGGACGAGACAGTGATCACTAAATGATACAACTGGATCAATTGAACGAGGAAATTTCGAACAAACAGTCACATGTGCAAGGAAAAAGGTGTCTAAATTACATTTTGAATTGCTTGCGCACCTACCTTATTCTCCAGATTTGGCCACAGCGAATTTTCCTGTACGAAAACGAGATTTCGCTAAACAAACAAACGCCTATTGAGGCCAAAGATTAATTTTTCTGCAAAAAAAATAAATCGAAAGGTAAGACAAGAGCTGTAATTATGGATAGTTCTTGGAGGAAACTATGGTTATGAATAAAGTAAATTTTCATGAAAAAGTTGCGTTTTCTTTGATAAACCGGTAACTCAACAGCCGAGTGTTAATGCACTTATATGCATGATTTTCAGTAATGTTTTTCTATTGAAAAACGGGTAGAAAACTCAAAATTTCCCACTATTTATGAAATTTCCTAAGTTAATTATATCGAGCTGCTTCTTCTTTTCTATCTAATACTTGTATTTTCACGGTAAGGTTTTCCCCGAAAAGTTTACATAAGGTTGATTTTTTTCAATCTGACCATTATCCTATCTGCAAAAGACATGAATGAGGAAAACATATCATGAAACTGGTGAAGTTTTAAGATAAACCCTTTAATCTATAAGGAAATCCAATTGTAGTCTTACCAAACTCATTCTTATCGCGGCGTTTACTCATAGGAAAAGGTAGAGGAAATCCGATTTGTCTCTGGTTTGTGGACAGGGTTATCAATCTATAAAAAATACCAACGGAGATTTTAACGCTAAATGTGTTCATTCATGATTCGAAGAAATGTTTAAATGCTACAATGATATTAATTTGTCGTATATCAGCAATCGCAGTTCTATTTTTATCTCCAACTGACGGAATAGAAAACTGACAGAAAGAAAAAACTAGAATAGATTTGAATAGAAAGGCTGACTTATTTCATTCAGTTTTTGTGGGCTTGTTCTAAGAAGCAAGGTACGATTGCTTTGATCGAATGTCTTTAACATTCGAATTTTTAGCCGAAAATAATCTCAAACGACTGGATTAGATTCACTGATCATGCCAAAAGGAATTCTCTCCGGATGATCTTGCCGTGCATAAACATAACTTTCTAACGAAAGTAGCTAGAGACTTGAAACTTTCAGTATGCGTTAAAGGCCTAAATACATATATTCAATGGTATGAAAATGTATAATAAACTTCCTCGGCACCTGAAGTCGCTGCATTGTACAGCATTCAAACGAAAAATTAAGGTGATTCTTGCTGATTGTAGTTTTTATTCAATGGATGAATTTATGACGTACCAATTCTAGTCGTCAATTAACTTTTGTAATTGTTTATAATCGTGTTTATATTAATGTATAATAATTTTTATATTTTGACTTTAAGAAATTTTAAATTTGATCTAATATCAGTTATTGTTATTAATTAACTATTATTTTATTCATATCTATTGCTTTTATTTATACATATATGTATATTATCATATATATGTACATGACATTCCCTGTAAAATTTTGAGGGTAATTATGAATGAATTAATTAAATTAATGTAAGGCCTGTAAAAGTTTATTACGCCTAAAAATTGTCACAACTCATGAATTGTCTTTGTTCGCTTCAAATCAAGAATGGTTTGCACTTTACCAGGGAGCAGTTTTGATCCTTCCGGAGGTATAAAATATCCTGAAAATCCAATTTCTCGGACGCCAAACTGTGACTTTTCAACATTAATTCTGAGACAGAATTTCAAAAGCCTGTCAAAACTAATTTAAGATCATCGATATGCTCTTCTTCAGAGGAATATGCTATAAGGAAATCGTCAATATATGAAAATACAAACTCTAAACCTCTCAAAACTTCATGAATAAACCGCTGAAAACTAGAAGGGGTATTTCGTAGTCCGAATGGCATAACGGTAAATTCGAATAACCCGAATGGAGTTGTAATAGCAGTTTTGTGTCGATCTTCTTCAGTTATGGTCATTAATTTCATTCTAAAAGTTTTTAGAAAAAATTTTTTTTTGAAATTAAAATTGTAAAATTGTTGTTGACAGATTAAATCGGTTTTATATCTTCAAATTTGGTTATATTTCCTCTATCAAGTAAAAAGCCTTTTTCTATTTTATCTTAAATTTGAATTCTATGGGATTGGTTCTTTCGAAAATATTTGAGAGATAAAATTTTAAATGAAAATAACTCTGGAATCATTGAGCATTTTCTGTGAATTTCAGAATACATATAACTGATGTATTAAGACTCCAAACCCATCCTTTCAAAGGATCAATACCAAAAAACCATTACACACTGCTATAAATGATTATATAATTCATTAATTTTGAATCTACTTGATGAGAGTTTTAAAACTTGTAGAAAAATATTATAAATTCACATAGAGCTTCTTCGAAAAAAAATTCAGATGCTTCTGTGACTTGTGACCTACCTAGTAGTAACTTTAAAAATAACATTCAGGGTTTTTATTTCAAAATTATGGTCAAGCCGAGCATATGCTCATAGCTAACTGTATATGGATTTTTGTTTCAAAATTCCTCGAATTGGTTAGTTTTTAATCTTGATATAATGTTCAATTTCTAATGTTAGAAGTATTCGAAAATAATCATGAAATACGTATAATGATTTTATTTTGAATTAATCTTCTCTGGTCTAGTTTGAAAAGTGTTCATTTTATATCGATGAATGATTCCACGTATACGTAACATAATAAAAGGAAGAATAATTTTTTGTAGATAGGTATTAATTTTATATTAATCTCATATATTCAATAGTATAAGAATTCAAATTTTAATTTCTAGTTTGGAAGTTTAAATTGTTTTTCATTTATAAATTCAAAGATGAATTTACATTGAGTAAAAACCGAAACAATAAAATGAGTGAGGTTCTTTAGACGTGTTTTTTAAGCACTTTCACTATTATTATGGCATTTTTCATTTTTTGGTGTCTCGTTTCAGGGTGCCTAAGACCTATCTATATTCAACGATGTTGTTTCAAACTAAGTATATTCGATCATGTTCATATGGCAGGCTCTGTGAATAAAAAAAAAATGTAAGTAAAAAAAATAAACTAGGAAGTAATTTGTACAATCAAATTCAGGTGATATTAGATAGAACAATTCTCCACAATGCAAAAATCCTTCCATGGAGCTCGGAAATAAAATACATTCTGTCAAGAAAGTACCGGGAATTATCGATTTAAATCTGGCGGGGCAATGAGGCAGGTAAAAATTTTTTTTCCTAGGTTGGTACCACTGTCCTTAATTACTATGCCAAGCTTGAGCGGGATCTGTCAACTAGTGTGTTTGCAACAGCTGATTAAGTCAGTCGATGTCAGAGTGCGTGCCGATTTTTACTATGGGTGATTACGTTGAGCAAAGAATTTGTTTAAAGTTTTGTGTTGCAAATGAATTTTCGTGTGCCGATGCATTGAAAATGTTGCAAAAGGCCTTTGGTGATAATGCTCTATCGAAAACTCGTGCATATCAGTGGTACAGAGCCTTCAAGGACGGTCGTGAAGTGGTCGCCCATCGACGGCTTCGATCGAAGATAACGTCGATAAAATTAAGGAAAGGGTGCTGGAAAACCGTCGTACCACCTTGAGAGAGATAGCACATGATCTTAAGATATCCCACGAGTCCGCACGTACGATTTTGATTGATATTTTGGGCATGAGAAAGGTGGCCGCACGACTCGTACCGAAAGACCTGAATTTTCTTCAAACACGTCATCGCGAACAGGTTGCTTCAGACATGCTGGATCGCTGTAATTCCGATTCTACATTCATGGAACGCATTATAACTGGTGATGAGACCTGGGTCTACGAGTACGATATGCAAACAAGCCAGCAATCATCGGAATGGTTGGCAAAAAATGAGCCGAAACCGAAAAAACCACGCCAAAGCCGCTCGAAAATGAAGGTGATGCTCATTGTTTTCTTCGATATCCGTGGCGTGGTGCACTACGAATTCGTTCCAGAGGGTCAGACGGTAAACATGGAGTATTACCTAGGCGTTATGAAACGTTTGCGTGAGCGTATCCGTAAGAAGCGGCCAAATTTGTGGGCGAACAACTCATGGATTTTGCATGACGATAACGCGCCTTCTCACCGAGCTACGATTGTGACTGACTTTCTCGCCAAAAACTCAACAAACGTGCTTCAGCAACCACCGTATTCGCCGGATTTGGCTCCCTGCGACTTTTTCCTCTTCCCAAAACTAAAATTGCCCCTTCGTGGTACCCGTTTTGAGTCGATTGAAGCCATAAAACAAAATTCGGCGCGAGAGCTAAAGTCCATCCCGGAAAGCGCCTATAAAAAATGTTTCGATAATTGGAAGTGCCGTTGGCATAGATGTATTGGAGCAAATGGAGCCTATTTTGAAGGCGACCCAATAAATTTTGACGATTAAATGTAAAAATGTTGCTTTAATTGAAAATTCCCGGTACTTTCTTGACAGAGTAGTATGTGTGTTTTGTGTTCTCTACAGTCTATGACGTGAAGCCATGAAATTATTCCTTGATCTTGTTTCATGATTGTGAACCGCTGAGTGTTTTTGGAAAGTGTTCTTATTCTTGTGTATATACATAAGACATTCAAGGATATAGCAGCATGTAAAGGTAAGTATACCATTTTGCTTGAAAAGAGGTCCAGAGGTAGTGGTCTGGCCCACTCCTGCTATCAATCTCATGGCCTTTTTCTGTTTCAGAAAAACTCCTGCAGCATCTGAAGATGAGCCCCATAGGATTATGCCGTAGGTCATTCTGCAGTGAAATTGTGCATAATAAGCAAGAACCGCCTCTTTTTCTGTGAGTATGCTTTTTATTCGCCGTATTGCGAAAAACGCCGTAGAGAGCTTATGGCATACTTCATTTATATGTTTCTTCCAAGTTGAATTTGCGCTAATTGACACTCCGAGCATTGAAATGCTTTCCAGTTTTTGGTACTTTGTGCTCACATGCACCTGTTGTGTTTTCTCTGGATTTACTTTCATGTTATTTACATTGAACCACTCTACAGCGCCCTTCACAGTTTCCTCTGACTTATTCATTAGCAAATTTCTATTCTTCGCTTTATTCAAGAATGATTTGTCATCAGCAGAGAGGGTCTCATCATCTGCAGCAGTATTACACACCAGATCATCTATATAAATTAGGAATAAAGTCGGTCCCAGCACCGATCCCTGGGGCACTCTTGTACTAATTTTCATTCTTGAAGACCGCTTGCGTTCCAAATCTACTATCTGGTAGCGATCTCAAGGTAGGGCCTCATCAGATCCAAAGCTGTGCCTCTTATGCCCATACATTCCAACTTGCGCAGAAGCTTTTCATGATTGACACAATCGAATGCTCTAGTCAAATCCATGCACGTCAACATCACGTCATCTACATCGTCCAATGCCTCCATGATGAATTCGATAATGTGGACTCTCTCTAAAGCCATGCTTGTAATTTCCTAGCAACGAATTGCTCTCCAGAAATGAGTTCAACCTTTTTTGAGGAGGGACTCGAAAATTTTCGAAATAACTGGCAATATCGAGATTGGTCTATAGTATTCATATACCTCTTGATCTTCCTTCTTGTATACAGGTATCACCCTTGCGACCTTCAATTCATCGGGAAAGTAGCCCTGCTGGAAGCAATCATTTATAAGGTATGAAATAGTATCTGCTGAATGATTGATGACGTTTTTCAGCATTTTTACCGTGAAACCTTATATATCTTGTGAAGATTTATTTTTCATCTCTGCCACAACCTTTATAACTTCCTCCGGTGTCGTTGGGGTAAAAAAAAAGGAGCGTGAAATTTTAATCTTTTTGGTTTTCAACAGTTTCTCACTCAACTCTGGATTGGTGTTAGGTCCAGTTAACTTTTCTCGGATTGTTAAAAATACGGCCCACCTAAGCTGGCTTAAATGAATTATTGAAGGGTGCGCGTAAAAAAGATACCAGACCAATTATTTGGACTTCAAAATTAGAAGAAGATTTTGAAAAATGCATATCGGATCTTGCCAATGCGGCATTATTGTATATTCCGGATCCAAATCTCTCAATAGCATTATTTTCTGATACATCAGATTGCGCAGTTGGCGCAGCTTTGCAGCAGTTTGATGGATCGGAGAGGAAACCTCTTTTATTTTTCTCAATTAAATTAAATTCAGCTCAAAAGGTTCACAGTACATATGACCGTGAACTTTTAGGTGTATATTTGACAGTCAAGCAATTGAAGGTAGAGATTTTATCGTATATACCTCTAACTTTTGCTTTCCGTCAAAAGAATGAAAAAGCTAATTCAGGGCAATTGCGACAGCTCCACCCTACGATCTGGGTTCTGGGAGGTAAATTGATATTACCTCTACACGAAATAACCTTATTAGGGAATAATTTTTAACAGCTTCCATTGCTTGATTTGCAGTACGGCAAGTGTCCCGATCTTGTTGAAACCACGTTCTTGGGTTGAAACCTTGAAATAACTCTGAACCCAAAAAATTGCTCAGCATATCGCAATAACGGTCACTATTTACATTGTGTGGTTGGCCTCGTCGATTTTCATGAAAATAGACCGATTATGCTGTGCAGGAGTCGTTCATGCTTTTGTCTCGGATATTCCTTTGCCAGTACCGATAATTCTGTTTATTGACATGACTATTCAGATGAAAGTTTGCCTCATCACGGAAGATTATGTTATTCAAATTGTTGAAACGCCGTAACATTTCGTTGGCAAAATTTATTCGATTAGCATAGTCTGCATCGTTCAATTCTCGAACTAATTTTTTAGGCCTTTAAATGCAAATCATTCTTTAAAATCAAATGCAAGGACGATTTTCTGATTGTTTAATAATTGTCCTCGCTTTTCTATAGATAGAGACGGACTTTGACGAACTGATACACCCACTTCTCGAATCGTTTCTTCATCGCATACTGAACGAGGGCGGCCAGAGTGTTGAATTTTTACCGTCGCACCTGTATTCTCGAACATCGGAATCCATTTTCTTATTCTGTCGTCACTTGGTGCATGGAGTGTACGATATTTTGCAAGATATAAACATTAGAAGCCACTATTGAATCACCGTTGCGATAATACGCCCGTACGCAAAAAAATTATTTAGTCATCACCTTATACATACATGTTTCGATTGGATGTTGAAGAATCACAAGTTCCATCACCAAAAAATGTTCAATATATAATGAAAAAATGAATATATAGCACATTCTCCAGAAAATGAACCTGATAAATTCAGACCCAAATCTCGAAAAAGCGAAATATTCATTAAAAAATATATAAAAATACCCTTTTTTCACCAGACATTTATGCAACAAGTAACCAATTTTTCGATAAGCATGGCCTATACGAAAATTCTTGCTGAAATTGTAGACATTTTTTTCGGAAATAACCACGTTTTTACCAAATGTACCTTAGTTAAAAATTATTCCAATCTGCCATTTTAAGGTGCGTTTGAAATAAAATTCAATGGATTCCTTGAGTTTTCAATTAAATTATGATCAAGAAAGTTCCGCTGAACAGCGCATTATGCTGCAACATTAAGAGAATTCTTCAATCGAGAATACCCGAATAGGTGGATTAGGCGGGGTGGTACGATTTCGTGGTCTGCTCGGTCACCCGATTTGAAGCAAATATATTAGGAGTACAAATAAGTTTCCGCCGTTTTTTAACACAAATTAAATATTTATTATAGAAGAACGGTGGGAGACTGCTTGCTGAGTGACTTCTAATGTTAGAGCAAATTCTTTTTGTGTTTGAGATGAATCTTCCTCCAATAATTCCTCCAATTCTGCATCCTCGTAAATTTTTGGCCTTCCACTGCGATCTTTGTCTTCTACGTGGAAATCACCGTTTTTAAACTTTTGAAACCACTCTCGACACGTTCTCTCACTCAAAGCACCCTCACCATATGCTTCTACAAACAAATGATGCGCCTCAGCAGCAGATTTCTTCAAATTAAAGAGGTAAACTAATATTTCCCGCAAATGACGTTCACTTGGCTCAAATTTTGACATTTTCAACTTATAAAAATTATATTTTACCAATATAAAATTAATGATATTAATAGGTTATGTTGTTCTAGAATGTCCAAACTATTTTTTAAGTCGGTTATCATCCGCGAAAGCTAACCGAAACTCCGTGCCGCACCATCTACAATAAAACGGCGGAAACTTATTTGTACTCCTTATACTTCTTTTACTGGGATACGATAAAGGAGAAAAGTGTTCCAAGACGATTAAAGATTTGGACGAGCTGCGCTGAAGACTTTCAGAAGCAGCTGAAGACATCGCTCCAAAAAATACGCTCGTCTTATTACGTTATCATTTTTAAGGAGATGTAGAGCTTGCATTGCAGCTGATGGTAAACATTTCGAACATTTGCTGTGACAATTCTCTTACTTTGGCAGCATAATGCGTCAAATTTAGTTCTAAATATTTTCATAAGATTTATATAGATTTGAATCTGTAGAGTTTCCGCAGAATTCAAGCTGTTATCTGTAATATTCATTCCATAAAAAATTTTCAATATACATAAAAATAAAAATTATGGCCAAGTATACAGTATATGTGTATATGTACTTCAAAACATCCGCAGGAGCTCGTTGTACTCTACACGTCACGTAGGTTTGATTGTTTCTTTTCGGGGATCAACGAATTTTCTACGCCACTGTTTCAAGTTATCCAGTCGAAGAAAATACCATTATTCATAGTTTACGCATACTTCCGCAATTCTATTCGATTATATTCGTATGCGAGCCACAAACCCATTAAAATTTGGGCGACTTTCGTTTTTTTGCTCGCGCGTCCTACTTTTGCCCCGGACAGTTCATATTCTCCGTACTTTCCCTTTCGAGTGTTCACGATTCACTTTCAGTGCAAAGGCTGCTTTTTTCTCTCCGGAACTTTATTATGATGACGGTCATGAGAAGATTATAGTTATAACGGAATATTTGAGTTTTATGTAATTAAACGTTATGAAGACTATTTCTTATAATTGTAATGATTTTAAATGCGTTACTTGTCTGTCCCTATAATTAGGAGAATATCATTATTTTTCGGTAGAACACAAAACGCATGTTCTTTATATATCGATATACAGGATGCCCCAAAAATCAACGTCAAGCCGGAACTGGGTGAAGAGGCTAGTAGTACTGGTTATCGGAAAAACATAAAAAATAAAATTTTACATCCTGTCACGGTCTTTTTACTCCTGTTGCCACAAATCTTCAATTTTTCCAATGATTTTTATTGTTATGTTGCCCTGAATAACCTTTTCTAAACTGTTATCAAAATTTCCAAACTAGGTGCTCCAGCTTCGACTTAAAGAGAAATTATTCCCAAAAATATTTTCTGAACAAGAATTTTGCCCAGTTTAAACTAACTACTGAAAAAAAATTGCTCTACGCGAGTTTTTTCAAAAAAATTTTCTCCCTCAATTAAAAATAATTCCAATGTACCATTTTAAGATGGGTTTGAAATAAAATTCAATGTATTTCTCAAGTTTTTAATTAAGTTAAGATTCACAAGGAAGTTCCACTGAACATTTACGGCAGCATGTTATATCAACAAGATGGCTGCCCAGTGCATTATTCTGTCACAGAGAAAGAATTCTCACAGCAAATGTTCGAAATGTTTCATCAGCTGCAATGCAAGATCTACATCTCCATAGATAAACGAGAACGTACAGCCTCATTAATCTATGTACTTAAAAATCCTCCTTAAAAATGATCTTGAAATAGGAGGAGCATATCTTCTTGATACAATGTCTTCAGCGGCTTCTGCAGCTCGTCCAAATTTTCAATCGGTTTGGAATAAACTTTCTTCTTTATCATACCCCAGTAAAAGGAGTCTATTGGGTTCAAATCGGGTGAACGGGCAGGCCTCGAATTCCTACCATCCCGCCCAATCCACCTATCGGGGTATTTTTGATTGAGAAATTATCTTAATGCGCTGGGCTGCCATTTTGTTGGTACCTCAAGCTGCTGTAAATGTTTAGTGGAATTTCCTTGTAAATCCTACTCTAATTAAAAATTTAAGGAATCCACTGAATTTTATTTCAAACACAGCTTGAAATGGATAATGTTTAAATAGATACATTTTTGAATGAAAATTTTGTTTTAAATTAGAATTGTAGAAGACTAACAGATTAAATTTGTTTTGATATTCAAATTTTGTTATATTTCTTCTATCAAGTAAAAAGCCTTTTTCTATTTTATTTTATATATAGTATATAATTATATTTAGGCTTTAATCAATCTCATTATGGAATGTCAATGATTTAAATATAGACTTAAAATACCTTACACATTTTTCTGTGATTTTGTTAGAACATAGACCATCTTAAATTTTAAAGTTAGTCTGTTTGAAGCAATCATCCTGCAAACACCGGTAAGTTGAGATATAGTGATAGTTATTTGATTTTGATATTTGGAATATTATTTTGGACCGATGAAGTGATTACCTAGAATTATATTTGTTTTTTGAAGATATATTGCATGTTTTGAGAGATTTCTGAATGAACTTATTCGGATATTCAAATATATTAAATATTTCAAATAAATTATATTTTTTGAGAAGTCCTTAAGTTGTGTTCATGTTTTTAAAAGGCAATTGGTGTTCTTAAAGGTAAGATCAGAAACAAAATTTTGTCTCCTTTAAATATTTATTTATTAAAATTTGAATATCAAAATGTAGGCGGTGCTTATTTTAGACATGTTCTAAATGTTTTTTTGAATAAAAATTTTTTTGAAATTAAAATTGTAGAAGACAAACATATTTTAATTTGTTTTTATATTCAAATTTTGTTATATTTCTTCTATCAAGTAAAAAACCTTTCTATTTTATTTTATATATAATGTATAATTATATTTTGGCTTCAATAAATCTTCATTATGGAATGTCAATGAATTTAAATAAGCCTTAAAAATAACATACACTGTTCTTTGATTTTGTTAGAACATAGATCAATCTTGAATTATAAAGTTGATCTGTGTTTCGAAACATTAATTTCATTTCACTTGTGCATTGTTGATATAGGTTAGTTTTTTATTTTGATATTTGGAATATTATTTAGGATCGGAGAAGGGATTGCTCAGAATTATATTTGTTTTTTGAAGATATAGTGCACATTTTTTTAGAGATTTTTGAAATAACTTATTCGAATATTTGAATATATTAAATATTTCAAATAAATCATATTCTTTGAGAAGTCCTTTAAGTGTGTTCATGTTTTTAAAAGGCAATTGGTGTTCTTAAAGGTATGACCAGAAACAAAATTTTGTCTCCTTTAAATATCTATTCATTAATTCTAATGACTTTCGCATATCTGTTGGTTTATTTATTCCATTTGACATTATATATTGAGTTTTGATTATATACGTCTATTAAATGTAAGCGGTGCTTATTTTAGACATTAATTTAATTCTAAAAGTTTTTTTGAATGAACATTTTTTTGAAATTAAAATTGTAGAAAACAAACATATTTTAATTTGTTTTGATATTCAAATTTTGTCATATTTCTTCTATCAAGTAAAAAGCCTTTCTATTTTATTTCATTCATTTATTAATTTTAATAACTTTTTCATATTATATCTGTTGGTTTATTTATTCCATTTGACATTATATATTGAGTTTGGATTATATACGTCTATTAAATATAAGCGGTGCTCATTGTAGACATTTATTTAATTCTAAAAGTTTTTTGAATGAAAAATTTTTTTGAAATTAAAATTGTAGAAGACTAACAGATTAAATCTGTTTTGATATTCAAATGTATTTATATTTCTTCTATCATTTAAAAAGCCTTTTTCTATTTTATTTTATATATAATATATAATTATATTTAGGCTTTAATAAATCTCATTATGGAATGTCAATGATTTAAATATAACCTTTTAACACCTTAAACTTTTCTGTGATTTTGCTAAGAACATCTTGAATTTTAAAGTTAGTCTGTTTGAAGCAATCATCCTCTTAAACACGTGTGAGGTGAGATATAGTGATAGTTATTTGATTTTGATATTTGGAATATTATTTAGGGCCGATGAAGAGATCACCAGAATTATAATTGTTTTTTGAAGATATAGTGCATGTTTTGAGAGATTTCTGAATTAACTTATTTAAATATTTAAATATATTGAATATTTCAAATAAATTATATTTTTTGAGAAGTCCTTAAGTTGTGTTCATGTTTTTGAAAGGCAATTGGTGTTCTTAACGGTAAGATCAGAAACAAAAATTTTGTCTCCTTTAAATATTTATTTATTAATTTTGATGACTTTTTTATATCTGTAGGTTTATTTATTCCATTTGACATTATATGTTGAGTTTTGATTATATACGTCTATTTAATATAAGCGGTGCTTATTGTAGATATTAATTTAATTCTAAAAGTTTTTTGAATAAAAATTTTTTTTGAAATTAAAATTGTAGAAGACTAACAGATTAAATCTGTTTTGTTATTCAAATTTTGTTATATTTCTTCTATCAAGTAAAAAGCCTTTTTCAATTTTTTTTTCTATTTTATTTTCTATTTTAAGATACATTTGTTAAAAACGGGATTCTTTCCAAAAAAATAATTCACAATTTCAGCAAGAATTAACCAAGTGCTATACCATTTTGAAATTCAAACTATATGCGCCAAATTTTGACGTCACTTGTTTAAATGCCTATCATTTTGAAATCATGTCACATAGATTTGTTTTATGTGTTTCTACTAACCAGAACGACTTGCCTTGTCACCCAGTTTCAGCTTGTCGTTGATTTCTGGGACACCTATATACTCAGTGACATCCCCTTCAGTTCCAAGCGACAAAATTATTATAATATTATTGACTTTGACACGTGAGAAATTGTTTTCTATCGAGATGATTTGTCTTGTCACGAAATAAGCGGCAGTATTTATTGTACTGCAATGACTAATTTTCAAAAGGCTCGTTTTAATTTTCAAGACAAGATTTGATAAACCAATGCATGTTTCATAATTCTGTTTCAAGCTAAGCCAAGCTTTATCGAAATAATACTTCATATTTTAAGCATTTTTCAATCAATCTCCAACTTTTTTAAGTTCATATTTTTTGTTTTCGGATTAAATTTGCTCCTGATGAGGTAAAATATTAGTGAATAATGTAATTTATGGTTTTTCATAAACAAAGCAGGTTTACACAAGGTATATTGAAAAATATAATTATGTCTTCATTTCGCATTTACAATTTACATGCATTACACATATAATAAAATAGAAAGGCCTTTTACTTAATAGAAGAAATATAACAACATTTGAATATCAAAACAAATTAAAATATGTTTATCTTCTACAATTTTAATTTCAAAAAAATTTTTTATTCAAAAAACTTTTAGAATTAAATTAATATCTAAAACAAGCACCTCTCACATTCAATAGACGTATATAATCAAAACTCAATATATAATGTCAAATGGAATAAATAAACCAACAGATATACGAAAGTCATTAAAATTAATAAATAAATATTTAAAGGAGACAAAATTTTGTTTCTGGTCTTACCTTTAAGAACACCAATTGCCTTTTAAAAACTTGAACACACTTAAAGGACTTCTCAAAGAATATAATTTATTTGAAATATTCAATATATTTAAATATTCGAATAAGTTAAAATTTGATATAGGTTAGTTTATTGATTTTGATATTTGGAATATTATTCAGGAACGATGAAGGAATTGCTTAGAATTATATTTGTTTTTTGAAGATATAGTGCATGTTTTCAGAGATTTCTAAATTAACTTTTCGAATATTTGAATATATTAAATATTTCAAATAAATTATATTCTTTGAGAAGTCCTTTAAGTGTGTTCATGTTTTTAAAAGGCAATTGGTGTTCTTAAAGGTAAGACCAGAAACAAAATTTTGTCTCCTTTAAATATTTATTTATTAATTTCAATGACTTTCATATATCTGTTGGTTTATTTATTCCATTTGACATTATATATTGAGTTTTGATTATATACGTCTATTAAATGTAAGCGGTGCTTGTTTTAGACATTAATTTAATTCTAAAAGTTTTTTGAATAAAAAATTTTTTTGAAATTTAAATTGTAGAAGATAAACATATATTAATTTATTTTGATATTCAAATTTCATTACACATAAAATTGTAACTTCCAAATCTACTCAACCACAGTTGCCAAAACTATACCCATAAAAAATCGGAGAAAACACCATGTGAAAAAAAACAAAACGTGGAAAAATCGATCAATATCATGCAAGCGATTCCTCAGTATTCAGAATTAACTTTTTATATCTTTGTTCGAAAGTAGACTTCGAAAACCCAGGTAATGAACGCGGAAGAGAATTGAAGAATGCTAGATTGAACAAAATGCTACTATATAATGACAACGAATGGAATGCAGCCTTTTTGACAGATGTGCCATCCTCATTTGGAATGATTATTTGGAGTAGAAATAAATTCGTGCGGTTTTGATAACGGATGTCACTACTAGTTTATTATTCCCATTGGCAACACCTTCATTTTGAAGTGTCATCATTAGGCTTTCTTTTTAGATCTGTAATTTCGCTAAGTACAAAGTTTCTGTATACTCTTAAAATTTCAACTTTTGTACCGAATTTCACTTCATTAATTAAATATGAAGAAAAGGGATACCGAAACTCATCGTATTTTAGTTGATATTTATGGTGACCATGCTCTAGCTGAACGAAAGTGTCAGAAGTGGTTTGCCCGATTTGATGGCAATTTTGATTTGGAAGACAAAGAACGACCCGCTATGACACCAAAGTAAATATCTATCACAAACGCAAGAGAAACTCGGAAGAACACTAAAGGTCACTCAACTAACCATTTGACATCATTTAAAAACAATGGGGATGATCCGAAATGAAGGAAATTGTGTGCCTTATGAACTGAAGTCAAAAGACGTCGAACTCCGTTTTTCAGTTGTGAACAACTGCTTCAGCGCCAAAAAAGGGGTTTTCGCATCGAATTGTGACTGGCAATGAAAAGTGGATCCATAACGATAATTCAAAACGTCAAGCAACGTATGAATACCTCATCATCAACTGTCAAGCCGAATATTCATGACGAAGAGATTATGCTGTGTATTTGGTGGATCAACTGGGTGTTGTGTATTATGAGCTGCTACAATCGAACGACAGTATTTAGATGTGAAATAACGACACGAATGCTTATGTATAATTTCATGAAGATAAAAGATATTGACTTTTAAATCTTTTAAAATGGACTTCTCAAACTTGAAAATATATCTACAGAGAAACCGACATACTCTGATAGCTCATAAGTCGGCAGCTAAATTCATGAACATCAGAAAGCATTTGATAGTGTATGGCACGAGAGCCTTCTGCGCAAACTCCAGCAATTGAACACACCAGTTTAGCTACAAAATTGAAGGAAACTTCTTAAAGGACAGAAACATGCGGGTTAAAATCAACAAGCATTTCTCCGCTTCGTTCTCACCTCAACAAGGTGTGCCACGGGGCTCTCCATTGTCACCATTTCTATATGTGGATATTTATCCACAAGGTAACAGAAGATCTGAAAAGTTACATACTCCAATACAGTGATGACACAGCGCTTATAACACACATCAAAGAATCTGAAGCACACAAGGCAGAAATTACAAAGTCTATCTGACAAAATCATAACATCATAACAATGAAAAAATTGAAGGTTTTACCAAACCCTTACAAATCTTGATTAGTTATATTTGACCATTAATTATCAGACAATTCATCAACCATCAGAATGCTGCAACATAACATAAAACCAGTCCAATACGCTGAATAGCAAGGAATCACAGTCATAAGATCAATTTTAAAATACATTCCAGTAATAAAAAGAAAGAATAATTGCTAAATCAAAACATTTTCAATCCCTCAGCTTCAATCTATCAAACTATTTGCAGACCGATATTAGAGTATGGACATCTAATAAATAATAACTGATACTGAATTGTTTCAACCGTTACTATTTGGTAGTTGATCATAATTGAAACAAATTGTAGAAATTACTATGTTTTACTACCAATAAAAATATATATTACACATTTTCTTGTGACTCTAGTTTCGGGAAATAAACTTTCCCATCATCAGACACCTGAAGACCTTACAGTGGTACAGAGGTATTTAAACAAAAGTAATAAATATTTGGAATATCTCAATAGATTCTAGATAACACCTAATAGTGGTACAGAGGTTTGCAAGCAGAACGTGATAAAAAACCTGGTTAAAAAAGAAGGGCCTTCTAACAGATATCGGAATGTCGGCAATCGACAAAGAAGGTTGTTAAACAGATGGTACCCATTTAAATATCTCAAATAATTTTTGGGGTTACATAGCTCCGTACAGTCATTCATTATTTTTACGTTATTTTCTTGTACATCTCAAATATTTGGATTTACATAGCTCCATACAGTAATTCATTATTTTTTAAATTATTTTTATTGTGAACTAATTTGAAAATTTCAATAATCAAGTTTCTTTTCATTTGAATCTACATGTAAAATTTTGTTAAGATTTTCTTTTGTCGAAAGGAATTACTGTTTTCTAAAGAATGAGTGGCAAAAGTTGAATTTTTGTTCACCTTTCATTAAATTCATTTTATGTTCATTGAAAAGTAAACAAAAATTCAACTTTTGCTACTCATTCTTTGGAAAACAGTAATTCCTTTCGACAAAAGAAAATCTTAAAAAAAATTTACAGGTAGATTCAAATGAAAACTTGATTATTGAAATTTTCAAATTCGTTCACAATAAAAATAATTTAAAAAATAATGAATGACTGTATGGAGCTATGTAAATCAAAATATTTGAGATGTACAACAAAATAACGTAAAAATAATGAATGACTGTAAGGAGCTATGTAACCCCAGAAATTATTTCAGATATTTGAATGGGTACCATCTGTTTAACAACCTTCTTTGTCGATTGCCGACATTCCGATATATGTTAGAAGGCCCCTCTTTTTTAACCCAGTTTTTTATCACGTTCCACTTGTAAACCTCTGTACCACTATTAGGTGTTATCTAGAATCTATTGAAATATTCAAAATATTTATCACTTTTGTTTAAATACCTCTGTACCACTGTTAGGTCTTTAGTTGTCTGATGATGGGATAGTTCATTTCCCGAAACTCGAGTCACAAGAAAATGTGTAATATATATTTTTAATGGTAGTAAAACATAGTAATTTCTACAATTTGTTTTAATATAATGAATGTAGAAGACCTGCCCTCAATAATATCAAAGTAACAGAACGCAGTAGTTGACATTGAGTAAAATACGCCATCCAAGAAAACAACCCATCGAATGACCTTCTCTATTAAAAAATGGAAAACTGATTTTGAGTAGACTTCAGACGTTGGGAAAGAAATTTGTGAGCAGACCACAGAATCTTCGAGCCTTCTTGGTGGAGGCGATAGAGTTCAGCTTTGACTAATACTTTTAATTTTTTTTTTCAATAATTATGTACACTCTTTTAAAAAAACACTATGTATATAAAGAATATAGAATGTTTTTTATACTGGCATAAAAATGCAAGTCACTAGCCATTTGTTAGAGCAATAAACATATTTTCTCTCTCTCGCTCAACCAGTGTGTGGATCCAGGGAGAGCATGATTCTTTTTTTCGAATATTTTTCTTATATGATTTCAGCAAAAGTATATGAAGATTTGACCATTTCTTTTTCATTCTTTTTTGACAATACATAACGATGCAGATCAAAGGCAAAACAATGGAGCACCTTAATGGTATCCTTTCCTTTTTAAGAGATTTTCCGTTATTTCAACATAACAATTCTAAAATTTACTTTCATTTGATATTCGTATGGTTATAATTAATCATATGTAGTTTTTTTAAGAAGTAATTCATCCATTTGAAATTTTCGAGAGAAACTGACTTGAGAAGGGTGGATCATTTTTACCATGTAATTTTTAATTAGATGAGATTTTCCCTTTATTCAGGAGAATAGTTCCAAAATCGAAAAAGACGAAACTCTCTCGTCTTAAGGATAACAGAACGCAGAATTCAAATTTTCAGGGGAAAACAAACAGTTGAACAAGCGCGCCTAAGCTTCCGACTTCACGATAGTTTCACTTAGTTTCCTCAAATTATGTACTATTTTATTTTCATGTTACCAAAGTTTCAGTAGGTTGTTTTTTTAGTTTCTTCATTATTTGATTCGGTCAATAGTCATTGAGGAAAGATGATAATGCTTTCTCGCATATCACTTGGTGAAACATTTTCAACGTAATAAAATAAATAAAAAAACATGGCTTAAGTTTCACAATTTATTTCATGTCTGTTAACATATACTTGTATATAAGAATGTAATCAGTTCTTATTTCTATAACTGAAAAAATAGACGATTGGATGTCATGATTCTGGAAGAATTTATTTCCATTAGTTTAAAATATACCAGAATAACATACACAAAATAAAATGATAAGATACAAAGGAATACAAAGAAATAAAAAAATAGCTTACTACCATTTCTATATCCTACAACTACATTTTTCTCATTAACTACAAAAAGTAAAACTTCTTTTTTGATATTATCGATTCTCATTTTTGTAATTATTTTTCCTGAAAATTTTGCCCTGCCACTGACTGTTTTGAATGTGTTTCTATTGTCTTGAATGCTTAGACATAACTTTTCTGCTACTTTGGAATTCAGAAGACTAACATTTGAGTCTGAATCATAAATTCCATATAATTCGTTATTATTTATAAACACCTTCAATTTTATGAATGACAGCAGTCTTAGATTTTTCTCGAAATTTCTCGAAAGTTGTTACATTTGATCGATCAATTCTATCTTGTAAAATATTTGGGAAACTTGTCACAATTAAATCAATTAATATGTCAGTTGAAAAATTATTTCGGAGATTTAACAACAAATTTTCTTTCCGAAAAGCGTAGTCAACTAAACTTCCTCTTATGTACCTAAATGAATACGCCTCTCTATATTCACAAAAACTCTCTAAGTAGTTATCTTTCCATATTTGAAAACTTTTGTCTAAACCTAATGTAATCAATTTAGAATCAAACCATTCTTTCGCTATTCCATCCAGAAACAACCGTAAAATCAAAATTTTGTCACTATCTTCTTCTACTTCACAACGCGTGCATTCCGTCTCGAATTTTTTTAACCATAAATTTACTGAAACACTCTTCAAAATTATTCAGCACAAAATCCTCCTTTATCCTCTTGAAATCCTTTTTATTCTCCTTGCTTTTTCTTGAAAGTTCTACCGTTTTTGGTGATTCTTGTCCAAGTACTGTTCTCACGTATGCGGGTGAATAAATCAGTTGTAAATATTCATTTTTAAACATCACATCTTCTTCGGCATCAAAATATATTTCTTTCATTTCCAGAGTAAATGAAATGACACACGTACGAAATGAACCTCTTACTTTAATCGATTTCAAGATATTCTTCACCTTCGGTAGAGCCAATGGATGATGGTCAGATATATCCTGTTTGTCCTCTGGTATTTCATAATATGTATTTTCCGTTCCCGTAGTTTGGATCCATTTGAATTTGTATATATTTTTCTTTTTGTCAGTATTGGATGCTTCCAAAGCGATGCAAATCTTCATGGATTTCGTCATTATAGCTTACGTTTTTGATTTATAAGAATGTAATCAATTCTTATTTCTATAATTGAAGAAATAGACGATTTGATGTCATGATTCTGGAAGAATTTATTTTCTTCAGTTTAAAATATACCAGAATAACATACGCACAATAAAATGATCCCATACAAAGAAATACAAAGAAATAAAAAAAATAGCTCACTAACCTGGAAGACATCAAAAACAATGCTAATTCTTCGGATTTCTCAATTCACATTTCTATCAGCTAACTAAATATGACATGTGACAGTTTTAGGTTAAAATCTTAGACATAGAACATATATCATAGAACATAGAACATTGAACATAGAACATAGAAGTTACAAAGTTGTTTTCCCTTAAAATAACAGTTTAATTTTACATATATTTTTCGGATTTTCAACCCATATTCAAAACTAAAAAGAACAGAATTTAAAATCATTTTTATAATACGTAGTAGAGTAGATAACAGGTATAATTTTGAAGAGTGTAAAAATAAGATTTTGTGTCGGTTTTAATATTTTACAGATAAAAGCAAAGGTGATAAATAGAATTCCAGTTGGTTGTGATTGGTAACTTCCTTCCCTGTGCTAAAGAAATTTCCAATCTTTCTAAAAGGTCCCTTCAACTCCTCATGTAAGATCTCAGTTCTACTGAAATCTATGAATTGGTTGTTATTTATACAATGTTCAGAAAAAACCAATTGTTATTTTATTATGCAGTATACTTTTTGTGTTCTTCTTCCCTTATGTTATGTCCTGCCTGACCTATGTAAAATGCAGGGTATACAAATTATATTGTAATGAATGCCCTGCATTGTACATAGGTCACACAGTACATAACATGAATGGAAGAACACAAAAAAGTATATAGCATAATAAAATAACAACTGATTTTTCTGAACGAAGCTAATAAAAACAGAAGAATGGACCTCTATTTGAAATTTTTTGGACCTTTAAGAAAGTTTGGAAATTTCTTTAGCACACAGAATACAGTTACCAATCACAAACGACCAAAGAAATTTAATTCATCACCATTGCTCTTATCTGTAAAATATCAAAACCGACAAAACATCTTATTTTTACACTCTTCAATATTCTACCTGTTATCTACCCTACTATTATAAATATGATTTTAGATTATGTTCACTTTAGTTTTGAAAATGGGTTGAAAACCCGAAACAACTATGTCAACAGACATGAAATAAACAGTGATATTTAAGTTTTTTGATTTCATTAAATTCATAAAAGAATACTGACATTACATGAATATCAATCGATTCAGGTTCTATTATTCAAAAAGGCAGCATGAGGCGCCAAGAGCGAAACCGATCATAAATAGTGAATAATAATGAACTTGGAACACTTATTCCGATTCTCTTATATAATTCAACATTATAGTCCGCGATTACCGTCGCGAACACGTTAATAAGTAGCACCTAAAATGTCATACGCATCCAATATGTCGGAGGAAAGTGAATGAGACGAGGCAGTAAAAATACCGATCATGACTGACACACTTTTGATTTCACCGACAAAACAAGAGTGTGACTATCATTGCCGCTTGAACCTGGAAAAAACACTTGCATAAACATGTCAGATGAAGATATTCAGTATCGAAGGCATACAGTGTTTGTTGTTGCAGTAATAAAACTGTGGAGATAATGAAGTATAAGGAAATTGTGGGCTTGCTGCTATCTAACCAAACTGGATATTCACTTCGAATTCGGAAGAAACTGGTTCTACACCATGTGCTTATTTGAATGCGTTTGAACGGAGCATTATATTTGATAGGCCAGAGATTTTCTATCAATGCCACCATTGACCCCATGGACGTAGAGTTATTCTAGAAATAGTCGATGAAAGATTGTAATATCCGGGTTGTGCTTGGTAGTATAAAATCTCAAATGACCTGTATTAATAAATTTATTCAGATGTGTACAAATGGAAAAAATATCCCCAATTTCTGATATCATTTATATATGGATTTCAACTGAAAAACCAAATTGTCATCTACACCCTGGAAATAATTAACTGAAAAGAGTAAAATGAAATCTCAACTTTCTAAATTATTGAAAAAAGAAATGAAATAAAAAATATGACTAATATAACTTAGTATATATTGGAATATAGGATTGAATTTTTCAATAGAATTTAACCAAATATACACTGAAATTTTTGATTATCTCGGTCTTTACTTGACGGAAATTCATCTTCAATATAAGAAAAACAAATGTTAACTTCCGCTATTTTATTGATTTACACGACAATTGTATGTTCAACGGCACGTTTTATCTAGACGAAGAAAGTCTAACAACAATGGGGAACCCATTAAGCCCCTTGTTATTAGAAATATTCATGGATCACGTAGAAACCAATATCCAAAAACTCCCATATTTTAAAGATTTATTGGTACCGCTATGTAGATGACATAATTTGTTTATTTAATGGCACAAATAGACAACTTCGTTCATTTTTGGAATCTATCAATAAATTATATACAACAATTGAATTCACACAGGAAGATGAAGTAAATAATAGCATCAATTTCTTAGATTTAAAAATCACCAAAATTAATAATAGAATTGACTTTTCCATATACAGAAAACCGACACATACAGATGGTACGATTCATTATACTTAAAACCATACTTTTCACAAAAATTGTCAGCGTATAATAGTATGCTTTATAGATTGGTTAACATACCCATGACGAAAGAAAATTTTGACAAAGAGTATAAAACAATTAAACAAATAGCTTTCAATAATGATTTTAATCCGTTAATTGTAGACAATTTACTTGATAAAATAAATTACAAGAAAGCAATATCACTTGTATATCCAAAATTTCAAAATTCAAACGAAACCAAATTTATTTCATTAACTTACATAGGCCAAAAATCTGAAAATATTGCTAGATATTTAAAGAAAAAAGAAAAATATAACATCTCTTTTTTAAACCATTAATTCTTCAAGCAGCTTGATAAAAAACAATAAAGAAGTCATTCCTAAAAACAAAAAATCAGGAGTTAACATGTAGTGATTGCCCATGTGTATATGTGGGACAGACAGGCCGTTCATTCCAAACAAGGATACGAGAACATGAAAAATGTTACATTAATAATAAACCGAATTAAACTTATGCCAACCATTTGTTAGAGACTGGCCATAATTATAATATGAACTACAAAATATTACATATCGAAAACAAAAGTCAAAAGCTAAATCTGTTAGAAACTTTAGAGATCAATAGATATAATAAAAGACAAATTTTATTGAATGATCAAATAGATTTAAACAGATCCCCCCTACTTAATATTTTTCATTAATTGTAAACCATCTCTTTCCACCCCTCTAATTTTTGTACCAGCGCTGTGTATTTAAAGTCATGTTTGGCATTGTATACCTCAGTTTAAATACTCACCTGATGAAGTCATGGTATGACGAAACAATTGTCGTGTAAATCAATAAAATAGCGGAAGTTAACATTTGTTTTTCTTATATCATACACAGAAAATTTATGAGTATGAATCACCAAATTATAGAGATTTCACAAAATATTGTGAAAAGCATTGACAGTCAGAAACATTTGCGCGTTTGTACAATAGTCTATTTTCCCTGAAAACTTCAAATCTGTGCATTAATTCTTAAAGAAGCTATATATGATTCAAATCTAGCAAAAACACAGAATTCTGTGTTCTGTCATTGGAAAGTCGAATAAAAGTCATATTTGTAATTTTAAAACTGTTCTCCTAAAACAATAGAAAATCTCATGAAAATGAAGAAAAACATGTTTAAAAGGATTCATCCTTCTCCTTTCTATCTGCATAGTAATATTGTCAAGAAAGAGTGGAAAATGAATATGTTGAACAAAACTTCATATACTTCTCATATTTTTTGTTTAATACTCACGAAATTATGCATTTACATCTGAATACTTAATTTCAACTCAGTTGGATTTGTAGTTCCAAAAATATTCGTATAATAAAATGAGAATGAGTCAAAAACAATTGAGGAGATTATGTCCATTTTTGAACATGATATAACACTTAATCTTCCATAAACTTTCAAGTCTCTTTTTTTCCAGAAAAAAGCAATTCCACCTCCGGTTTTCCGCCCAGGCGACTGATCCTCACTAAATTTGCCAGAAGTCATCCAACCATTGTTCATTCAAATATCAAATTTGATTTCAATCGAATCAGTAGTTTCGGAACTATATAGAAATAATAAAAAAGGTTGAAATAAGAGTGGACGCATTGAACGGATTTTTCCATTGAAAACGTTGACCGAGATATTTACGCCACAAAATTTTAAGTCCATAGCTCTTTCCGTTCGAAAGTTATAGACCGGCCAGACCTCGGATTCTCCATCAGTGAGTCCAATCTAGTCCTTTGAAACTATTTTCGGCTCAGCATGTGAGAAAGCAGACACTTGGGCAAAACAATAGCACGCTGTTCCAATATTCGTGAAAGTAACAGCGAAATTGAAATTAGAAGTATATAATCAAAAGCTGCTAAAAACTATATATCGACGAGTTAATTGAACGGAAACAATTTCAAACAACTATAAACCCATCATAAAAATCTCAACAAACGAAAATATTCATTTATTTATCGTACTTTGATGAAACATGCGAAAAAATGGCAAAAGAATTTTTTTGTATTGAAACATAGTAATTTCATAAAATTTGTTTTGATTGCAATAAACCATCATAATTTTTTTTATTAAACACTCAATATATAATAAAATAATCCATGATAAAAATATAGTCAAATAATATTCGTTATTCCTGATGAAAGCAAACTGAAATCACAGTGAGGGGGATTTTCACCTAGGTATGGTACTTCAACAGAAAAAAAGATGTATTTTCATTGGTTTTTTCCTGGAACAACTCATAACATCCAATTTTATATAAAATTATATTCCTTTATTTGTATATAATGAGCTACAAAACAAAATAATTCATTTGTAAAAAAAATTCTACGGTCAAAATTGAGTTTTTGGAACCACCAGAAATTGTAGTATTCATTTCAAAAAACTCGTTTCAATTAGAATCAACTAATAAATTCCAACGTTTGAGAGAGTTGAAAATTCATATGAATTATTAGTTTTTTCCATAATTTCTGACAATATAGGTATTTTCATTCAATAATATAAAAAGGTTTTTATCCGACAAAATTAATACGATTTTTTAACACCTTTCAGCATCAAAATTTAACTTCAATGATATATTCTGCAATGTTACTTTTCACTTATTGTTGCTCCAGAAACGGATGAAATTCTATTCAACATATTTAGAAAAATGTTATTAATATTATTATTCTGATACAAGATGTTTTAGACACCGCTGAAGACAACCGAAGCAAATGATGCATATTTCTTAGATTTCAGGTTATTTTAAATAATTGTGTTGTACTTGAAACCCCTAGGCAATAGTTACTTTTCAAGTACTTTATCTATTCAATAAACAATTTAAAACTATTAAGTATTATGATAGATTGGGCCGTTGCTTGGTAGAAATCAGTTGTAATTGTCATTATAAAATAAAACACTTGTTTACATTTTCTACTTTATTTTTGGTATTGACGTACGTTTCGTCTTTGCTAGAAAGACTTCATCAGAATACCAGTATTCTGATTAAGTCTTTCTAGCAAAGACGAAACGTACGTCAATACCAAAAATAAAGTAGAAAATGTAAACAAGTGTTTTATTTTATAATGACAAATATTAAGTATTATTTCTTAGTGCCTTTTCGACAGGTTCATATACGAGCTTATTTCATCAAGTTAAAGACGAAGTATTATTATATTATGTCCAAAATTATTATTTAGTTTGTAAGTATTGAGACCTTTTAAGAATTATGGGAAAAGATTTTAAATTTATATTAAGATTGATCGAGGAAAGAATTCGAAAGCTCCTGTGAAATGTGTCGCATCTGTTGGTAACCTTGAAATTCGATATCAGTGTATTATTTCGGAGTTACTGTTATTATTATTATATTCTCGAATTGTCATTTTTCTAATCTGATTTTTATGTTTTATTTTGATTATTTTTCCGACCCAAATATCGACCAATAGAATTGCACCATTCGACGTCACGTGGTACAACCTACATGGTATTATACTGATAATTTTTTGATTATTTTCTCTGGTAGTTGCTATATATAAAAAACAAAACATGATCCAGTCAAATTAACCACACGTCAAACTGACAGGTTGAATTCAATTGTGAAAATTGGAGATTTTGCATGAAAATGAGTCGATTTGGAGTTTGTTCTCTGTCCACCATCGATAAAAAAGTCAAAGGAAATGTTCCCATTAATACGGAGAAGGCAAAAAAAACAGTTTGGAACCAATTTACTACTTTTTGTACTGAGAGGGAATACACATTGAGTGCTGAAACGAGTGAAGCGCAATTGGCAAACATTATGAAAGATTACGCTTACAATATGAAGAAAATGGATGGAGAAGACTATAAGGAAGGTACAATAAAAACAATGTGGAATCAGACTGCCAAATCACTTCAAGAAAAGTATTTGAACGATTTCGACATCAAAATCAACCCATTTTCGGATGCTGCATTCAAGACCGCTCGAGGAGTTCGTGATGCCAAGCGTAAGGCTTTACAATCTATTCCGGAAAAACGGAGGGCAAGTGCAGCAGCGTTGGAGGAAAAAGATTGGGATGCAATGACCACTGTTTGGGACGAGGAAACTCCTGATGGCCTCCAGAAAAAAATATTCATGATAATATCAGTGGAATTGGCTTGGAGAGGTGGTGAGGGCAGCATGGCGTCAATACATCACTTCAAGGCAGAACAGCGAAATGACGGGGAAACAACTCCAATTTTCAGCAAGACCACACAAGGTGGTGATAAAAAATTATCAGACAGCAAGTGGCTGGTGGAGAATCGGGAAATCCCTGACAAGTGCCCAATGAGACTGTTCCAGAAATTGAGAAAGAAGAGAGATGCCAATATCAAGAGCGACAGACTATTCCTGACCCAAAATCCATTCTGGAATAAAGTTCCAGGCGCTAGGTGGTACAAGGATTCCCCAGTAGGCCAAAACACGATTTCAAAGTGGGTTAAGGAGTCAGCACAAAAAGCTGGGCTTGACCTTGGTAACAAAAAAATCACCAATCACTCCAGTCGTGCAACAGCCGTCTCCAATCTAGCGAAATCGGGCCTGGGAGAGCAGCAGATAATCAAAATAACTGGACATGCCAACAGTAACTCCATCAAGCCGTATCTCCAACTCGACCAGGAACACCACGAATTAATTGTCAAGAAACTGCGAAGGAGTGAGCCTACTGCAGAAAATGCCATTAACAGCATAAACCTCATGCCATCTACCTCTTCTGGGACCATTACCGATAACTCTGACTTGAAGAAAACATGCACCAATGTTTACAACAATTGTATTTTTAATTGCACTAGCCTGAATCTTAATTAAATGTTGTTTTATTCATTATGAAATTCTTATTTGTTAACTGTTCATTTCATCTCATGGTGCAATTCTATTGGCCGACATTTGGGACGGAAAAATAATCCCCCGAATACCACACGAGCTTCAAAATTATCTGGCATTTCCCTCAAGGTTCCCTCCAAAAACAAATAAAGTCGTCAAGTTTTTCAGGAAAAATCACTCGCGCTTCGCGCTCGTGATTTTTTAACCTGAAAAACTTGACTCCTTCATTTGTTTGCAACGAACCTATCGGAAAATACCCGATAATTTTGAAGCTCTTGTGGTATTATAAGTGAATAATAGAACTGCCTGAAAATTGTCGAAAAACATGAAATATGCATAATAGCTTATATTTCGAACTGAATATTTTAACATATTTTAGCCTATTTGGGTTTTTACATTATTGGATAAATTTTCGTACATATGTATGGATATAATTTATATTCATTATTTGGAACCTGCAACGGACAAAACCTATCTATCCTCCTATCCTATCTATCTTCCTCTGGATACGAACTAAATTATAGGATTAGATTCAGAGGCCGCTTGTGTGTAGAGTAGCGATCAGATGGGGCTTGTCAAATAAAGGAAGTGACTGAACCCAGCAATCTGGATTTCATATGGTCCATATCAAGCCACGTGGTTACACTATTTCTATGTGCTGTTTCTATCGATTCCCCAATGACAAGAAGACAGCAAGATTTTTCGGACATCTCTCCGGCAAGATCGACTGGATTCATATCAACCACCCAAATGCCGAAGTTATCGTACTGGGCGACTGAAGTACTTATAGTTGAGATTGGCTCATACACTCGAACAAATCTGATGAAGGTGGTAGGTAGGCAGGAGCCTCTGCCATAACTCGCAATCTTACTCAGTTAGTCGAAGAGCTTACAAGAGTTCCTGATCATCCAGAACATACAACAAATACACTGGACCTTTATTTGACAAGTACAACTGATCGCTAAGAAATTTGCTATTTGAGTACCATTCGGCAATTGCCTCGTGAAAGCATCGCACCTGGCTCCCAAAACACAACCTGTTTCCTCTAGGAATTCGCATAGGTTCTCATATTATAATGAAGCAGAGTTGGATGGTCTACATAATTTTTATGCCTCGTACGCACGTCATAAAACATGGATTATTATAGGAATGGACATTCTTATTCCAAATACAACCTGAAGAGACACGTGTCAACTACATTCAGCATAGAAACGCATGCAATGAGACTATACATAAATCCAAAGGATCATATAATTCAGGAATAACCAACAAGCTGATGGATCGCGCCAGTATTGGTCAATAGTGAAGAAAATTGGCAAGAACTCCTCTCATTCAAGTTTTTCTTCTCTGATGGGGCAGAATGGTTCATTTATAACTACATCAAAAGCTAATGCAATTCTCTCGGCGCGGATATTCGCTGTTAACTCGATTATCGAAACATTTCGTCAGGAACCTCCAACCATTCCAACTGTTTCATTCAGGATGAGGAATATTTACCACGAATCATTTGTCGAATGCTTATTGAACTCAATTTCAAGAAACCAACGGGACCAGAAGGGATTCCTTCCGTTGTATTTAAAAGGTGTTCACCTGAGCTTATACCTATTCTCTCTAAGATGTTCATTATGTTCTACAGGGAAATATTTATCCCTAATTCATGAAAGAGTAAACAAATGCAGCCTTCACCAAAGAAGAGGAGGAATTGTTCTGCATTGAACTACCGCTCGATAGCAATATTATCCATTGTGTTGAAAATCATAGGAGCAGCTGTCAATCTCAAAATGGTTAGATACCTGGAGAGCAAAGGTCTCATCAGTGACAGACAATATGGTTCACTCAAAAACCGATCAACTATGTGACACAAGTGTGGATAGAGATTATTGAGCGCTTTGGAGAATCTAGGTCAAATACTCTGGACATATTAAAGGCATTCGATAGTGTCTAGCATAATGCTCTTCAGAATAAGCTATATTCTTATAGTTGTCCCGAAAATCTCTGCGATTGGATGAAAAGTTTCTCACGAATAGTAGCATTTATGTAGTGGTATATGTTGTCGGTTTCTGTTATTTCAACGTGAATACTGGAGTGAGTGCCTCAAGGCTCAGTTTTGTCGGCCTTGCTTTTCCTGATCTACATACAGGATCTTCTGTGCATAACTGAGAACAACATTGTGAAGATCTGAGAAAGATAAAAAAATAATGGGATGAAAGAAATCTGTTGCAAATCAATGCCTCGAACACCCAAATAACAACTCTTTCCCGAAGAATTCAGTTCGTGACTTCTGACCTGATGATGGAAAACCAGGTACCATGCATCTTTTTGGTGTGACTGTCAACTCTTCGGTGTGTTGGGGGAACATGTGACTGATATTGGAATGTCTACCGCAAATAAGCTGAATATTTTTTCAAGTCTAGAATATATTTCTTTACATATGAAGTTCTTCTACTGTATAAAACTCAGATGAGACCAGGACTCGAATATTGCATTAATCTTTGGAGATCAGCATTCGTTACAACTTTTGAGTTCCTTCCAGAAAAGAGCAATACGACTGATTGATTGGCCAACTATAACAACCAGTTTGCAGTTGTTGAAACATAAAAGGCTATTTGCTGACTTGCTTGTTTTGTAGTTATTATAACGGCTGATGCTCTACGCAACTGAAGAAAATAATGCCAGGTGCCATTAGATTTGCGCGGAGCAATAGGGCTGCGTAACCTACAAATTCTTTCGCAGTTAGCTTAACAACTCCGAGAACTTATGTTTATCAGGAGTCCTTCCTGAGTAATTTAAAATCGTTCCTAAAGAGGCCCAAGTCTCATATAACATAGTTATATCATAAAGGTTTGACGACAAGGACTTGTGAATTGACCGCCAAGCTCATGTGATTTGATCCCCGTGGATTATTTTCTTTGGGTTCATGTGAAACCATAAGTCTATGCCAACGAGCCGCACATTTTGGATCACTCGAAACAGAATATTCGAATTATTGGCGAAATGCAGCAGAAAATTTTGGACAGAGTGCTCAAAATTTGGAGTGAATAGATAAGTCAAAATCAGCGCTCGTGGTGGACATTTGAACGAAGTCTCATAAAGAACATAACTGCATTGTTCAAGATTCAAAATAAAGCATGAGTTAGTTTAGTTGATTTGTCAAACCTTTATTGTTTTATTTGAAATTAAAACCCTATCACTCTTAATAAAAACCCCTTACATACATTCTCGACTCACACTGTGTACTTGGATGTTTGTTTTTCCAGATCAGATAATTGAGATGTCCTGATATTGCGGTTACTTTTTCGTCTTGCATTCCAACTTCCAGAAATAATCCGCTTGTAATTTCGCTTTTAAGGTTTTTGAATAATCTGACTTTGTCACTGGTGTTATTTTCACTTCACAACGCAGAGCTTCCCAAAAGAAGCTCTGCGTAAAACCCAAGTTTTATCACGCATTCAGTTCTTTTTATAGAAATTTGCACGTTAAGCTTTTCTTTAATCAAAATTTCTATATGAGGAAATTGTTTTCCAGTTATAACAGATAGATCTATCATCTGACTATTCCAAATACGAGCGGGGTTCAATGTATTCTTGGTATAGGCATAAAAGAAAAATGAAAGAAAATTTTGGAAAAATTCAATTTTTCAATGTAGTCTCCTAGAATTTCAATACATTTGATGGATAGAGAAATAAGCTTCTCTTGTATCAAATATTCTTCAGGCCTCTCCTGAAAATAGATATTGATTGCTACATTCAGTTCTTCATCGTCGGAGAATCGCTTTCCACTAAGATATGTTTTCATATTTGAGAATAGGTTGTAGTCACCGGAGGTCAAGTCTGGCCTGTACGGAGGATGAGTACTTGCTTCTGAGGTGCAGTGGGAATTCGCGGTACTCATCTTGCACTGATCTTTGAGAGGTTAAGATGGTCATGAAGAATATGTATGTATGGTACCCACGGATTGGTTTGTCATCTCTGCTAACATCTTTATTTTTATTCTGGCAGTTTCAAGTACCAACTTTTCCACTTTTTTCACATTCTCTTCAGTGGTGCCGCTAACGCAACCGCTCGAGCGAGGGTCATCTTCAATTCTTTTTCTGCCTCTTTTGAATTCACTTGATCACTTTTGAACGGTGGATAACGACGGGGCATAGTCTTAGTAAACAGCAACCATCTCTTCATAAATGGTTTTTTGACTTTTTCCCTACTTAGTGAGCAACTTTATAACAGTGCATTGCTCGATTTTCTTCATCATTGTGGCATCAGTCATTCTGGTCGTCTTTTACTGAGGATACCTAGAAAACTGATTATCGTAAATTAGTGAAATTTTATATTTATATCCTCAGATAGTGTCATTAATATATGAAATAATTAGTTTAGTGGTTGAATTGACATTGTTGTTAATCAAGACCGCATGCTCGTTGGCGTTACCAAAACAAACAGGACACCGGACTTAAATTGATCGGAATAGAAATTTACTGAAGGGTTTCTTGAAGGAATTTATTTTGATGAGTTCTACATTCTATATTGTTTTATTTGAGGAAACAAAGTTGCTACTATTTTCCTATAGAAGCATCAACGTTTCATCATCGAGAATATTCATTTCATTTAAAATTATCAAATACACCTTTGCATGCCATCAAAGTATCAGATTACTCCATTTCATCCGATTTATCAGTAGCTTTCAACAAACGCTCATCGTGAAAAACAGATATCTATTCTTATGAAAATGTAAGTGGTATTAAAATCATCTGGATATACCTGAAAGATCGAAATTATAAGTAAACAAAATAAATTTATGAAGTAGATCAATTTAACAATACCAAACTTGTAAGCTTTTTCAGTTTTTCCAAAATTTTCCCGGTCGGAAAACGAAAAAACGAATACGAATAAATAATTCTGTTGAATTTATCGTCAATGGTCCAGTTGGTCTTCATTGTTCCATTCATGTCTACTATTCTAGAACGAATCAACTCCGCGAATATCCACTTGGGCGAAACATTAATGTTAATCTCTTTGTCATTACTCACTAACTTTTTATCTGACCCACTCTTTTCAACTAATGATGAGCAAATAAAATAAGCAATGTCGTAATAATAATTTTCACCTACTAGTCTACTGATTGATGTTGGCAGAAGTCTTATATGGTTATTCTCCTAAGTTAATTTGAAAGCTTTTAAGACATCTTCAAGGTGCAAGAAGCAATAGATGCATCGAAGGTGAGTGCATTCATTGTGGGTTGACTTAAAAACTAATTAGCACTCTTCATTATGCAGAGGAATTAAATGAATAGTTCATATCTATTTGAGATCGATATTCGTGCTACTCTCACATATATCTATTGGAAAATCGGTTTGTCGAAATACAAGGTTGTTCCTGCAAACAAAATCGAATTAAGATAGGTTTTTTTTCAACCGTGAAAATTATGAACCATTTCAGCAGAAGTTATAAGTTTAGCTCAATTGTATCATCATTTCATGATTCAGGTTGATTTTGCAAGTCTCTGAAACAAACAATGGAAAATGTTGATGTTTCTGCGAATATTTCTAGGGTAGTAAGTAGTGCAAGATTGGATCTCCTTCCATATTGGAAAATTTCATTTCACCAAAAAAAATTTCATCTGTTTTTGTGACAAAAAGGAAAACAAGTTCAATGTGCTAGGAAAACGCTATTGCTTGCTTATTTTGCGGAACTGTCTTTGCGGTGGAAATATTTTAAATTGCATGCCGGTTTATAAGTAAAACATACAGTAAAATAATGAAGAGAGGTTTTTTCTTGATAGAAGGATTATTACAAAATTTCAAATATCATACAGATTTATATTGTTAACCTCAAATTTTTAATTTCAGAAAACTTCTTGTTCAAAAACTTTTAGAATTAAACTAAATAAATATCTTAGAAACACTGCTTCAATTTAGTAGACATTTAGAATTAACACTCATTACCCAGTACCACAAGAAAATGAAAGAATTCAAAGAAATATAAATTATTAATTAAAATTACTAAATAAGTACTTCACAAATACAAAATTTTGTTTCATACCTTGTTTTATCAAAACTAAATCCCTTTCTAAAACTTCTAAGACGAAGCAAAGTCTCTCTTAAATCTTGTTTTTCAGTAATGTTTCTACATATCTTGAGTTTTTATATAAAGTAACTTAGTTAGATATCCAATAATATTGAATATTCTACGTAAGATAGTTTTATGATGAAATTCTTAAGATTATGTTAGACATTTTTGAAAGATATTTGTTTTAATAAGATTGATCAGCAGAAACAAAATTTTGTCTATTCAAAATATTAAATTTATAGGATTTTGGTTAACAATTTTTATTTATTGGATTTTGTTATACCATTTGGATGTCTTATAATGAATGTTTATTTTATATGTCATTTGATATAAGTTGTACTTATATGACATTATTTTAATTTATTTTCAGAAATTATAATTATTAAATATAATTTTTTGAAATTAAATATGTAGAAGGCTAATATTGAAATATTTAAATAATTTTATATACCTTCTATCAATAATTAACCTCTATTTATGTTATAAGTACATGGGACTGGAAACAGAAACGCCCTATTACATGTAATATACATGTACTGGAATAGACCAATCATAACTGATAATACGATTCCAAATAATATCCCGGATATCGTGTTCACTTTAAAAAAGGAAAAAAATCTACATAATTGACATAGCCGTACCACTCCCCTCGAATATCTGTAAGACTCAGAATGAGAAAATAAGTAAATACTTACCACTAGCAGATGAGGTGAAAAGAATGTGGAAGATGAACAGGATGAAGGTTCTTCCTATTGTGGCTGGTGTGACGGGCGAGGTACCAAAAACATTTAAGAAAAACTTAGCTGAAATCTGGGAAGAAGTGTATTTGCCTTTACAAAAAGCTTGCTCAGGACATGCAACATCAAACGAAGGGTTCTTGGAGATGTAGAGAATAGTTAAAGGCTTGACACATTGTGTGTAGCACCGGTGGTAAAATGCTGAAAACCAGATGGAAAGTCTGAGAAATAAGGAAATAATAATAATAAAAATTATAATAATATCCTAACGCCAAGTGTTTTTATCAGTCCTATAAAACAGGTATTTGATATGATGCGTCCAACAAAGCAAGGGGATAAATGTGTATTTCCATGGCTAAATGAGGAAATCAAAAATTTTATGAAACAAAGGGATGAACATTATGAAAAAGCAGTATTGTTGAAGTCTAATGAATATTGGGTACGTTATCAAAAATTTAGGAATGATTTCATATATAAGTTCCAAAAAGAAGAAAAAATTATTACCATGAAATAATAAGTAATACTTCTTCTAGCCATGGTATATGGAAAAATTTGAATGGATTATTCAGCAATAAAAGGAGTTATGAAATAAATAGTGTAAAATTCAATGAAAAATTAATCAAAGACGATAATGAGATTTTTTGTCGGAAGCATACGGGATACTGTTACAGGTGTTGTCAAAAAAAATATAACCATGAGTTTTACTCATCTAGAGTTTTCGAAATTTATTAAGATCATTATGAATTAAATCAAAAATTATGTAAAAAAGTTGAAAAATAAATTTGGACTGGAAGATGGGATACATTTGACGTAGCGGATAATCGTATGCTTGACATTGTAAATTCTTCATCTTCATTGGAGTCTGGTTCTTTTCCCGATAGTGGAAGGTATCAGTGGTCATACCAAACCAGAAGGTTACCAATACCTCATTGTGCGAAGAATTCAGAGGCGTTAACACGGTGCCTATATATGAAAAATTCTTGGAAATGGTTATTATTGTTATTGTTATTTATGGCGAGCGGGCGTCTGTCCACCCTACCACTGCGTCCGCACGGACTATTGTGGTTCACCCCTAATTTATATCTCCCCGACGAGATCCAGTTTTTGGATAAAACCGATAATCTTGTTCAGGGGTAGTTTTTTCAGTTCGCTGTGGGCTATAAAAGCCTGGCCAAAGACTTCGAATCTGATGCGACTCACCGCTGAGCACTCTGAGACGATATGCATTGCTATTTCAGTGTCCTCAAGACACATCCTGCATTCATTGTCTTCAGCCAGACTGATTTTGTGCAAATGCGCTTTCAGTCTGCAGTGACCTGTCATAACTCCGACAAGTGTTCTTGGTTTGGCCATATCCAGACCTAGCGCTAGGTTGGGCATCTTTTTGTTCGAAGTTGTTCCTTGGAACAGCTTTCAGGCCAGAATGGCTCCGCCAGAAAGACTCTAGCCTTGAGTTCATTCTGCCTGTTATCGCCTCGTTAGCGACGTCGTGTGGTATTCCAAGGAATGGTTCCGGTCCTACCAGAGGCAGCACAGCAAATGCCAGCTGATCTGCCTCCTCGTTACACAAATAGTTTGAGTGGCTCGGTATCCAAACCAGAGTGACTCCGTTATACATACCGAACCTGTTTAAAGCCGTGACGCAACTCCAGACTGTTGTGGATGTAAAACAGCTGGATTCCAGAGCTTTTAGTACTGACTGGCTATCAGTAAATATTTTGATTTTACCGTGATGGATTTGCCGTTTTATCAGCAGTTCCGCCGCGGTCTCAATGGCAAATATTTCTGCCTGGAATATAGTTGCGTCTTGACCGAGACTCAATGAGATGTTAATTCTCGGTTTACTCCCATAGACTCCCGCTCCTGTTCCGCTCGTCGTTCGCGAGCCGTCTGTGAACAAGCCAAGGTCGGTTCTCAATAGAACTTCAGCATGCTGGGTCCATTCGTCCCGGCTGGGGACGATTACATTGAAATTCCGTTCCTGGTTCGTGATTTTCAACATTAGATCTGAGGGCATCGATAGGATACTGTTCGTTAAAAGCTCGTCCAGCAGTCCTGAGCCTCCCATCAGAGGCCTCTGGCCTCTCAATCGCCAGTTGATATAGTTTGTATGTGGTCCGTTCCGTCTCCCTCTGCACAAGTAGGTGCAGGGGTGGTAGATTTAGTACGACCTCCATGGCTGCCGTGGGTGTAGTGCAAAACGCACCTGTAATTGCAAGGCAAGCCTGTCTCTGTAGTCGCCAACCGTTTGTTGGCCTTCCTTCCACCACGCTACAGCGCCATACACTATCCGTGGTCTAATTACCATAGTGTATAGCCAGTACATCTGCCTGCGCTTTAGGCCCCAGGTTTTACCACAGATCCGCCTGCAAGTCCAGAAACCCATTCTGGCTTTATGACACACTTTATCTAGATGTGCACTCCAGCTGAGGGTCTTGTCCAGGACTATTCCCAGGTATTTTGCCTCAAATGATAATTGTATTATTTCACTACAAATAGTCGGCGGTTCTAGAGCATTCAACTTCCGTTTTTTAGTGAATGGTACTATAACTACCTTTTGCGGATTAAGAGACATGTCTTCCCTTATACACCATTTGTCAATAGTGTTCAGTATCTCTTGAAGGACGGCCGATATAGTCACCTCCGATTTACCTTTCACTATGATTGCCAGGTTGGAAATGGTTGTAAGGGATCAGTTTTTGAATTATCTTAATGAAAATGATGTGATTGTCGAGGGTCAATTGGGTTTTCTAGCTGGGTATTCTCGTGAGAGCTCTATAGTGTACATATGTAATGATTGATTAAGAAACACCGACAAAAATAAAATTATTTTAGCGGTTTTCATTGATTTTAATAGAGCTTTTGATACAGTTTAAAGGAAATTACTAGTGAATAAATAAAAAAGATGTGAGTTGGAGGTACTGTTTTTGATTGGTTCACATCATATTTGAGTGATAGAAAACGGAAAGTGAAATTCAATTATATAAAAAGTATCAATTATAGAAAATTTAGAAAACTGTTAATTGTTTATGTGAAGGAGCATTGTTGAGTTGATTTTTTTATTTTTATTTTGTTGGTTGTAACTAGTTCTAACTAATAAAGAGTATTATTATTTCATGCTTGTAATTCTTCTTACAAGAAGTCCTCTAATTTATCAAAGGAAGAATTATTTTACTTCCTATAAACAATGAAACAAAATTCATTGTTTCCACAACCGGTCCCAGCACATAGAAATGAATCGTTCTGCAATAGTAGCAGCACCAGAAACTGCAGGAACATATCAATGTATTTCGCTGGTTTCCTACTAGGTGAATCTCGCAGAAGAGAAGCCGTCGTCGCATAATAGTCTGCAATGATGCAATATCTAAGGAGTACACGACCCAATTCACGTCTGTTTCTAGGCTCAGCTCGATTTTAGAATCGCTTGGTTATTCACCGAGCGCTCTTTCCTCTTTTTCTACCTCGCCGACTTCGGTGTATCCGACAAGGACGCAGGCAGCTCATTCTACCACGAACTATTGCAAAAATCAAGAACGTCGTGGGACCCGTTCGGCCTACTAAACGAAAGTGAAATCGAGGTTAGCTTTGCACTTTCACTTGTTCGCGTCTAGCCCAGCCAACCGACCAATCGCGAACTCCGGTTCGTGTGTTTTGTCGGTATGAATCGAATCGACTCATGACCTACTTCGAGAATCCAACATCTAGAATTTGTTTTGTTTTCTTTTGTTAACTTACTGAGAGAGACTAACTAAAGGTTGTTTGATTTTTAAGTTATGCAGTTTTACGTAACGCCGTCACGATAGAAGCGTCTCACTCCCATGATTCGCCGTTTCCGGCAGGAAATTGGCTTTCGAGATGTAGTTTTTGGTCCTTCGTACCGGAATCGGTGGAAAGACCGCATATGTCAGGTTTTCTTGATAACTGTCCTCATTTGAATACAGCTAATAAGAATGTTTCTTGTATAAACCAATTATTTGGTGTTGCACAATGACACTGAAGAATAATTCCCAATTTTTAAGATTAAATTCCAATAGATCGTAACATCCGTCTTCGAGATGACGCATAATTTGAATAACTCTTATGTCACAATTTAACAGCATTTAAGAAAGCTGTTCTATAAAAATTCATTAAAATAAATTTTGAAAAAACTGCAGTCTACTATACAAGATTGAATGAAAAATAATGAACACCACAATATATATATTAGGAGTACAAATAAGTTTCCGCCGTTTTATTTTAGATGGCGCGGCACGGAGTTTCGGTTAGCTTTCGCAGATGAAAACCCGCTTAAAAAATAGTTTGGACATTCAAGAACAACATAACCTATTAATATCATTGATTTTATATTGGTAGAATATAATTTTTATAAGTTGAAAATGTCAAAATTTGAGCCAAGTAAGCGTCATTTGCGGGAAATATTAGTTTACTTCTTTAATTTGAAGAAATCTACTGCTGAGGCGCATCAATTGCTTGCATATGGTGAGGGTGCTTTGAGTGAGAGAACGTGTCGAGAGTGGTTTCAAAAGTTAAAAAACGGTGATTTCGACGTAGAAGACTAAGATCGCAGTGGAAGGCCAAAAATTTACGAGGATGCAGAATTGGAGGAATTATTGGAGGAAGATTCATCTCAAACACAAAAAGAACTTGCTCTAACATTAAAAGTCGCTCAACAAGCAGTCTCACACCGTTCTTCTATAATAAATATTTAATTTGTGTTAAAAAACGGCGGAAACTTATTTGTACTCCTAATACTATTAGACAGAAGCACCCATGTCAGCTCGTATGAGAGTATAATGAATATCACTGCCATTCACGAAGTTGTTCTTCCACTTTGGACCAATCTTTCAGATTTCCAGTAGTTATGTTATTACTTTCGAAAATTATCATGCTTAGAGAATGTCGAAATTGTATTTCGGCACTAATTATTCATCTGTAGATCTACCATAATCTCTTAAGATAATTTGAATATTGAAACAAATTGAAATATGTTCATCTTCTACAATTTTAATTTCAAAAAAATTTTTATTCAAAAAACTTTTAGAATTAAATTTAAGTCTAAAACAAGCACCGCTTACATTTAATAGGCGTATATAATCAAAACTCAATATATAATGTCAAATGGAATAAATAACCCAACAGATATACGAAAGTAATTAAAATTATTAAATAAATATTTAAAGGAGACAAAATTTTGTTTCTGGTCTTACCTTTAAGAACACCAATTGCCTTTTAAAAACATGAACACACTTAAAGGACTTCTCAAAGAATATAATTTATTTGAAATATTTAATATATTTAAATATTCGAATAAGTTAATTCGAAAATCTCTAAAAAATGTGCACTATATCTTCAAAAAACAAATACAATTCTAAGCAATCCCGTCTTCAGCCCTCACTTAATATTCCAAATATCAAAATCAAAAAACTAACCTATATCTCTCCACGTGTTAAGTGGTTTTTTTGATTTTGATATTTGGAATATTAAATGAGGGCTAAAGACGGGATTGCTTAGAATTATATTTTGTTTTTTGAAGATATAGTGCACATTTTTTAGAGATTTTTGAATTAACTTAATCGAATATTTAAATATATTAAATATTTAAAATAAATTATATTCTTTGAGAAGTCCTTTAAGTGTGTTCATGTTTTTAAAAGGCAATTGGTGTTCTTAAAGGTAAGACCAGAAACAGAATTTTGTCTCCTTTAAATATTTATTTATTAATTTTAATTACTTTCGTATATCTGTTGGGTTATTTATTCCATTTGACATTATACATTCTGTCAAGAAAGTACCGGGAATTATCGATTTAAATCTGGCGGGGCAATGAGGCAGGTAAAAATTGTTTTTCCTAGGTTGGTACCACTGTCCTTAATGACTATGCCAAGCTTGAGCGGGATCTGTCAACTAGAGTGTTTGCAACAGCTGATTAAGTCAGTCGATGTCAGAGTGTGTGCCGATTTTTACTATGGGTGATTACGTTGAGAAGAATTTGTTTAAAGTTTTGTGTTGCAAATGAATTTTCGTGTGCCGATGCATTGAAAATGTTGCAAAAGGCCTTTGGTGATAATGCTCTATCGAAAACTCGTGCATATCAGTGGTACAGAGCCTTCAAGGACGGTCGTGAAGTGGTCGCCCATCGACGGCTTCGATCGAAGATAACGTCGATAAAATTAAGGAAAGGGTGCTGGAAAACCGTCGTACCACCTTGAGAGAGATAGCACATGATCTTAAGATATCCCACGAGTCCGCACGTACGATTTTGATTGATATTTTGGGCATGAGAAAGGTGGTCGCACGACTCGTACCGAAAGACCTGAATTTTCTTCAAAAACGTCATCGCGAACAGGTTGCTTCAGACATGCTGGATCGCTGTAATTCCGATTCTACATTCATGGAACGCATTATAACTGGTGATGAGACCTGGGTCTACGAGTACGATATGCAAACAAGCCAGCAATCATCGGAATGGTTGGCAAAAAATGAGCCGAAACCGAAAAACCCACGCCAAAGCCGCTCGAAAATGAAGGTGATGCTCATTGTTTTCTTCGATATCCGTGGCGTGATGCACTACGAATTCGTTCCAGAGGGTCAGACGGTAAACATGGAGTATTACCTAGGCGTTATGAAACGTTTGCGTGAGCGTATCCGTAAGAAGCGGCCAAATTTGTGGGCGAACAACTCATGGATTTTGCATGACGATAACGCGCCTTCTCACCGAGCTACGATTGTGACTGACTTTCTCGCCAAAAACTCAACAAACGTGCTTCAGCAACCACCGTATTCGCCGGATTTGGCTCCCTGCGACTTTTTCCTCTTCCCAAAACTAAAATTGCCCCTTCGTGGCACCCGTTTTGAGTCGATTGAAGCCATAAAACAAAATTCGGCGCGAGATAAAGTCCATCCCAGAAAGCGCCTATAAAAAATGTTTCGATAATTGGAAGTGCCGTTGGCATAGATGTATTGGAGCAAATGGAGCCTATTTTGAAGGCGACCCAATAAATTTTGACGATTAAATGTAAAAATGTTGTTTTAATTGAAAATTCCCGGTACTTTCTTGACAGAGTAGTATATTGAGTTTTGATTATATACGTCTATTAAATGTAAGCGGTGCTTGTTTTAGACTTATATTTAATTCTAAAAGTTTTTTGAATAAAAAATTTTTTGAAATTAAAATTGTAGAAGATAAACATATTTCAATTTGTTTTAATATTCAAATTATCTTGAGAGATTATGGTAGATCAACAGATGAATAATTAGTACCGAAATACAATTTCTACTTTCTTTAAGCATGATAATTTTCGAAAGTAATAACATAACTACTGGAAATCTGAAAGATTGGTCCAAAGTGGAAGAACAACTTCGTGAATGGCAAATTCCTCCCAAGAGATCTAGAAGTACGGCTATTTGAAATTTTACTATAAAAAGAAAAGAACCTACTTATGAGTTAAGATGAAGGGAAAATAAATATTTAACTTCACTTCTAGCTGATTATGATTTAAATAGAATTTTTCAATAAGTAGGAAAATACAGAATTGCCCTGTTTCAGAGTTTCTCATTGAATTGTATTGAAATAATAATATTTATTTAATATCATTAACTTAACCTTATCAGGAACTGATAAGGTTAAAACTTCATTAGTATAAGTATTTTTCGCGCAATCAATATCACCTCACTTCTTTTTATTTTTTTATGGTCAATAAGTTAATTAACATAAATAGAGGTTAATACTTGATAGAAGGTATATAAAATTATTTAAATATTTTAATATTAGCCTTCTACATATTTAATTTCAAAAAATTATGTTTTATAATTATAACTTCAGGAATTAAATTAAATTAATATCATATAAGTACCACTTATATCAAACGACATATAAAATAAACATTCTTTACAAACATCCAAATGATATAACAAAATCCAATAACTAAAAATTGTTAACCACAATCCTTTAAATTAAATATTTTGAGTAGACAAAAATTGTTTCTGCTGAACAATCTTATGAAAACAAATATCTTTCAGAAATGTTTAACATAATCTTAAGAATTTCATCATGAAACTATCTAACTTAGAATAATCAATATTATTGGATATCTAACTAAGTTACTCTCTATAAAATCTCAAGATATGTAAAAAAATTACTGAAAAACAAGTTTTAAGAGAGACTTTGCTTCGTCAGTATTCAAATAATTCATATTCAATAAAATATGACATCAATCAACAACAAATATTTACTCACCCTTCAACAGTTTAGAAAACTTCTGGTGAATGAATACTGCAAAATTTGAATGGAGTGTAATGTTATCTACATATGAATAATTCTATGGTTTACCCTTGATCTAAAAGATTGAAAGACAACTTAACGACCTCTCTATAGCACAAGGACTATTTATATAAAGAAAGTTAAGGAAACCAAATACTTATATATTATGAATAAAATAACATAAATAGAGGTTAATACTTCATAGAAGGTATATAAAATTATTTAAATATTTGCCGTCTACATATTTAATTTCGAAAAATTATATTTAGTAATTATAACTTCAGGAGATAAATTGAATTAATGTCATATAAGTACCACTTATATCAAAGGACATATAAAATAAACATTCATTATAAGACATCCAAATGTCCAAATAGTCCTTGTGCTATAACAGAGGCCTTTAAATTGTCTTTCAATCTTTCAGATCAAGGGTAAACCACAGAATTATTTATTTGTAGTTAACATTACTCCATTTAAATTTTTCAGTATATATTTACCAGCACTTTTCTAAACTGTTGAAGGGTGAGTAAATATTTGTTGTTGATTGATGTTATATTTTATTGAATATGAATTATTTCAATACTGACGAAGCAAAGTCTCTCTTAAAACTTGTTTTTCAGTAATGTTTGTACATATCTTGAGATTTTATAGAAGATAACTCAGTTAGATATCCAATAATATTGAATAATCTAAGTAAGATAGTTTTATGATGAAATTCTTAAGATGATGCTAAACATTTCTGAAAGATAATTGATTTCATAAGATTGATCAGCAGAAACAATATTTTGTCTACTCAAAATATTTAATTTAAAGGATTTTGGTTAACAATTTTCATTTTTGGATTTTGTTATATCATTTGAATTTGATCTTATAATGAATGTTTATTTTATATGTTCTATATGATGAAGTCATGGTATGACGAAACAATTGTCGTGTAAATCAATAAAATAGCGGAAGTTAACATTTGTTTTTCTTATATTGATATAAGTGGTACTTATATGACATTAATTTAATTAAATTCCTGAAGTAATAATTATTAAATATAATTCTTTCAAATTAAATATGTAGAAGGATAATATTAAAATATTTAAATAATAAGTTAATTGTTAATAACAGAAGAGAATAAAATACATGGTGTGTTCAAAATTTATGATCATCTTGAAACTGATCAAATAAAAGAAGCTACAAGAATTAGATTAATAGATATTATATTATATTAGCAGTACAAATAAGTTTCCGCCGTTTTATTGTAGATGGCGCGGCACGGAGTTTCGGTTAGCTTTCGCAGATGATAACCGGTTAAAAAAATAGTTTGGACATTCAAGAACAACATAACCTATTAATATCATTGATTTTATATTGGTAAAATATAATTTTTATAAGTTGAAAATGTCAAAATTTGAGCCAAGTAAGCGTCATTTGCGAAAAATATTAGTTTACTTCTTCAATTTAAAAAAATCTGCTGCTGAGGCGCATCAATTGCTCGTAGAAGCATATGGTGAGGGTGCTTTGAGTGAGAGAACGTGTCGAGAGTGGTTTCAAAAGTTTAAAAACGGTGATTTCGATGTAGAAGACAAAGATCGCAGTGGAAGGCCAAAATTTTACGATGATGCAGAAGTGGAGGAAATATTGGAGGAAGATTCATCTCAAACACAAAAAGAACTTGCTCTAACATTAGAATTCACTCAGCAAGCAGTCTCACATCGTTTAAAATCATTAGAAATGATTCATAAACAAGGAAATTGGGTTCCGTACAAATTAAAGCCGAGAGATATTGAACGCCGATTATGCTTAAGTGAAATGCTGCTAGCTAGACATAAAAAAAGGGTTTTTTACATCGTACCGTAACTGGTGATGAGAAGTGGATACATTATGACAATCCAAAAAGAAGAAAATCATGGGGATTACCTGGCCACGCGTCAACATCAACAGCAAAACCGAATATTCACGGAAAAAAACTTACGCTATGTATTTGGTGGGATCAGCTAGGTGTAGTGTATTATGAGTTCCTTAATCCGAGCGAAACAATTACTGGAGCCCTCTATCGAACACAATTGATGAGATTGAGCCGAGCTCTGAGGGAAAAACGGCCTCAATACTATTCTAGACACGAAAATAATATTCTTCTGCATTACAATGCTCGTCCACATGTTGCGGCTCCCGTGAAAAAGTACTTGGAAACACTTGATTGGGAAGTGTTACCCCACCCGCCGTATTCACCAGACATTGCACCGTCTGATTATCACCTGTTCCGGTCCATGGCACATGCTCTGACGGCGCAGCGGTGAGGATACTAAAAATTGGGTTGATTCGTGGATAGCCTCAAAAGACAAGGAGTTCTTCAGACGTGGGATTCGAATGCTGCCTGAGAGATGGGAAAAAATGGTTGCAAGTGATAGGCAATATTTTAAATAAATTCATATTACCGTTCTTCTATAATAAATATTTAATTTGTGTTAAAAAACGGCGGAAACTTATTTGTACTCCTATTATTATATTATATTATATTATATTATGTTATATTATATTATATCATATTATATTATATTATATTATATTATATTATATTATATCATATTATATTATATTATATTATATTATATTATATTATATTATATTATATTATATTATATTATATTATATTATATTATATTATATTATATTATATTGTATTATATTATATTATATTATATTATATTATATTATATTATATTATATTATATTATATTATATTATATTATATTATATTATATTATATTATATTATATTATATTATATTATATTATATTATATTATATTATATTATATTATATTATATCATTATATATACTTTGCTGCGTCGAATATCTAGCGCGAATACAGCAGATTCGAATATGCTGTTAGGAAGAAAGAGAGAAGAGGAAAAACATTTTAAAATCATATCGAATAAAATGTCTAATATAAATGTTTGAGTCTATTCTCTGCTCATAATTCACAAAACGAAGATATTTGGGTAAAATTGTAGTGGAGTTAATACGAGTATGCAGAAATAACATGTTTTTAAGTGATATAGATAGATGATTTTTCCATTGTCTAGTGCGCAAAAACATTCATATCATTTAATTCCTGAAGTTATAATTATTAAATATAATTTTTCGAAATTAAATATGTAGAAAGCTAATTTTGAAATATTTAAATAACTTTATATACCTTCTATCAAGTATTAACCTCTATTTATGTTATATGATTTCGATATGTGAAGAAGGCAAAAATTCAAAATATTTATGATATCCGAATTATTCCAAAATACCAAAGTCGCTTGTTTGTTACCTCTGATCAAGAAAGTTCCTTGGTAGAATACATGATATGTTGTTCTAAAATTTGCTACGGAAAATCAACCAAATATTTTCGAGAATTGGCGTATGAAATGGCAATTTTTAATGAAATAAAAATTCCAGTTTCGTGGGATCAGATCAAACGAGCTGAAATTGACCTTATGCAAGGATGAAACGTCAGCCTCAAATGAGCATTCGATAACCAGAAGGATGCAGTTTGTCACGTACTTCTTTATTCAATAGACATAATGTTAACAAGTTTTTTATTGATTTAGAAGATATTTATAAACGTTCATATAACTTTGCACATGGCTCCAGAATGTAGAATTTGGCTGAGAAGGGGACACTAACAGTAGAAAAGCCAAAAAAGTCACAACAAAAAAGGTGTTAAGCAAGTGAGCCAATGTACAAGTGGTGAAAGAAGGTCTCTTATTACAACGTGCTGTATTCTCAGTGCCAATGGAAACACCTTTCCTCCCGCTATGGTTGTTCCCAAAAAGCATTTCAAAAATCATATGCTTAATGGTGCCCCGCCTGGAACTCCGATACCGGATGGATGAATGGGCAAATTTGTCCTTCCGTTTTCACGCACTTATAATATAGTGGATCGTCTGTGGAAAATCCCACTCATTTATGACAATTATGAAAGCCACTTATTCATTGAAACAATAAATTTAGCTTAAAATAATGGACCTAAGATAGTAGCGTTACCGCCTCACTATAGCCACAAGCTACAGCCATTAGGTCTAGCAGTTTCAGCTTCATTTAAAGACCAATACAACGCAACTGCAGACTCTTGGTTACTTCATCATAGTGAAATCCCCATGAGAATTTACGAGGTAGCTGGTTGTGTTGGAAAAGCATACGAACCTGAAATGACACCACCGAATGTCAGAAAAGGAATTGAAGCGGTATTTTCACATTTGATAAAAATAGATTTTCAGACGACGATTTTATTGTCAGTTCAGTTACAGATCGCAGGCTTTCAGATAATCCAGCTGAAAACCTGAAAGAGATCGAAATTTGTGGCGAAGTTACATTTCCTACAGGAAATCTATCAAACTAAATCGCAATAAAATTTGAATATCAGAACGAATTAAAATATGTTTATCTTCTACAATTTTTATTTCAAAAAAATTTTTTTATTCAAAAAACTTTTAGAATTAAATTAATGACCAAAACAAGCATCGCTTACATTTAATAGACGTATATAATCAAAACTCAATATATAATGTCAAATGGAATAAATAAACCAACAGATATACAAAAATCATTAAAATTAATAAATAAATATTTAAAGGAAACAAAATTTTGTTTCTGGTCTTACCTTTAAGAACACCAATTGCCTTTTAAAAACATGAACACACTTAAAGGACTTCTCAAAGAATATAATTTATTTTAAATATTTAATATATTTAAATATTCGAATAAATTAATTCAGAAATCTCTAGAAACGTGCACTATATCTTCAAAAAACAAATATAATTCTAAGCAATTCCTTCATCAGTCCTGAATAATATTCCAAATATCAAAATCAAAAAACTAACCTATATCAACAACTCACCACGTGTAAAGGAGTAATGCTTCGAAACACAGATCAACTTTATAATTCAAGATTGATCTATGTTCTAACAAAATCAAAGAACAGTGTGAGTTATTTTTAAGGCTTATTTACATTCATTGACATTCCATAATGAGATTTATTGAAACCAAAATATAATTATATATTATATATAAAATAAAATAGAAAGGCCTTTTACTTGATAGAATAAATATAACAAAATTTGAATATCAAAAGAAATTAAATTATTATCTTCTACAATTTCAATTTCAAAAAAATTTTGTATTCAAAAAACTTTTAGAATTAAATTAATAACTAAAACAAGCACCACCGCTTACATTTAATAGATGTATATAATCAAAACTCAATATATAATGTCAAATGGAATAAATAAACCAACAGATATACGAAAGTCATTAAAATTAATGAATAAATATTTAAAGGAGACAAAATTTTGTTTCTGGTCTTTTAAAAGGCAATTGGTGTTCTTAAAGGTAAGACCAGAAACAAAAATTTTTGTCTCCTTTAAATATTTTTTTATTAATTTTAATGACTTTCGTATATATTTTGGTTTATTTATTCCATTTGACATTATATATTGAGTTTTGATTATATTCGTTTATTGAATGTAAGCGGTGCTTGTTTTAGACATTAATTTAATTCTAAAAGTTTTTTGAATAAAAACTTTTTTTGAAATCAAAATTGTAGAAGATAAACATATTTTAATTTGTTTTTATATTCAAATTTTGTTATATTTCTTCTATCAAGTAAAAGGTCTTTCTATTTTATTTCAAATCGCAATAGTTCCATCAACCAGCAAGTCTAATCCTTTAGTTGAAATGGAGGAAAAAACTTGCATTAGTCTACAAGAATTCAAAGGATATCCGAAGGCAAGGAAAATGAAAAAAACAAGAAAAAAGGGACATAGTTTTATTCCAACCGACAATCCCGAAAAAAATATATTAGCAGAGAAATAGACGATGGAGAAAACTAAGAAAATGAAGCAAAAGGCAGGATAAAAAATTAAGAGAGGAAAACAAAAGAGAAATCTTAGAAGATGAAGTGGAATACGATAATGACATGTTAATGGAAGACGAGTATGATAATGTTGTGGAGTATTGCCAGGAAGTTGGTCCAATTGGGTTTGAGGAACCCGATCGAGAGAAAACTTTCGACGATTTTATATTGATAGAATTCCAGTTAAAAAAAATCAGTTTACTAGGAAAAATTATCAAAAAAAATTTGCGAGAGAGCCGTTTCTTGAGAAAAAGTCTAAAAGATGACCGCAATTTTATTTGCCGGTTATTCCTGATGAATCCTTAGTCCCTGTTTCAGATACAAAAATGATTCTACCACCTCCACTATGTTCAGGGACCACTAAAACACTTCAGCGTATCTACAAATTTGAACTGAATTTCAATTTGATTAATTTGCGATGAATAATTTGTTATTTCATTGTGTCCATACTGATGTTTCATTATGACAATGAAACAAAAATAAGTAAATATAAAATAATATTGTTTTGTAACTTCAATACATTTTTTCTTCGTTCTTTTGCTACAAAGGTGCTTGAATTATATTGACAATTATAAAGAATATTTGTTTTTTCGATTTTCTTTTAAAATAAACATATATTAGTTGAAAACAAGAATTTTCAATGTGGCCCAGTCTTACTACTTTTACTTGAAAATGACCCAACAGCGAATAATGAAGTTTAGTGAAAATTACAGAATAGTCGTTTTCCTCGCATTTATTTCATTTTCATTCAGTCGGGACTATGTATCAGAGTACTGTAGGAAGAGAATTCAATTCAGTGTTTTTTCCCAAAAAATTAAATATATTTAAATTTGACATCACTTTACATATAAATAAAATTCATGGATTTTATACTCATAGCTTGATTAGACAGTATGATTCTTAGGTATGTAATGGTTCTTGGTATGCTGATTTACTATGTGTGATATAATAGGAAACTATGTAAAAATCCGTTGGATATTTTCACAAAACCTTTAGGAATATCTCACTGAAAATGACGTCCTGTCCATTGATGCAATAGTATTGAGTAAGTGGAAAAACCAATGAAAATATGCAAAATTCAAATCCTAAGGAATAAAATTCTTATTTCCTGGAACGATTCCAAGGCGTTCGTATCAGATCCGAAACGATTCTAATTGGCCAACAACTCGTTAATTTGTAGGTCATTGCATTTATTCAGCACTATTAAATTGAATAATTTTCAGTTACATATTAGATTAAAAATAATTGTGATTAAATACTTAAACTTCATAAGCCACTTTCCTTTTTATTTCGACACATTTTTATTGGTGAATCGGAGTTCTGATGAATAAATGGATAGTTATGTAGATTTAATCTGCTAACTTTGAATACTAGAAATCCTATATACATATAAATTATGCACAAAATATTATCAAGGGAATTACTGACAGAAATTGAATACTTCCATCATAAGTAATTTCATTATTTACCATTTGATTCTTATATAATAGGGATGATCAGTCCGGACGTATTTAATGGAGTCCTTCTAGTTGATTTGTAGCAGTTCTAAGAAACCCTTTATTTAATCAGTATTTTTCTGTAAACCGAATTCGATAGTGAATTTCAATCTTGAATGGAAAGATCAAACTCAACCGGAAAAATCAACCTAATGAATCTGGGCCAATTCTAAAAATCTTCAGTGCATCAAAAGATACGTTGCTTTTTGCAACGTTATTGCAATTCGTTATTTTTCCGCCTCTATGTAGTACATTCGTATAAGAAAGGGTGGACCATCTAGTGTTGTAGTGGTTATTTCGAGGTTGGCAACACTTCTGTCATTCGTGTTTCAACAGAAAGTTAGTTCAATATTTGACATTAACGAAATGGGTGTATTTTTAGTTGAATTAAATTTGGAAATATTAAAAACTCATTTCCGAAAAGATGAATCTTCTATCCGAACAGCTGGAAATTTATGCAGAAATTTCAATGAAAATCAAATGCCCTCACGTAAATTTGTGAAAACTGGATCGTTATTCTATAAAACAACTCGTTCCAGTTCTCGTCCTGTGAGCACATCTGAAAACATTTCTATTGTAATCCAGAATGTGGCTAAACATCCATAAACATCAACCTGTCATCAAATTTTTATTTCAATGTAATGCTTGGTCCTTGCCATTATTTGTGGAATACAACATCATCCAAATGTGCTCGGCGTGAAATGTATCAGGACTCGATCCTTGTGAGGTAAATTCCGATGACTCGCCGGCACATTTCGCGCAATATCTCACCAAAAACTTGTCGGATGTTGGTTTTCAGATCGTCAGTAGTCTGTGTATTATCGCCATAAACACGATCCTTCGCATAACCCCAAAAAAAATTTAAAGGCGATAAATCACAAGATCTTGTTGGCCAATTCACTTCGCCGAAACTTACGCGACCTGGGAATTTTTCTTGCAATAAAGCCAAAATTGGTCGTGTTGTGTATCTTGCTGCAATCACATATCTTCCAATTCCAAATCATTCATTTCAGGCCGGAAAAAATCGATAATCATTTGGCTACAGCGATGAGAATTGACGGTTCGAATGACACCTTCCTTAATTTCAAAGAAGTACGGGCTAATCACTCCACCAGACCAAATTGCACACCATACAGTGACTTTTTGGGGATGTAAAGGTCTCTCAACAAATACATGAGGATTTTCACTCACCCAGATGTGACAATTTTGCTTGTTCCCATAGCTAACGAGTGAAGAATGTGCTTCGTCGCTGAAGAAAATTCCATGCGAAAAAAAGTCATCCAAACGTTGTTCGAGCACCCAATCGGCATATGTTCTACGTATTTTATGGTCAGGTGGCTTTAGTACTTGTGTCAACTGAACCTTATGAGGATGAAGATGCTAATCCAGATGCAAAATACGCCATAGCATGCCGTAGGAAAGGCCCAACTGTTGTGCGCGCCGATGAATTGATAAATTTGGATCTTCTTCGACACTTTTACTTTTAGAGATATTTTCGGTCAAGCGTGCATTTCCTTGATGTGTGGGCCTTAAGACATCAGTAACACATTCAGCCTCTTCGAATTATTTCCTTGTGTTACCAATTGTACGCTCAGATGGACGATTATGTCGACCATAATCTGCCCGTAATGCACGAAGCGTACTTACTACAGAATCATTGTTTTTGTAGTAAGTTTTCACAATTTTTGCACGTTCAGCAGTAAAAAAACGATCCATACTGTTAAATTCCTAACCTTCAACTAAACATATGAGGCTTCGGATTATAGTTTTTTTCAACATATGTCATTCAAACAGGGCTGTGAAATCCTAAATGAATAATCCCTTAAAGGCAATTGAAGTTTGTAAGGTAGCCGAAACAACAAAGGATCAACTGCAGAAGATTTGTGCTCATTCTTTAAAGAATAATATCGAACAAGTAAACATGGTTCGATCAAAAAACCAAAAATATAAATCTTATAAAAAGATAACCCCGCAATTTCCACATAGCAACCAAAGGAAAGATATTTCGCAGCCATTCCTACATAATCAAGATTCTACGCAGTCGTTAAATATGGGAATAAATTCAAAGTCAAATATTCAAAACAGATGGATGGAGGTAATCACAAGAAGGTGTTGAAGATGCAGAGGTTCCAATCATATGTCCGATAAATGCTGGACATTCGGGAAGAAACGTCATATTAGTGGAAAATTTAATCATAGTTCTAGGGTATGTAGAAACAGGGTAAATGACATTGATTTAGCTGATGAATTGTTTATTGCAAAAGTTGGAAATCATGAAATTTTAAGTGAATGGGTTGTTACATTGAGATTGAATAATCTTTTATTGGATTTAGTAGACAGGTGCAAAAATAAATATCATTCCTTATCATATTTCCAAAAAATATTGGAGTAAAGTTGAGTTAAAAATATGTAATAATAAATTCACGACATACTCAGGAGAAAATACGTACATTAAAGTTTTAGGTTATGTTAATCATATTTGTTTATACAAAACTGATGAATATTTTTGTTGTGGATAATTATAGGCCATGTATTTTGAGCTTCAAATCTACACAAGAACTGAATATTGCTTAATTAGAAAATAAAATTGAAAATGAATTTTTTCTAGGAAAATATAAATTCAAAATAAATCCTGAAATAACACCTGTCGTCCATGCAGCTCGAAAAGTTCCACAAAATATTCGCTCTAAACTTAAAATCGAAGTGGATAAATTGTGAAAACAAAACGTAATTCGCAAAGTTACTGAACCTACAGAGTGGGTCAATTCTTAAGTTGTGGTTAATAAACGCAATAGTGAATTTCGCATTTGCATTGATCCCAGGGATTCCAATAAGGCAATAAAAAGGGATCATTATCGAATTCCAACATTTGAAGATATTTCAATCAAATTGAAAGGTGCAAAATCAATCTCAGTACTCGACGCATCCAATGATTTTTGAAACACTTAGTTGGATGAAGAAAGCTCCGATTTGTGAACATTCAATATTCCATTCGGAATATACCGATTTTTACGCTCATCATTTGGACTTGAACAGTTCAAGTAAAGTATTTCAAAGTAAAATGATGGAATGTTTTGAAAACATAGAGGGAGTAGAAGTTTACATAGATAATCTTTCAATATGGACTGACAAAGAAAAGGTGAATGATCGTAGACTGAGAGATGTTTTGCAAAGAGCGCGAGAACTTAATACTGAATTCACCTAAGATAAATCTTAAGTCAAATTGACTAAAATCAAATATCTAGGACACATAATCAGTTCTGAAGGTATTGAGCCTAATGATGATAAGATTTCAGTCATAAAATCATTTGCAGTACCAACTTGCTCAAAAAATTTTCGAAGTTTTCTGGGAATTTTTAATAACTTGCATAAATTCATCCCTAATTTGTCCAAATTAAGTGCACCCTTAAGAGAAATTTTTCAGAAAAGATGTAGTTTTGAAGTGGGATATATTTCATCAAAATTCCTTGGATAAATTGAAAAAAAAATCGACATCACCACCAGTCCTACAATATTATAATGAAAATTTACCCATAGTATTAACGGTTGATGCTAGTCCAAATGCCGTTGGTGCATGTTTGTAGCAAAATCCAGGTTCAAAAGCATATGCATCCAAGTCGTTAATAAAGCTTATGCTCATGTAGAAAAGGAGCTATTAGCATATGAATGTAAAATATTTCATCAATGCATTTAGGTCAAAACATAACAGTTGAATCAGACAATAAACCATCAGTTAAAATTTTCAAAAAACGGACAAAAATGTCCGATACGAATTCAAAGAATGTTTTCAGATTTACAACTTCATGATATTGATGTACATAGTTAATAAACCTGGACAGGATATGTACATAGCTGATGCACTATCTCTTGTTCGAATACCTTATGATGATAAAATAAAATTTTCTCTAGATTATACTAGTCAGGTTCATGATTTAATTGATAATTTTTCTATAAGTTCCCAAAAATTAGAGGAGCTACAAATTCAAGATTCCAAAGATAAATAAATGCAAAGTTTAATGGAAAATGTAAAAGATGGTTGGCCAAAGATCAAATCAAAATGTGATACTGATTCAAAAATTTATGGAAATGTGAAACATGAAATTGTTCATATAAATGATTTACTTCATATTAATAATGCTCTTATTATACTAAATTCGATGAGGACATGAATTATCAATATTTTGCATTCGAGCCATATGAGCATTACAAAAACGAAACTTAGAGCTCTAGACATTGTGTATTGGTCTGACATTGTAAGAGACATAGAAAATAAAATAATGGTATGTCCTACATGTATGCGATTCTTAAAAAATTATATTAAAGAATCCCTAACACCTCATTCAGTACCACAGGGTCTACGGCAAAAAGTAGGAATAAATATTTATGAATTAGAAAAAAGTTTGTATCTTATATTTACCGATTATTTTTCAAAATTTATTGAAGTTAAGAAAATGAGTCACTTCAGCATTCTGTGTAATCAAATGTTTTAAATCCATTTTTTTGTTCAAATGGAACATATTCAAGCAATCAAAAATATACTTGAAAAATGTAATCATGTCAAGATACATGTAAATTTGGCTCTGTTGGAACATAGGAATACTCCTATTGATAGTGGAATTAGGTCACCAGCCGAATTGTTATTTAGTAGAAGATTGAAAAGTACTTTACCAGTAAAGCCCAAATCATTAAAACCACTTCACATTAATTTCAAAGAACAAAGAATAAAATTATGGAAAAGAAAAAAAATTCAAGAGAAATATCATGACACGTCATCTAAAAATTTATAACATTTTGAAGAAAATGATACTTGATGTTAGAAAGGGAAATATCCGGATTCCAGGTGTGATTATTAAGAAATGTAACTGAAATTCATATCTTGTGAAAGCAAATGAGTCATGTTTTATTAAAAGAAGAAATAGATATCTTCTGAAACCATATTATGAGAAACCAAAATTCAATTATAATGATGATGAATCTACAGAAAATGAAGAAACTTCTTAGTCTACGAAAAAGCAAGAAGATAGGCATTCAATACTTCTATCACTTTTCGGAAGATGACATAAATGAAGAAAGAGAATGTGATAACTCCTTCTGATCATAAAGTTGCTAAAACCAGATAAGGTAGAAAAATAAAACAGCCTGAACGATTATTGATGTGAAGATTTATATACAGGTATGGAAAAGACAGTCGGAAAGCCACGATGTTAATCAAGACATCCAGTGGAGCAGTGGAAGGGACAAAACTTCGCTCTGAAGTTTTGATTCTTCCATTGCTCTAGTGGAAATCTTGATTAACATTGATTTTGGAATCTTTCCGAATGTCTTTTCCACACCTGTATATAAAATTTCTAGATCTATTAGTAGTACAAATAAGTTTCCGCCGTTTTATTGTAGATGGCGCGGCACGGAGTTTCGGTTAGCTTTCGCAGATGATAACCGGCTTAAAAAATAGTTTGGACATTCAAGAACAACATAACCTATTAATATCATTGATTTTATATTGGTAAAATATAATTTTTATAAGTTGAAAATGTCAAAATTTGAGCCAAGTAAGCGTCATTTGCGGGAAATATAAGTTTGCTTCTTTAATTTAAAGAAATCTGCTGCTGAGGCGCATCAATTGCTCGTAGAAGCATATGATGAGGGTGCTTTGAGTGAGAGAACGTGTCGAGAGTGGTTTCAAAAGTTTAAAAACGGTGATTTCGACGTAGAAGACAAAGATCGCAGTGGAAGGCAAAAAATTTACGAGGATGCAGAATTGGAGGAATTATTGGAGGAAGATTCATCTCAAACACAAAAAGAACTTGCTCTAACATTAGAAGTCACTCAGCAAGCAGTCTCACATCGTTTAAAATCATTAGGAATGATTCATAAACAAGGAAATTGGGTTCCGTACGGCGGAAACTTATTTGTACTTCTAATAAGTATTGGAAATTATTAGAAATCAAAATTCAATTTAAAGCAGTTTTCTTAAGTTTGTGAACAGGAAAAAATATCACTCATTCTTTAATCGTGTTAATGCTAACATACCCATATATGGTGTTCGACATCCACTTGTTGACAAGGATTTCTTTATGTCCGATTATATCAGCAGCTTGTGTTTTTCCGATATCCGATAGATAAATTTCGTACACTCAATTTTTCCTTCCAATATTTTATATTTTTTATAGACTCCTTCATGATTTTGAGTGTTGAAAATTCTGAACGTCTACTTAAATGAAAACAGTGTTTGTAAGACATGTCGACTTATTTTTCTTTCGATTAATTGTATAGAGACTTCACAGTATTATTCTGTTTAATACTTAAAATTTGAGTATATTTTTGCATTGTATAATTAGTTTATATACTCATCTAACGAAGTGATGGGATAATGAAACAATTGTTGTGTAAATATTAAAAAATGACGGAGTACATCATCGGATGGCAAGAAAGAATATGATATTTAGATGCGATCGTGCTAATGTTCTGAGTTGAGTGTATACTACTCTGACAAGAAAGTACCGGGAATTTTCAATTAAAACAACATTTTTACATTTAATCGTCAAAATTTATTGGGTCGCCTTCAAAATAGGCTCCATTTGCTCCAATACATCTATGCCAACGGCACTTCCAATTATCGAAACATTTTTTATAGGCGCTTTCCGGGATGGACTTTAGCTCTCGCGCCGAATTTTGTTTTATGGCTTCAATCGACTCAAAACGGGTGCCACGAAGGGGCAATTTTAGTTTTGGGAAGAGGAAAAAGTCGCAGGGAGCCAAATCCGGCGAATACGGTGGTTGCTGAAGCACGTTTGTTGAGTTTTTGGCGAGAAAGTCAGTCACAATCGTAGCTCGGTGAGAAGGCTCGTTATCGTCATGCAAAATCCATGAGTTGTTCGCCCACAAATTTGGCCGCTTCTTACGGATACGCTCACGCAAACGTTTCATAACGCCTAGGTAATACTCCTTGTTTACCGTCTGACTCTCTGGAACGAATTCGTAGTGCACCACGCCACGGATATCGAAGAAAACAATGAGCATCACCTTAATTTTCGAGCGGCTTTGGCGTGGTTTTTTCGGTTTCGGCTCATTTTTTGCCACCCATTCCGATGATTGCTGGCTTGTTTGCATATCGTACTCGTAGACCCAGGTCTCATCACCAGTTATAATGCGTTCCATGAATGTAGAATCGGAATTACAGCGATCCAGCATGTCTGAAGCAACCTGTTCGCGATGACGTTTTTGAAGAAAATTTAGGTCTTTCGGTACGAGTCGTGCGGCCACCTTTCTCATGCCCAAAATATCAATCAAAATCGTACGTGCAGACTCGTGGGATATCTTAAGATCATGTGCTATCTCTCTCAAGCTGGTACGACGGTTTTCCAGCACCCTTTCCTTAATTTTATCGACGTTATCTTCGATCGAAGCCGTCGATGGGCGGCCACTTCACGACCGTCCTTGAAGGCTCTGTACCACTGATATGCACGAGTTTTCGATAGAGCATTATCACCAAAGGCCTTTTGCAACATTTTCAATGCATCGGCATACGAAAATTCATTTACAACACAAAACTTTAAACAAATTCTTTGCTCAACGTAATCACCCATAGTAAAAATCGGCACGCACTCTGACATCGACTGACTTAATCAGCTGTTGCAAACACACTAGTTGACAGATCCCGCTCAAGCTTGGCATAGTAATTAAGGACAGTGGTACCAACCTAGGAAAAAAAAAATGTACCTGCCTCATTGCCCCGCCAGATTTAAATCGATAATTCCCGGTACTTTCTTGACAGAATGTATATGTAATTTCTATCGGAGTAGTTTCAATCTTTCATAATTATTGCTTATTTCCGACAAATGATTAGGAATTCAATAACATTAAAAAGCGGTCAAAATTTATTCCAGAATGTGATATAATTCAGACGCAACTATTGAGAAGATAAAACCATATTTTCAGGAATCCCTTTACTAATATTATCAACACTTTCCACTTCGAAGGTCAATATCACGAACTGATAACTTTTTCGGAAAGATTGAATTTAAGTGATAAAACTGGTAATAAGCAGCGAACCTCTTAATCATTATATTCGACATGTCATTTCCATTCCTTCCTTATATTATCAAGGAATTAATTTGGATTCAGCCTAGGAAAAATTGATGGTATTACAGGAATTCAAATGTTTTTAAAATTGAAAAGTTTTATGGTTCTGAAAATTCTCTTTGAATTAAAACCACTGTAGTAATGCTGCAAATTGCATTAAGTTTTTCCGTGGTTTGTAACTTCTTGAAATATTTCGGGTTGAATCTTAAATTATACCGCATTTCCTTTTAATTATTAAGGAATATAATTTTGCCGATGTTTAGAGTTGTTGGATTCTTTTGAGAAAATTGGAAGATCGTCTTCTTGTAATACTTCATTTTAACTCACACGTCCCTGAGTGTCCATCCTCTCTATGTAGCCTCTGTATTTTCTGAATTTTGAGATAGAAATGTATAAAATGATAACATTTAGACATAAATATTAATCATCAATTTTTTCGTCCGCCTGTCTTTGAGAACGACAAATTTCGAAAAAAAAACTCAAAGGCTCGAAATTTGCAGTATTGGTTTCAAGCCGAATTAAACAGAGCAATTTCATGAATGCCAAAATCCATTCTAATGTGTATTGCATTTTTTTTCTGAGAACTCATAAGAGAGAATAAAATGAAAAATATAAATATTTAATCTTATGATTTCATTCATGGAAATTTTCCGAAAAAAAAATATTTTTCGATTATGACAGAAAGGAAATATTAATAATAATAATAATAATAATAATAATAATAATAATAATTTATTCGTTTCACCTACAACATCCAATACAAAAATTGCCACATTTCACGAATAAATATAATGTATCTCAAAATGACCAGTCAAAAATATCTTATTTTGGCACTAGTATTGTGTTACGTTTAGGTTCACTTTAGCCAATGGCTAGTCTGTGTTCCCAAACGTGACAACTTTGATCATCCCGAGACTTCAATAATTCACATATAGACAACTATTATACAATACAATGGTTAAAAAAACAGTATTTATAAAGTTACATATTACATATGTTGTCCAAATGGACAGTAAAGTTTAAATAACACCTCAAAACCAGAACACTATAGACTAAAGACAGCAGCAGGAGTCACATACATCAATGATTTAGGAATACAAAAAAAATATATATTATCGAACATCCAAGGATAAGTACAATGGCATTCGCGCCATCACATATTCATCAAATAAGTCTAAACACGCTTTAATGAGCGCATTCAATCAGGATATACTGTCATGACAACATCTAAGTTAGTATATTGATAACTGAAGTGATGAGCCAATCTGTTAACCTGCCCTTGAAATTTTTTACGTAAATTTCCACTTTTAAATTTATTGGCAAGTGATTGTACAAATTCTGTCCTACGTACATGAAACATCGCTGGCCAATTGACCTTAATAACCTAGGAAGAACCATATTTGCATTTTGTCGAAATCTAGTTTGATGTGTATACGTTGCATTCCTGTTTATTAATTTATTTTTTACTAAATACAGTAAAGAAGTCTTATAGAAGAGTTCCCTGACATTCAGTAACCTCGAATTCTTGAAAAGCAAGTTCGATGGAAATCTCCGGTGCAGATTGAACATTATTTTAATAATTTTTTTTTGAATTATTTCTAAGGGTCTTATATGATTTGAATATGCGCCACCCCATGCCACCATGCCATAGCTGAGGAGTGATTGAACCAAACTAAAGTACATGATCTTTAAATTCCTTATATCTAGTATGTGGGTCATCAGTTTAAATAAATACAATAACGATCTTAATTTCTTAGTCAAGTTTAGGATTTGAAGGTCCCACTTTAAGTTACTATCAATAATGATACCCAGATATTTAGTATTGGTTCTAGTCTGGATCTGGTATGTATGATTTCTAAAAGGTAGATGTAAGTCCAATTGTGTGGTATTTGGTAGTCCATTTTTATAATTTGAAAAGGGTAAATATACAGTTTTATTCAAATTAATGGTGAGAAGATTCTCATCGAACCACTCCACAATCACTTCCAGGTCTTCCTTGAGTTTGGCTTCTACGTCCTCCCATGAGTGTCCCTCCAAAAAAAGTACGGTGTCATCGGCAAATGAAATTATCCTTCCATGAGTATTCAACGTTAAGAGCTCGTTCACATAAATAAGGAATAATATGGGTCCCAATACCGTCCCTTGCGGTATTCCGAAGTTTATCACTCTCTGGTTACTAATGATGTTGTCAACTTGGACCACTTGTATTCTTCTATTTAGGTAATTTTGGAGTAGTGTGAGGGCCGGACCACGAACACCTATATCGTCTAGTTTCGACAACAGCCTGTCGTGACTTACGGTGTCGAAGGCTTTTGCCAGATCGATAAATATCCCCGCACACGGCCTACCGCTGTCCAAGCTTGTGTAAATTCTTTCCACTAGTAGAGCCATGGCATCACAAGTAGATTTACCATCTCTAAATCCGAATTGGAAACTGGATAGAAGATTATTATTTTCTACAAAGCTTACCAATCGTTGTTTTAGGGCTTTTTCAAAAATTTTACCCAGAATAGATATGATGCTGATAGGGCGATAGTTTTTAGCCTCGTTTCGACTTCCATTTTTGTAAACTGGTTTGATTACGGCGATTTTGAATTGAGTTGGGCATTCTCCTTCACTGAACATGAGATTTACCAAGTGGCATAACGGTTTCGCAATAAATTCACTTATTACTTTTAGGGCTAAGGTTGTTATATTATCATAACCCGGTGTCGAGTTATTTTTTAAGGAATGAATAATATTCTTTATTTCCGTTTCAGAAACAGGCTTGAGAAATATAGAATTCAATGTAGTAGAAGTTGTTCTCTTATGATGTATTGTCTGCGTGTTTGCGAGCTTAATATCGTTTGCCATTTTCTCTCCCACAGACACGTAATGTTTGCTGAATACTTCGACGATATTAGCAAGTTCATTTTCGATTTCATCATTATCATTTAAAATTTCCGATATTTCGTTGTCTGTCTTTTTTACATTTCTGTTACAATACTCATTCATTGTCTGCCATATTCTCTTGCTGTTGTTAGAATTTTCAATTATTTTATCCTTGTAGTAATTTTGCTTCAGTACTGCTGTCAACCTAACTATTCTATTTCTATGTATCTTATATTGATTGTACGTGTGTATGTCATCAGTTTTCCTAAATACATTGAATAGTCTATCCCTCTCCCTCATTGATGCTATCAGACCCATTGTTATCCAAGGTTTCTTTTTGCGTTTCTCTATTTTTACCTTGGTTAATGTGCTGTTTTTTATACCTTCTATTATAATTTCGAATATACGATCTGCGATTTGTTGAACGGTATTATTAGTATTAACGTATATGTCCCCAAAATCTGCCTGTTGTATCACACATTTTAGTCTTCTGTAGTCTATATAAGCGTTTGTGATTGTACGCTTTGGTTTTTTCGTTGAAACGTTATATTTGAGAAGAATTGGAAAGTGGTCTGTTATTCTCGAATGAAGGATCATTGGATTCAGGAAACTATCGGCAATATATTTGCTTTTGAAGAAAATATGGTCTATACATGACGATGAATTTTTTTCTATTCTTGTTGGTTTGTTGACTAGTGATTTGAAACCGTTTTCGTATAACAAATTCAAGTAGTCATGCACCTCAATAGAGTCAGCAAGCAGGTTTATGTTCACATCGCCAATCAACATTTCCGTATCATTCTTGGCAAATGTCTTAACGTATTTTGATAATTCCTCTATAAAGACATTTATGCCGATCGTATGGGGTCTATACACAGCAGTGATGGAGGTATTTTTATTATCCAGTTTCACCGTCAATCTTATCATATTTATTCCTGCCACTGTGTGTATTGCCGAATCAACCTGGAAAATCTTTCTCACATAGACAAGAACTCCATCGCTTTGATTTACTTCTCCGTTATTGTAAAATATTCTATAATTTTTTAGGTTGAACATGTGGGGGTCATCTATTTTCCAAGTTTCCGTGAGAATGACAACGTCGAATTGATCTTTGATTTCATCCAACAGCACCTCAAGTTGAGTGAAGTTCTTTCTTATACTCCGTATGTTAGTATGGAAAACCGAGAAAGTACCTTGGTTGTTTCTCTGATCCAAGCATTTATTCAAATGTTCCACGTCTCCAACTTCCCTCGTATCTATCTCAAGAATATCAAAATCCCTAATATAATCATCCATAATTCCCACAATTAAATGCGCACCCGGTTACAGTCACACATTAATGTTTAGTTCAAAAGCAGAAAACAAATATCACCATTTTAATGGAGGAGGTGCAGGGTAAGTGAAATTGATTATAATTTATCCCTCGATCTGAGCCTACCTCTAGCCGTTTCTTTGGACAATGGCACTGCGGTTTGCTTGGTTATATTTTTTTTTATTACACCTGTTTTTGGCGTGTGATGATCTTTTTCAGTTTCTATCCTTGTTTTTTGTCCTATGGGGTTTGTTTGGGGTTCAATGGCAGTTGATGGGTCACTTTGGATGTTTGGAGTTGGTGGGGCACTGTTATTTTTTGGTATCGGACCTTCTTCATATATTAATTCTTCAACAGTGTATGCTTTATTATTCACGTATAGCTTATTCGCTTTTATGTAGCTATGGTCATCGGTGTGTTGCCTGGCTTGATAAAGGTGTTCTCGGAGAATTTTACTGTCGTATCTTTGTTTGTCGGTTAGATCATGAGCAATGGAAGTTTGTGTCCCCTTTAATTTGCGGCAGTTACGCAGTACTTCTTTTTTTTTCAGGTAGGATACCAACTCTATTTTTATTGGACTATTATCTTTCTTTCCCAGTGTGTACACATCACTAATGTCTGTTTCAATGAGTTGAACATCTATAAGTTGTTTTAATTCTCTGCAAATCCAAGCGGCAGACACTTCGCTGCAGTTTCTATTTAGCCCAAATATAATAAGGTTCTTCTTTTTGTTCTCTTTTTCCAATAACTCAATCTTGTTTTTCTGCTGAAGGTTCTCACTCTCCAAAGCCTTAATCCTTCTACCCATACATTCCAGTTTCATCAACAGACGAGCTTCACTAGCCTCGATGGAATTTTTCAGTTCACCTCTGTTCTTCACTATTTCCTCGTACAGCTGTCTTATGGTTATTTCCGATTCGCCACAATTCATAGTATTATTATTGGGTGTCAACGTGTGTGTTCAACTTTAGCTCACTCAGTCGTTGCCAGCTGCGTTATCAGTTTGTTTTTACCGAGATCCACAAAAAGGTAGTAATTATCAAATATATTCAATAACGCACTTTGTTACCTGTTCTGCACTCGGCGGATTTCCTCTAGAACTTCCACGAGATCCGTATCACCAAATACACTGCCTGTAAGCCTTCGTTGTTTAAAGTATTTTGTTAGACACTGTTTGTCAAGATTTTCGATTAATTTCACGGAGGAACAATTCGAACAACTTCGTATATTAAGAGCGTTAATATTAATGTCTATTCGTACCAGAGCTCCTAATTTCGAGTGAATGCTTGAAGGAAATATGTTACCGCGTTTCAAGAATTTATATCCAAAAGTTTCACGAATATTGTACAGCAAGCGAAAAGATATTTTATTTGTTGATGAGACCTACTTTCTGGATTCCTTCAAAATTGAACATTTTACCTGTCAGGTAGTTGCGCCTGCACTTTTTCGGGGATGTCACCAGCTTAAACTTTAAAATCTTAATCCCTCCTTTTTCCATGGGATAACAATCACCATAAACGATAAATGCCGCTTTGACATTAGGAGAAGGATTTTTACCTGTCTCACTTTGCTCCTCGAGCAATTGTTTCATTGATAATCTCTCATTACCGTTCACTCAATACAGTCACTCTTTCCTCTTTGAACAAACAAGTTCTATTCACACTCTAACAGATTAAATCTGTTTTGATATTCAAATTTAAAAAAAAACTCTCTGTTCTTGATCAAGTTTTTATTACATTCACCCCAGTCACAGTCTTATCTCTCTCGATAATTTACACGCATTCACCTAAAGAACTCTCTATTCGCATTCACATCACAAAAGGCCTGGAATTCAGTGTATTATCTGCATTAATTGCTTGTAATCAGGTAGTTCATGTGTGAAATGAACTCAGTGAATATGAACCATGGTGAAAAAGCCCATCGACCTACTCCTCTAAGAAGACAAACCAAAGTATCGAGTACTGAAGAAACTCAATTAAACTGTTTCTGTTCTTGATTATTGAATGTTGTTATACACCCATCAATATAAAATAAAGGCTATCCCGTTGCATTTATTTTAGAAATCTTTCGTTTTTTCGGATTTTTTCAATTGTAACATAATTTTGATAAGGCGTATGAGCTATAATAATTAATGGTATTTGGTACAGATAATCAGCCGAACTAATTCATTCATAACGTAGCCTATTAATGTTCCATTTTTGCGGTATCTTGCAAAACTCTCTAGAAATCCTAAGAGACGGCACATGTATCCGTAAACCTCTCCTGATCTCATCCCAAAAATGTTCTTATGGATTTAAATCTGGACTTCGAGCAGACCAAACAAATTTCATGATTTGAACCTCGTCAGTAAACACTAACTATCCGAGCAGTGTGGGCCCTTTATCGTGCATAAAATTTGCTTCTCCTCCAAAAATAACCATGAAATTTGGTGAGTGTTACACTCCATTGTCCAAAGAAATAAGAAGAAATTGAATCTTGTGACATGCAAAGGAAGGGTGAACCTATTCACACCAAGAGTGAAAATCGCTTTAGCTCTCCAGTTTCTTGCTCCTCCCGCCAAATGAAGACGAAGGTCGATATCGACTTATTAATTGATTCAGTAGACCCGTCCTTTGTAACATCGTCAAAAAAAATAAAGCGGCGAAATATTAGAAAAATGTTATTGATATCCATTTTTTTAAACTGAGTGCAACCAATTACTGAGCATTACAAAGTCGGGAGTCTAAAATGCTTCTCTTATGAAGGGTAGGAGGGTAAAGAGCGGCAAACGGTCTAGATCGCTAGTCACAAGTAGAGCGGCTCGCCGTTTGAAGGAAACGGGAGAGCGAGCCGAATCTTTCACTGTTTTCCTTCATTAGTGACAATACACTGAGCCGTTTAATGGAGCATACAGCCGTTGTTGTTCATTTTGGTATTATTTTATTGTTATAGAAGCAATGCTATCTTGAAATAAGATACGCTCGGATTATGTACTTATCTAGTAGAATATGTTGGAAAAACTGAATGAAAAAGGAAGGAGAGGACGAAAGTTGTGAACTTCCAATATGGATCACGCATAGAGTCACTATTTCAACTTTAAGGAGGTGTAAGGGACAGTCGCTCACCTCGCAGTTCAAGAATTGATGAAGGTAATGGCGCTTGGTCCTCGTTTCAACTTTAAGAAGGGGTCTTCAGTGTGACATTGGAAAGGAATATGAGTTGTAGTCACAGATTAGTTGATACAGGATGCCATTTAGAGCTTCGGAAGTGATCATACATATGTTGCATATCTCTGTTGAAAGTAACAGGGACCGAACTGGGAGTTTTGAAAATTGATGGAAAGGTAAAAAAGCTATGCATGCCTTTAGCGTCCTCTTTTGTCAAGAAATGCTCAATACCATGGAGTGAAAATTTCGACATACACATTATGTGTCAACAAAATGCGATATCGAAAACAACACCAATATAGCTGTTCCATAACAAGAATAAGGAAGATTTTTCTGGAAACCGCAAGACAGGATTGTCATATTAAGAAGTCCTAAAATATGTGGATGATTATTGGAAAAATTCAACGAAATTTCCCAAATTTTTTGAGGAATACTCACCAAGTACATTTTTCTCAGAATGCCTTCTAGTTTTAGAAAGTGTTTAGTTTGCAAATATTTATAGGTACCAATTTCGTAGTTATCCTTTAAGTATGACTGATATCTAAGGAATACATGAATTTAATAATGAAACAATAATTGTTTTTGAAAGATGAAATAAAATCGAAAGTTCTGGTCATGTATTCGATTGCAATGAATGGCATAATTTGCACTATTTTGAAAGGCTACTATATAAAATAGGTAAGTGCGTCATTATTATTCAATGAACACAATTTTCTCACGGATAGGGATTACTCATTTTCTCAGAAGAATCTCTTACTCTTTCATCAATTATTTATTAGTAATTGGTTACTTAACTTCATTCTTCAATATGTTTTTGGGTTCTCCAATGCACAGAACTTCCTTTTTCAATAGAGATGCAGTAGTAAATATATTTGAAGTATACGATTACGTTTTAATTTTGTATCTTTTAAAAAGGATAATCTCACACTTTTATAATCGATTGCAAAACAATTTCTACAAGAATATCATCATTACAACATATTGAATTTTGCATGCAAATCCTTAACGTTTTACAACATTGATATTATATTTTAGAAAATACATGTACTTTTCACAGAGATAAGGTTTGATAAAGTGAAAACGAGTTTGCGTATTATGAAGAAATGACCAGATAACAAATTTAAGGAATAGTTTAACAAATAAAAGGGGTATTAAAGATACTTAGTGTTTTACTTCAAATCATAAAAGATACTTAGCTTAATTTTAAATGTTTTCAATGAAACATTATTCTTAGAACTTGATCGAATGCAAGAATTGACCTCAAAATCAGTTCCTACACATAAGGAACCACTACGCCTTCTTCGTAATTATCACATATGTCACTTATATATCAGCACTACTTGAAGATTAGTATTAGTACTAAATGATAAAGCAAAAAATTTAAACGGAGATATCTATTAGAAGTAGTAATAAGTTCGTGCGGATTTGATCGCATATGTCCCTACTAGTTTGTTGTTCCACTATTTCATCTGGTAACCCCTGCATTTTGAATATTGAAGTAGGCTTCATTTTCAGTATCAGTCATTTTGCTGAAGTGTAAACATAGTTTCTGTTTGCTCTGAAAATGTCAACTTTTGCACGGAATAATTAATGTCTTTTAGCGAGGATTTTTAATATATTTTTTCAACATGAAGATATAGTGATATTGTCCACCTTTATATCTGTAAGCCACAATGATAACAACTTGTAAAAATTGATACTACATTGTTATTGTTAATCTACCGCTGATGACACTGTCTCCAGTTTTTCCCGCTTCCTGACAAAAAAACGATAAATCACTGCTCCCTGAGGCCATATTTCATTTCTCCAAGCCTTCTGAATGTAATCCTCTTTAATAGTAATTTTAGTTGCGGCATACGGTTTCGGATGTTTGGAAGTACGGAGTTCTACAGTACCTTCCGAAAATCCCCAACAAGAATTGCTTTCAGATATTCTGGTCTTGTGTCAGGGTGTAACCTACCACATGCAACGTATGTCATCATTAACTATCAAGTCGAATATTCATGGCGTGAAGATGATGCTGTGTATTTGGTGTGACCAGCTGGACGTAGTGTATTATGAGCTGCTACAATCGAACGAAAGAATCACAAGAGGGGTCTACCAACGACAACTGATGCGTTTGAGCCGATCATTGCGAGAAAAACGTCCGCAATACGCCAACAGACACGACAAAGTTATTGACAATGCGTGATAAGGCACACCTATATATTGCGTGGCCTGTTAATAGGAACGCTCAAATGTGAAGTCCCACCCCACCCGCCGTACAGCGCAGACATTGCTGATTCCGATAACTATCTTTTCCGATCGATGCCTACCTGACCAGCACTTCTCCAATTACGGTTAACTCAAAAATGGATCGATGCATAGATAGTCGCTAAAGAGCCGGTCGCTGAAATCCGGCAATCGCCAAAAAGATGGAAAAAGTAGTGGCTAGCGAATAACAACACTTTTAACATTGAATTAATGAACAATTTTTCACAATAAAGCTTCAATTCTCGATAAAAATCGCACGAACCAACCTATACACCTAATAGTTTAGGAAAAAGTATTTGAGAAGTTCCAGAAGTTCAAAATTATAAAAAGTACACTTGACGTAATCTGGATAAACAAAGTTCTCGAAATATGAAATGTGTGAAATCAAAAAATACACGGGACGTTCCAAAAATAATTAAAAATTATTTGGCTATTAACAGCAATTTGAAGAGCATGGATGTTTAATGTGTATATCTTCAACACTGAATTGTACCCCTGAAAGCTGAGCATAAATGTTTCGTCCCCGTTTTATAATATAATTTGTATATATGCTCTTAATTTTAGTTTTATTATTCTTAATTTAGTTTTAATATTGGCATTACTTTAAAGTGCATAATTAATTCATATGTGCAATAAATTAAGTCTTGACTACGCAAACTCGAGTCTGTTCCATAAACCCTGCGGTATCAAAAAGACACCAGAGCCCTAATGTTAACATTTACTCTGTGTCCTCAGCCAAGGGCAGGTACCAACCTAGCAACAATAGCAACAGATCTATCAAACAACCAAATGGCGCGGACCAGTCAGGACTCGACAGTGCAATCAATACGTGCACGTGCAACTACAGAAATCTTCGGCCAAAAACACCCTGGGTAAGTCAGAATATTTCTTGTCATGTTGTAGTGTTTCTGACTTCATAAAATCTCTTATTGCGTTCTTCATATAAATTATCTACATTCTTTAAGAATCGGTGCGAACCGAAAAAATTTACACTCCGAACTTGCTATACCGGAAATTAACCCGGAAACATTCAATAAGCACAATCATCTACTTTGGTGTAGGAAGGCAACTCAATGAGACAAGGGATATAATCAGGACAAGGTGCCCGAGAGCACATTAATTGATTAGAAAATGACACCAAATGGGGTATCTAAGTACTTTGATTTCCCTAGATTTTTGTTTATGTTAATATATACAAAAAAAGTTTTATACTTTATATATGATAATGGTAGCAATTCTACTAATCGTGTCTAAAAAATTGCACCTTTTATACCAAATAATTATTTCAAAATTGATACTGAATTGTTTCAGCCGTTACTATTTGGTAGTTGATCATAATTAAAACAAATTGTAGAAATGACTATGTTTTACTACCAAAAAAGTATATATTACACATTTGCTTGTGACTCGAGTTTCGGGAAATGAACTATCCCATCATCAGACAACTGAAGACCTCCCAGTGGTGCAATGGTATTTAAACAAAACTGATAAATATTTTGAATATTTCAACAGATTCTCGGTAAAACCCAATAGTGGTACAGAGGTTTACAATCGGAACTTGATAAAAAACCGGGTTAAAAAAGAAGGGCCTTCTAACATATATCGGAATGTCAGCAATCGACAAAGAAGATTGTTAAACAGATGGTACCCATTTAAATATCTCAAATAAATTTTGGGTTTACAATCGGAATGTGATACCAGGTTAAAAAAGAGAGGCCTTCTAACAGATATCGGAATGTCGGCAATCGACAAAGAAGGTTGTTAAACAGATGGTACCCATTTAAATATCTCAAATAATTTTTGGGGTTACATAGCTCCGTACAGTCATTCATTATTTTTACATTATTTTGTTGGATACCTCAAATATTTGGATTTACAAAGCTCCTCACAGTCATTCATTATTTTTTACATTATTTTTATTGTGAACGAATTTGAAAATTTCAATAATCAAGTTTCTTTTCTTTTGAATCTACATGTAAAATTTTCTTAAGATTTTCTTTTGTCGAAAATAATTACTGTTTTCTAAAGAATGAGTGGCAAAAGTAAACAAAAATTCAACTTTTGTCACTCCTTTTTGAAAAACAGTTATTCCTTTCGACAAAAGAAAATCTTAAGAAAATTTTACATGTAGATACAAAAGAAAAGAAACTTGATTATTGAAATTTTCAAATTCGTTCACAATAAAAATAATGTATAAAATAATGAATGACTGTAAGGAGCTTTGTAAATCCAAATATTTGAGGTATACAACAAAATAATGTAAAAATAATGAATGACTGTACGGAGCTATGCAACCGCAAAAATTATTTGAGATATTTGAATGGGTACCATCTGTTTAACAACCTTCTTTGTCGATTGCCGATATTCCGATATCTGTTAGAAGGCCCCTTTTTTTAACCCAGTTTTTTATCACGTTCCGATTGTAAACCTCTGTACCACTATAAGGTGTTGCCGAGAATCTGTTGAAATATTTAAAATATTTATCACTTTTGTTTAAATACCACTGTACCACTGTTAGGTCTTCAGTTGTCTTATGATGGGATAGTTCATTTCCCGAAACTCGAGTCACAAGAAAATATGTAATATATATTTTTTGGTAGGAAAACATAATAATTCCTACGATCTGTTCTAATTATTTCAAAATTGAATTGATTTCTTCGAAACATTCATCATATTTCTGAACTTATAGCGATTTTCCACAGAACGCCTTTTCGTTTCATTGCACGAGAATATTGTTTCTACATAATTTCGTTCATCGCAAGGGACCAGGCTTCATCTTACGATGGGGTTTTTCTGTTTTAGACATTGTTACTTTTTTGGTTCACCTTGGTAATTTATGGCATTACGTCAAGTTCTTGTACCAGACTCATTTCTTAGGGTATTGGTCGTGGGATTTTCGTATTATTGTTAACAACACGTCATAAGGTTTCATATTGGCTGTCGCATAAGTAGCTCAAAGTGATAGCCAATAGAGTGTGCTCTACGCTATATAAGAGATGGGTTAGATTTCCCAAACATTGTGAATACCCTCTCAACTTGAAAAATGGGTATTTCCAACAACGATAGTGGTCGTGTGTGCATATTCTCTTTGATTAACTCCTGGGCGGCTAAGTATTTCGGGCAGGTTGCGATCTAGATCCACTTCACTCCTACCGATTCTATATAAGTGACACCCGAAGTCTCTATGTCCAGTAAGAAATTGGGTTTTCCTGAAACTTATCCGGGGCAGCTGGTTGATTTTTGCCTGAACCGTCAGAAAAAATCGTAGGTGATGCGTCCGTGGAGTGAGTCAGAACTTCAATCAGGTAATTCTCAGTGACGAGTACTTTTTCTGTCTTCGGATACACGATGGTCAGGCAAGGAGAAGGAAGTCTACGTTGTTGAAGAATTAGTCCATAATTTGGGAGAACATCATGTTCAACATACTGTTTTCGTTGTGGTATTAGGTTCTACTGCAGCTTGTCTCAGATTGGCACTTATTTTGATTTGAGATAACATGACACTCCTGAGCTACATTGAGGAATTAATCGAACCATTAGTAATTCAATATTATAAAACCATCAACCATCACGTTTCATTAGAACAATGCCGCATGTTGCCTGAGAAACGATAGCTTGCATGGTATCACAAGATCACCTGATCTGTTTCCGCTTGAACATGTCTGGAACATGATTAGTCGCACGCTCTTGATTTTACAGATTTCTCCGCAAACTTAGCAGACCATTCCCATACAGTTAAGGTTGGCGGAACTGAGACCCTAGAAGAAGTCGACCACCTCATCAGAACTGAACCTAGGCGTTAACATGAATGCATAAGACATGTCGGATGGCAAAAAACTATTTTGGTTTTTCCAGTTAGTTGTCTGATGATGCCCCAAGTAAGGTGCATTGGACAGATGTACCAAAAATTCTTAAAATCGGATAGGCATATATAGGTTTTCATCCTTTTCTTTCGGTCAATATATTGAAGTTGAAGAACAATCAGAATCGTTTGAATGTGATAAGCAAGCAAGCAACGAAATTAACTGACAAACAGTATAGACATTTACATGTATCAAGCAATATTAATGATGATTATTTGATATTGCACAATACTTGGACAGTGACTTACCCTTAAATAAGTTAACAAAAGTATATGTCTTTAAATAATTACATGTATTATAGCTTTGTTTCACTTGATGAAAGCTCTGATTTCGAATTATAAATTAATATCAGAAATTTGAAAAACTTGCACTTGATATGTTGAAAAAATATATTACATTATTATAACATTCAAGATAAAAACTTATCTTCAAGAAAAATTCTGAACCAAAAACCCACATACTATTTTGGTGTATATGCCTGGTACTAACTTTAAAATTGAAACACATAATTCAATTTTAAGGTTTTCAACAAATATGCCACATAAGCCTCTGAATTCTTTTATTTAACAATTTCTACGCAAGTTTAATATATTTTCTATAATCCTTAAAAAAGCTTCTCTAGGTAAGTTTTGACACTACAAACAATTACATTCCTACTTAAATAATCAGTTATAATATCACAAGAGCATAGACATTATTCGATTATACACCGAGTCACGAGACGTAGTTCGCGAAACATCACGAGAGCGTAGCTCGAGTAGTGTTTCGCGAAACACGTCGAGTGAAGAGGTTCGTATAATCGAAATATATTGTCTATGCTCGAGTTTTTTTCTTTGAGCTCGACTTTTATTTTATTTAGTGAACGTCCAAGTACGTTACTATGGAAATGATCACAATATGACAGGAGGCAAAACACCAAAACGATTATACCACGTCGTCAAGCGTATATTCACTTATCAATACGCAACACGAAACTGTGGGAAATTCAGGGATTTTATTGGTTCCTTAAAACATGAGCTATGTAATCATATAAATTGTGAATTTGAGTCTCCTTGATGAAAGCTCTCATTCAGGATTATTAATTATTATAATATCAGAAAATGATATTTTAAACAACACATGAAGGTTAAATTTCTTCTTAGTGAGAAACTAAAAAATATAGTACTATAATAGCTTATAGTTTGAATTGAGTATAATATCAAATCTACATATATTCTTCTTTGGATTTCACATCAATGGAAAACTTTACGTATACATGTTATATTGAATGTCATAAAAAATAAATGTATAGACAAATATTTATATTATACTGATACGATATAATTAAATTTTCAATATATCTAATGATAGATTTATGATACAAATTAATAGTTCTATGTCTTTACTTCGAAGAAATCAGAAAAAGAAAAAAATATAGAGGCATCATACTTTTTTGACCCTGCTCTCATAAAAAACATCAAGCAAATATCCTAATACGAATAGTCAATTAGTCCATGGTATAATTACTAAGAATAATCAGCTGTAGAAGAAGTTCTATTTCTTTTGTCTTTGAAACTTCAGACCTCCAACTTCCTCACACGTAAATTGTGAATATAAAGTGCAGATTTCGTTCAACCAAATTTAAATTGAAAAGTTAAACACTCTACTGTGTGTTGATCTTGACCTTCTGAAGACCATACTAGATATTAAGATTTCACAATTGATGAGCAACTGTAACAATAACGTTTTTCACAACTTAAACTAAATAAAATTACATACTACATCACAGATCACATTTTTTTCTTAAACTAACCCACCCTATAAATTGACAGTAGTATACGTGGCAATAATAATTGCTTTTCCAACAGCTCACAAAGAGAGTTTTACTCAGTTAGATTGTTTAATGCGTTTGTTTATGGTTATATCACAGATTACCGATAGAACATCTGTCAACTGTGATATTGAATGGCTGAAATAAGCTCAAGCAGATCAACAAACCACCCCAAATGACTACATTCGTATGCATGTTGCGTTTTATTGCTTAAAATAAATGTTGTTTCTGGTGAGTACAAATTTCAGTTCGTTTCACTCTAGATTGCCTCTTATCTAATTTTTTTCCATGGTATATAAGCAAGACTTATTACATGAAGAACTATCTATTTCGAGAATATTTGATAGATGCAAGAAATGGACGAGAGGTAGAAGGCATTTTCCACCTCTCCAGTTTGGAATTAAATAAAAAATGTTCAATGAAGTGTCTGAGTGCAAAGACTACCATGTTGGGTTGTCGAGCCCAACAAATGAAACTGAACCAAAAATATAATTTTAATTTCCAGGTAGTATGAGTCATCACCTAAAACCTAGACGGCTTCGGTCCGAATTAAATCCCAATCAAGCCGGCACAAAGATCGTCTCGCCAGATGAGCATTTCTCGCTCAGAAAATAGAAAATAGTTGCAAGGCTATTTTTACATTCACGATGTCGAGCTGCGTTGCTTTTTCAGACAAGCTGGCTAATATTATGTTACACAGTGCATTTGACCTACTTCCTTATTTTTAACGGAGCCATTCCACAGCCTCCCATATGCGTTTCCGACTAAGAGAGATGGCCGGAGCATTTGTTTTTAACATCAACATCAAGCCTGATGGAAAATAACTGCGGCATAGTGCTTCGGTTCTCAGATAATAGCTCACAGTGGAATTCTTTAATATTTTTGACGATTTTATCAAGAAATCGTAGATTAATTTGGACATTTTAATCAGCAATAAAAACAGGGGAATCTTTGTGTCAGATAATTCATTTCTGCAAAGAAATAAACCATTGAACAGAAATATTTCACTTAATTGTTTGATCCCCAGACTAAATGTTTTCTTCAATTCACAAGAAACTTCTATGTCCATGATTAATTGGAATTCATCCGAAATTTGTTTATAAGGAATTCTTACTTGTTCATCAGTTATCAGAATTGATACTTTCTTATCTGTACAAAAAAATTCCACAATGGAAGTTTCAAATAAATTTGTTTTTTTCAAAATACCAAGCAAGATAGAGAAGAGACAAATGTAGACATAATGCTACTCCCTTAAATTAAATCTAGAGAACGGTCTTGTCACTGAGAACTCCCTCATCCTGTAAACGCTAATGTTGCCAAAATCAAATAGACAATTTCTAAAAACTAGATACAACATAACCATCTGAAAATACTCTTAAGCGGATATTTTTCTCGAAGATTCAATTGAACAGTTGAAGTAATTGACAAAAAATCTGACAATTGAATTATTCTCTTTTCTGACATCATCTTCTTCACAAAAAATAAAAATAATTCATACAAAAAAAGATGTATTGGAAATCGCTTAACACAAAAGAGGCTGTGTGTATTAACTGAAGATCTCATCATATTTTGGAAAAATTGTGATAAGAAGAAATAGATAATTAAGTTACAGGATTAAACATGGAAGTCAACAAAGAGAGCATTCAGTAAATGTTACAGATCTTCTTTGATAAAGGCGAAAATGCAAGCTAGGTGGCTGAAATTGTGTTTATGGTCCCGATATTACAACAGCGAGTTACATGCAAATTTGGGTTCGTCGATTCCGTTCAGGTATTTTGATGTTTATGATGCACCTCACGCGAGCAGGCTCGTCATCGAAAATGTCGATAAAATCACAATCGAAGTTGACCGGCATGTTAGTAGTTCTAGCATCGCCCACGAGCTGAAGATTCACCATAAAATAGTTTTAAAGCAAAGCTGGATTCAAAAAGAAGCTCGATGTTTGGGTGCCACACCAATTAACACCAAAAAACATGATGGATCGAATTTTCATTTGCGAAGACTTGGCAAAATGGAATGAAATCGACTCCTTCCTTAAGCGGATGGTGAGTGGGGATGAGAAATGGATCAATATTGTGCGAAAACGATCGTAGTCAAAGCATGGTGAAGCAGCTCAAAAGGTGGTCAAACCAGGACCAAAAGCCAGGAAGGTTCTATTGGGCATTTGGGGAGACTGGAAAAGAATCATTTATCATGAGTTTCTTCTATAGGGCCAATTACTAAATTTGTATTTTTACTGTCAACAATTGGACTGTTTGAAGCTGGTGATTGACCAGAAACGGCCAGAATTGGCCAACAGTTGAGGTGTTTTATTCGATTAGGATAACGCTAGGACAAACTATGTGGTGACTCGCAAGAAATTCTAGGAGCTTGATTGGGAAGTTTTGGTGCATCCTCCATATAGTTCGGACCTGGCACCAAGTGGTTACCATCTTTTTCTCGCATTGCAAAACTTCCTGAGTGATAAGAAATTGGCATCAAGAGAAGATTGTGAAAATCGATTACTAGAGTTCAAGGACCAAGACTTCTATGAGAGATGCATTATTCAAATTCAAATTTATTAGTTGCCCTCAAAATTTTACAGGGATTGTCAAAGAAATATATGATAATGTACATCATAAAATAAAAAATTGTGAATATATCATACTAAAATATTTCAATTTTAAAACCTACAACAATCAATAAAAAACAAACTATTACACAAAGATACGAACTGAAACACAGCAAGTAGATGACAAGAACTGGTACTTCATAAACTCATCCATCGAATAAAATGCACATTCAGTTAGAATCGCTTTAACTTTTCGCTTGGATGTTGTAGAATGCAGTGTTGTTAAGGATTGTGGAAGTCGGTTATAGATTTTCATTCCATTGAATATATGGGTGTTCTGTGTCCTCTGCAGTCTATGTCTTGGGGCAACAATGTTGTTCCTATACCTGGTGGCATGACTGTGAATCGTTGAGTGTGTCTGGAAATTATCCCGATTTTTGTGCACATACATAAGACACTCTAGGATATAACAGCATGTTAAAGTAAGTATTCCACATTTCTTAAAGAGTGGTCTACAGCTAGTGATCTGGTTTAATCCCGCTACTGATCTTAAAGCTTTTTTCTGTTTCAGGAACACTCCTTCTGCCTCTGAAAATGCACCCCATAAAATGATGCCGTAGCTCATCCTGCTGTGGAAATGTGCGTGATATGTAAGTAACGCTTCTTTTTCTGTGAGCAAGTTCTTTGGCACCATTCATTTATGTAATTCAGCCAAATTAAAATTCCGCTAATTATGGAGCTACCTTCAAAATGACAACAAATTATAAAACAATACGGTGCATATTTAAACCGAATCGAATCATCTTAAATAAATTCTTGAAGTTCACGTAAAAATAATGATTTTTTTCACCAACCTTATATTTGTCAATATTGCTCAATATGAGCATAAATAGAAACCATACAAAAAGAATACTAAAGATTCAAAAGGCACAATTTATGTCTTAGAAAATGTAGAAAATATAATCATTCATGTTTGAGAATAGTTATGTCTTGCTTCAATAGTGGATGGTGAATATTTAGAACCATCATGATTTTATAATTAGATTTTTTTCCCTCCGAGATTTCCGGTGAGAATGAAAAAATGTTTTCATTGTAAGATTCCGAGGGCGTTCTTGTTTAGAATAATAAAGTAGAGATCTGATTCTTATATTAATTTTTCGGTTTATGATGTTCAACATTAATAAGGCTGGCTCACATGAAAGAGTCCAGGCGAATGTTTCAGTATGGGTCTTCACTGAAAACGCCGTGGATTGCAAATTTTTAGGTATACATTCATTTCCCTGAGTGAGGTGGCAACCCCCTCAAGAACCCTTCATTGCAGTAGGGGTTGAGTGAGACATCATTTTGGAAGTTTTCCAGTTTTATTCATGAATGTGCCAAAAAAAAATTCTATTTTTCATTTTTTGGAGTAAAAAAGCTGGTTATAATTCATGGACCGAGCACATTGAGTGATCGAGTTAAATTCATGAAAATTGTTGAAAAGCACTGACGTGAAGTCAGAAGCTTCTGCGCGCTTGTTAAACAACCTATTTTTTCTCGGAATTTTAAATCGCTGAATTATTACTTAAAAAAGATACAAGATAAAAAGGTGACCCAGTCTCTAGGATAGAAAGGAAACTGAAAAATTATTGGGGTCTGCTCAGTCAAAAAATTTCGTAACATCTGTATTCAAGATAAGGGGCGTTGAAGAAAAAAAATTATACACATTTTTTACGATTTTGCCGAAACTACTGACAATATTGTAATGAAATATTATACGAATATGTTTTGGAAGCTGATAGATGTTTTGGAAGCTTTTTCAGCTTGTGCGAGTTAGGAGTTCAGTTGTGTTCTGGGTAGGCTTTGTTACTGCGATCTTGCGCCACTTTAGGTCACAGCACTGTTAATTTTTGACTCAACAGGGAAATGATGGCCGACACCCGTCCAACTAGAAATTTTTTTCCACCTGAACCCGGACCTCCTGATCAAGAGCCCGATGCTATCGTCTGAGCTGTCCACACTCACAAAATATAGCTTCATACTTTTTATTGAAATCAGATAGGAAAAAAATTCAAGATAATTTCGGAACTTATCTTGATAAAATTATGCATAAACTGTCGTGTCGTTGTTTCACATCTAAATACTAAATTTGAACCCAATCGGATTTCTAGTTTCGAAAATATTCAAGAAATAAAATTTTGAATGAGAATAACTCTGAAACCATGGAATCGATTTTGTTCGAACATAAGTGATATATTTCGACTCTAAACCTATCCTGAATATTTCCTAGATCTAGATACTTTCATTCAGAAATTAGAAGATGTACATTCTGTCGTTCTAGGGGATACCCGATCCCCACAAAATTTAGCATAAATTTAAGTGTCGTCCTCAAAGACTAAAATGCTCGATTTGATTCCAAATGGATTGATAGTTTCGGAACTATTGGAAAAATAATGAAAAATTTTAACCAGACTTTTGGGCCCAATTTCTGCTCCAAATTCGAATGAAACAGAGATTTGGGGAAAAAGATAACACCAGCGCGCAAAAAAAGGAAATTAACTTAATATAGAATAACTACTCGTCAAAAGTGAAGAATACTTAATTCTTTCAGCCGTTACTATTTGGTAGTTGATCATAATTAAAACAAATTGTAGAAATTACTATGTTTTACTACCAAAAAATATATATCACACATTTTTTTGTGACTCGAGTTTCGGGAAATGAACTATCCCATCATCAGACAACTGAAGACCTAACAGTGGTACAGTGGTATTTAAACAAAAGTGATAAATATTTTGAATATTTCAACAGATTCTCGGTAATACCTAATAGTGGTACAGAGGTTTACAATCGGGTTAAAAAAGAGGAGCCTTCTAACAGATATCGGAATGTCGGCAATCGACGAAGAAGGTTGTTAAACAGATGGTACTCATTTAAATATCTCAAATAATTTTTGGGGTTACATAGCTCCGTAGTCATTCATTATTTTTACATTATTTTGTTGTATATCTCAAATATTTGGATTTAGAAAGCTCCATACAGTCATTCATTATTTTTTACATTATTTTTATTGTGAACGAATTTGAAAATTCCAATAATCAAGTTTCTTTTCTTTTGAATCTACATGTAAAATTTTTTCTTAATATTTTCTTTTGTCGAAAGGAATTACTGTTTTCTAAAGAATGAGTGACAAAAGTTGAATTTTCGTTTACTTTTCATTAAATTCATTTTATGTTCGTTTTTCAACACAAAATGAATTTAATGAAAAGTAATTCCTTTCGACAGAAGAAAATCTTGGGAAAATTTTACATGTAGATTCAAAAGAAAAGAAACTTGATTATTGAAATTTTCAAATTCGTTCACAATAAAAAAAAGTAAAAAATAATGAATGACTGTATGGAGCTTTCTGAATCCAAATATTGAGATATACAACAAAATAATGTAAAAATAATGAATGACTACGGAGCTATGTGACCCCAAAAATTATTTGAGATATTTAAATGTGTACCCCCTTTTGTAACCCGGTTTTTTATCACGTTCCGATTGTAAACCTCTGTACGACTATAAGGTATTAGCGAGAATCTGTTGAAATATTCAAAATATTCATCACTTTTGTTTAAATACAACTGCACCACTGTGAGGTCTTCAGTTTTCTGATGATAGGATAGTTCATTTCCCGAAACTCGAGTCACAAGAAAATGTGTAATATATATTTTTTGGTAGTAGAGCATAGTATAATAATTTCTACAATTTGTTTTAAAAGTGAAGAATTTTGTTTTTTTTTCCAAAGATGCACATCTTTCGTATCATCTATTTATTTTTCAATCACATAAATTCATAACGATTATAGAAACGTCATTTGGTTCATCGTGAAGCAAATTTTTATCATGTTTAATCATTGTTCATGTATGCCAGGAATGCACATTTTGATAACTAACACAATAAGCTGTAATTCAAAATCAGCTGTAATTTTGATTTTGTAAGTCTTTCAGCCAAAATCCCTATGCATAAAGTGTGTGATAAGTCCAGTTCCTGTGAATATCTGAAAATGGATGGATTTCCATCTGTACTTTGAGCTACATCAGCGATATACATTCTGTCAAGAAAGTACCGGGAATTATCGATTTAAATCTTGCGGGGCAATGAGGCAGGTAAATTTTTTTTCCTAGGTTGGTACCACTGTCCTTAATTACTATGCCAAGCTTGAGCGGGATCTGTCAACTAGTGTGTTTGCAACAGCTGATTAAGTCAGTCGATGTCAGAGTGCGTGCCGATTTTTACTATGGGTGATTACCTTGAGCAAAGAATTTGTTTAAAGTTTTGTGTTGCAAATGAATTTTCGTGTGCCGATGCATTGAAAATGTTGCAAAAGGCCTTTGGTGATAATGCTCTATCGAAAACTCGTGCATATCAGTGGTACAGAGCCTTCAAGGACGGTCGTGAAGTGGTCGCCCATCGACGGCTTCGATCGAAGATAACGTCGATAAAATTAAGGAAAGGGTGCTGGAAAACCGTCGTACTAGCTTGAGAGAGATAGCACAAGATCTTAAGATATCCCACGAGTCCGCACGTACGATTTTGATTGATATTTTGGGCATGAGAAAGGTGGCCGCACGACTCGTACCGAAAGACCTGAATTTTTTTCAAAAACATCATCGCGAACAAGTTGCTTCAGACATGCTGGATCGCTGTAATTCCGATTCTACATTCATGGAACGTATTATAACTGGTGATGAGACCTGGGTCTACGAGTACGATATGCAAACAAGCCAGCAATCATCGGAATGAAGATGATGCTCATTGTTTTCTTTGATATCCGTGGCGTGGTGCACTACGAATTCGTTCTAGAGGGTCAGACGGTAAACAAGGAGTATAACCTAGGCGTTATGAAACGTTTGCGTGAGCGTATCCGTAAGAAGCGGCCAAATTTGTGGGCGAACAACTCATGGATTTTGCATGACGATAACGCGCCTTCTCACCGAGCTACGATTGTGACTGACTTTCTCGCCAAAAACTCAACAAACGTGCTTCAGCAACCACCGTATTCGCCGGATTTGGCTCCCTGCGACTTTTTCCTCTTCCCAAAACTAAAATTGTCCCTTCGTGGCACCCGTTTTGAGTCGATTGAAGCCATAAAACAAAATTCGGCCCGAGAGCTAAAGTCCATCCCGTAAAGCGCCTATAAAAAATGTTTCGATAATTGGAAGTGCCGTTGGCATAGATGTATTGGAGCAAATGGAGCCTATTTTGAAGGCGACCCAATAAATTTTGACGATTAAATGTAAAAATGTTGTTTTAATTGAAAATTCCCGGTACTTTCTTGACAGAGTAGTATTCAGTAGATCTCATCTGACTAGCACGAGTTGGTGTCTTTTCATCACTAACTTGAGTAAGATTTCCGAATGTATTGACTAATTTCAATATAACAGCGAAAATGAACATTTTTATTAATATTATTCAAAAAATTCACACAGTTTTTATATTTCACAGTTTTTATTTAGAGTACTGATACCTGTTTCGGTCTTTCGACCATGTTCAGAGGAGTACAAAAAGTAACTTAACTTAAAATTGAAAGACGTTCTTTTATCACACTTTGGACTTTGGCATTTTTATGGCGCATGGAAATAACAGCATTCAATATAGGAGTGTTCCCATTATTTCCCAGTATTTGGGAATTTTTTAAATTCTCCTTTTCCTCAATGGATTTTTTGATTGATAGAATCTCCGAATAGTCCATCAATTTACCCTTTTTATCATTAAATAGTGAAGTGATATCTTCAACATTAAAAAAAATGATAATTTTCCATAAATTGTTCTGCATAATCGGTTGATTTCTGGTTTTTCAAAATAGATATCCCATGTTCGTTGATTCTAGGTTTTAAACATCGGCCTGTCTGTCCTATATATGTAGCATTACAATCATCACAATTGATTTGAAAATCTCTGGTTCGGAAAAGTTGGGGTTCCTTTCTTTATTGTTCACTAACGTCACGACTATTTCTATTTACTGCTGAAGAATTAATTCTCATTTTATGAAGACCATTCGAAATCCAACTGCTGAAACCTTTTATATAAGCCATTGAAAAGCATATTTACTTTTCTTCATAAGGATCATTTATATTTATATAAAATTGTTTTAAAATATTATGGTAAGTTTTCTTTTTAATAATTCTGTCAATTACTTCAGTTCTATATCCATATTTCACAGCTATAGTTTCAATAATGTTGACTTCTTTTCGGACATAGACTTCGTTCATTGGGATGCTCAAAAGTCTATGGATGGAACTATGGAATGTTGACATTTAAATTTGCCATGACGGATTGTATTTTGAATAGATTGTGGTATCAGTAATGGTAGGTTTTCTATTTTGAAAAACCAGAAATCAACCGATTTTGCAGAACATTCTAAAATAATAATCATTCTTTTAACGAGTAAGATGTCACTTTACTATATAATGTTAAAAAGGATAAATTGATGGACTATATGGAGATTACATCAATCAAAAGATCTATTGAGAAAAAGGAGAATTTAACAAATTCCCAAATACTCTTTGGGAAAAATGCTATTATTTCTATGCGCCATAAAATTGCACATGTCCAAAGTTCAATAATAGAACATTTTTCAATTTTAAGTTTAATTCCTTTTTGTACTCCTTTGAAGAAGGTCGAAACACCGAAACACGTGACAGAATAATGAATAGAAACTGTGAAACATAAAAACTGAGTGAATTTTTCAAATAAAATTGTTATAATGTTTCACCTAGAGCCAATCGCATACTCCATTCGTGATTGATGATTACCAAAAGTAGTACAAATTTTGCTAATTACATATATTCGTCAAATTTTTATATTTTTGAATTCCTTTTTTTTTATTTTATTGGGTTGTGCAAACTTATATCGCTCCAATGTTCAATTTTATCAATCAGTCTTCTTTTGATAGAAATTTTTGTTCAATAATATTAAATAATGTTATTCCGATTTTCATAAATTGTCCTTGTTATTATTATTATACAACAATTGTTTCGCTATCAAAATAGCATCTTCAGGTAGGTGGTATCTTAAATTTTTGAATACCTTATAATACAATAATAATTATAATAGCAATAAAAATTCCTGAAAATCGGAAAAACTTCTTTAATATTATTATATCGTTCTATATTCACAACCTCAGAATTTTTATTTGGTAAATACAATATATCTGTTAGATGTCTTTCGACGCGACATTCAAAATGGAAATTACTTTTGGAAGGCTCATTAGAAGAATCGAAAAAATGGTGCATTACAAAATCTTCAACGGCACTATAAAATACAGAAATTTTTAAAATAGTTTTTCTGAAATCTATTATATATGTTTGTTTTTTGAGATGATGAAAAAACAAAATTTCTAATGGATATATTTCCAGACCATATGGACAAATTTTGTCGATTTACTTAACTGATTTTCTTGTTTGGGTTCAAATCTTACCCTAAAAATTTCGAGTGCATAAAATAACCTCTAAATTTGAAATGCCCCCCAAGGATCAGTGGCTTACGGACTGTTAGAATTATAATAGATTGGGAAAAAGAATCCATTTTTTTGCATGAATTTCAAGCCTTTATTTAACATGATTCTGATTGTCCGATTTGGGTCAAATATGCACCCTTTTGTTCTATAATTTATTGCTCTTTCAAAGGTAGCTTCCTAATGCCTCTCCCATAAAAGTCTTCGTCCTTATTGACGAAAAACTCTGATAATCGATTTTCACAATCTTTCCTTGATGCCAATTTCTTATCACTCAGGAAGTTTTGCAATAGGAGTAAAAGATGGTAATCGCTTGGTGCCAGGTCCGGACTATATGGTGGATGCATTAAAACTTTCCAATCCAGCTCTCGGAATTCCTGGTGAGTCCTTACAGATGTGTGTCGCCTGACTTTGTCCTAATGTAACACAATACCTCTTCTGTTGGTCAATTCTGGGCGTTTCTTGTCAATTGCTAGCTTCCAGTCCAGTTGTTGAAAGTAGAGATACGAATTAAGTGTTTGGTCATATGGAAGAACTCATAATAAATTATTCCTTTCCAGTCCAACCAAATGCACAATAGAACCTTCCTTGCCGTTAGTGCAAGCTGCTTCACCGCACTTTGACCATGATAGTTTTCACACAATATTTTTCTATGTGACCCATTTCTCATCCGGATCGACTTCATTCCGTTTGGCCAAGGCTTCGCAGATGTTAATTCAATCCATCATGTTTTTTTATGTCAATCGGAGTGACACCCAAACCTGGATCTTCTTTTTGAATCCTGCTTTAGGCAAATCGCTTAAAACTGTTTCATGGTTGATATTTAGCTTGTGAACCATACTACGACTACAACTTCAATAATTTCTGTGATTTTATCTACGGGCCTGCCTGTGAGACTACGGGCCTGCCTGTGAGAGGTGCATTTTAAACATCAAAAACACTTAAACGGAATCGGTATAACCAAAATTACACGTAATTAACTGTGACAGTATTGGGACATTATCACAATTTCGGCCAAAGTTGCATTTTCGCCCTTATCAAAGTTTAACTGTAAAATGTACCCAATTTTCTCTTTGATGACTTTAATTTTCAACACCATGTTACTCATAAATAAATATACCAAACAAAAAAGAGCAGAAGAATTTTTTCAGTGTGAAATGTCATCTTAACACAATGAGCAAATCTGAAATTGTATTATACTCTACGAGATATCGATCACTACAATCATCTATCGAAAAAATGATAGAATTTTTTCCCCAATCTTTTATATAACCAAGAAACCTTTGCCACCTAATGTATTCCTGAAATTCTCGATTCAAAATTGATAAAATGAGTTATCTAGATGAAATTATAAATGATGTTCTGGCACGACCTAGCAAAAAACGCAAGAGGTCATAATCCTGAAACTCAAGGGACTCCTACAAATCCTATATTGAACTGTCGTCGCTTTCGAAATGAGTTCCCACGATTATCTACACATAGACAACACTTGATTTGCAATAAGTAAGCTTTCGGAAGCGTAGTACACATCGTATGACCTTGGCCTTGCTCGTCGAGTTAAATAGCCAACCGTTAGTTTCATCTCACCAATTCCTTCAGTTGCCATTCGCGGATTTCTAAGTCACTAGAACGAACAATTATTTCTTACGTTGGTCGGTTGAATAATCGCATGCTAGTGGGAATTGATATTCGCGACTGGTAAACGAGTTGTTGGTTATCTTTAGAAATAATAACAAAGAGGATAGCTCCTTTTTTCATATACGAGGATAATTTTTTGAATGTACGTTGTGTTATTAGATTTTTCAACAAGGCAAAAGGACCATATTTCAATAATCTGAGGAAAAAATATTGTTATAATATTATAATTGTACAGGAGTTTATTATTTCATTATTATTGTATTCCTCTAAGACACTATCCTATCAGGAGCTTAACTCCATTGTGGATGGCTCTTTCACCATAATCGTTAAGGGGTATCAAATATTAAAAGTGGTAGCTCTATGTTTGCCGGTTGTTCAAATTTACTTTGAACAAAGAATTTTTAATTCACTTTGCAGGTACGTATAATTACGTCCCCAGAGTTCAACAATTCAGGCCTTTCAAATATGAATCCTCTAATTCCTAGAAACCTAAAGGGGCCTTAACATCAATTGAGAAACGAAGATATTTCTTTCTTAGATTATTCCTAGAAACCCATTAAAACCGTTTTAGCCGTTTCAATACGTTTGTAGTATAGAAATTACCTGGGCTACCTTTTCGGATCCAAACCCAATCTCTCATCCACCAGTTAGCAAAAAGGTAACAGTCGAACACATCCCCTGCACCAGACAGGTCACTACTCACCCTGTATAAAAAGTCAGTTAAGAAAGTTCAGTTGAAGACAAGTTTTGATACCGCGCACATTCCCTTGAAGCTCTCTTAACTTTATTATTTTTATTATTATTATTACATAGGTGAAAAGAGTAAAGGTAAACCTATAAAGTCAAAAAACAAAAATAAAATGAAACTGGGAAAGTACTCTAGAAGTGAAACAATTGAGTGGTGAATGCAATGTAATGGAATTAATTATTGAACCCGTGTAGACCATCCATCCAGAGCGTTCTTGAAAGAATTCACCGATGGCGATGACACAACTTCAGCAGGGAGTCGAACACTCTGTTGGGAAGAAACTGGCTACTCGGTGTCGTCCTGAAGTTCTCCTTGGTAAGCTTTAAACGGTGTCGTCTTAAGGCTTGATAATGGTTAAGTGGAAAGAGGTAAGACATATCCGTACCGAAGAGGGAGTGAAGTGCTCGATAGGTGGTTATCAGATCTAACCTTCTTCTACGATCCGAGAAGGAGGGCAACTCAAACAACCGCAGCCTCGATTGGTAATCAGGGAGGATTTTGGCAAATGGAAGACGGGTGTTCCACCGCTGGACAGATTCCAAAAGATCCCGATCACCCCTCAGATTGGCCCACCAAACAGGGCCCGCATATTCCAGAATAGGACGCACATAGGTTGTGTAAAGAGTCCTGCTTGTGGCTACATCGCATCTTGCAAATGTTTTAGACAGCTGGTAGGTGAATTGTCCCGCTTTAGACACAACAGTCGAAATGTGAGCAGACCAACTTAAGTCATCCGTGACGGTAACACCCAGATCACAATGCTGAGAGACAGCAGCTAGCCTCTGCTGGCCAACGAAGTTGTGAAACATTTCTATCTCTACCCTCGAATTATTTTATTTTCGCATTTTTCACTTTAAACTTCCAAGGAACTCTCTCTCTCAGTTACTCATAACGCACTAAAGGCCTGGAAGTGATTGTATTATCTACATTATAATTATAAAATTAAGGAAAGGGTGCTGGAAAACCATCGTACCAGTTTGAGAGAGATAGCACATGATCTTAAGATATCCCACGAGTCCGCACGTACGATTTTGATTGATATTTTGGGCATGTGAAAGGTGGCCGCACGACTCGTACCGAAAGACCTGAATTTTCTTCAAAAACGTCATCGCGAACAGGTTGCATCAGACATGCTGGATCGCTGTAATTCCGATTCTACATTCATGGAACGCATTATAACTGGTGATGAGACCTGGGTCTACGAGTACGATATGCAAACAAGCCAGCAATCATCGGAATGGGTGGCAAAAAATGAGCCGAAACCGAAAAAACCACGTCAAAGCCGCTCGAAAATGAAGGTGATGCTCATTGTTTTCTTCGATATCCGTGGCGTGGTGCACTACGAATTCGTTCCAGAGGGTTAGACGGTAAACAAGGAGTATTACCTAGGCGTTATGAAACGTTTGCGTGAGCGTATCCGTAAGAAGCGGCCAAATTTGTGGGCGAACAACTCATGGATTTTGCATGACGATAACGCGCCTTCTCACCGAGCTACGATTGTGACTGACTTTCTCGCCAAAAACTCAACAAACGTGCTTCAGCAACCACCGTATTCGCCGGATTTGGCTCCTTGCGACTTTTTCCTCTTCCCAAAACTAAAATTGCCCCTTCGTGGCACCCGTTTTGAGTCGATTGAAGCCATAAAACAAAATTCGGCGCGAGAGCTAAAGTCCATCCCGGAAAGCGCCTATAAAAAATGTTTCGATGATTGGAAGTGCCGTTGGCATAGATGTATTGGAGCAAATGGAGCCTATTTTGAAGGCGATCCAATAAATTTTGACGATTAAATGTAAAAATGTTGTTTTAATTGAAAATTCCCGGTACTTTCTTGACAGAGTAGTATGTACTTCTGCTGACAATTCTGTACATGGTCTCTACGAGCTGGATTACATTCAACATCTGGTCACGAAACAACTCCCTCAATTTGGGTAAAATGATTCAACTCTCTGAACTTGTATTATATGTATTTTAGGCTGTGAATAAAGCATTAAAGTCTAATATACATCCCTCTTTCACCTCCATTTGTAGTATGCTCAATCTAGAATTTGCATACTAATTAGTTAACGTTTAATCAATTACGTTCGAAGAATTCAAAAAGGTATCTCTACATACCAAGCAATTCTTTACACCGGTCCTTTCCATCTCTATCAGCCTTGGTTACTTCTTTCTGGCCTCCGTAATTGATGCCATGGTACTGGTACATGTTACTTCTGCTTTTTAGTTTCCTCTGGACCTTCATATTTTCCAGGAAGACTGTTGGTGCCAGATATTCTATAATTCATTTTTGTTCGTACTTCGAGAGTGTTGCTCAATGTTTTACACGTTTTTTGAAATAGATTTTTCTAGTTACTTATCCTGTAGTGTGTAAGCTACTATCGGGTGTTTTTCTTAGAGTGATATAAATTTAAATTGAAATAAAACATATTAAAATTAAGATTGAAGCCAATTTTTTATTTGAAAGATAATTTTATGGCATTTATATTTTAAAAATAATTTCCGGCATATGTCCACTACGACTAGCTCTGGGAAACCGCATTCGACCAAACCAATTTTGGACCACTTTTTCGAGTAATTCGGGCCTTATTTCATCAATAACAGGAGTTATGTTGGCTTACAGAGCGTCTATTGTTTCTGGTTTATCAGCATAAACCAATGACTTGATATAACCCCAAAGAAAATAATCCAATGGAGTTATGTCGCTTGATCTTGGAGGCCAATTAATTGGACCATTTCTCGAAATAATGTTATCACCAAATCTTTCTTTCAATAAATCAATTGGTACGGTAGTAGCATGAGGTGATCTTGTTGGAACCAAAACACTTCTGGGTAGATACCATTCAAATTTGAAACAAATAATCATTGATCATCGATCCTAACGAGCACCATTCACTGTAAAATAAGCTCCAGCATCGTTTTTAAAGAAATATGGACGGATGATGCCTCCAGCGTGTAAAGCACACCATACTGTGCATTTTTCAGTATGCAATGGAAACTGCAGAACTTCTTGAAGATTGTTTTCACTCCATATACGGCAATTTTACTTGTTTACATAGCCGTTCAACCAGAAATGAGCTTTATCACTAAGCATTTCACGATAAAAAAGTGAATCAACTTTAAGCTGTTCTAGGGCCCAATCAGCAAACAAACGACGCTCATTATGGTCAAGTGGCTTTAGTTCTTGAACCAGTTGGATCTTGTATGGGTGTAGATTCAGAAATTTACGCAAAATTTTCCATGTGGTGGATGCACAGAGTCCAACTTGATGTGAATGTCTTCGAATAGACAAATCTGGATCATCATTAACACTATGACTTACACAGCAGCGATATTTTCTTCTGTACGTACAGTTCTTTGTCTTGTTGTTGTTGTTGCATCGAGTAGAGAAAATGTTGTCCAAAATCTATCGATAATTCGACGAATAAGCTGCTCTGATGGACGATTATGTAAACCATAAATTTTAACAATTTGTAAACGATGTTGCGGCGTGAGTCATTACATGATAATTTGTCATTGCTTACTGAACAACATAGCTACCTTCTGTCAAATCACAGTCATTCCTATCGAAAATTGATGTTCTTTTCTTTGTGATCACTTCAAATAAACATTTGGAATTCACTTGTAATATGAATTGTTCCTGATCTAATAAATATAACAGTTTATAGTTCTGATAAAAAGGGGTTTAATGGGTTTCCCATTGTTAGACTTTCTTCGTCTAGATAAAACGTGCCGTTGAACATAAAATAATTTTGATCTAGGCAAACGTTTAAGCCGTCTAATATTTCTGTTTTTACAACAAGATTAGTTCGTTTTTGGAGTAATAAATCATCAACTAATTTTATGGTTTCACTGATTTATTACTCCAAAAACGAACTAATCTTGTTGTGAAAACAGAAATATTAGACGCCTTAAACGTTTGCCTAGATCAAAATTATTTTATGTTTTATGTATCTAGACGAAGAAAGTCTAACAATGGGCAAACCATTAAGCCCCTTGTTATTAGAAATATTCATGGATCACGTAGAAACCAATATCCAAAAACTCCCATATTTTAAAGATTTCGTTGATTGGTACCGCTATGTAGATGACATAATTTGTTTATTTAACGGCACAAATAGACAACTCAGTTCATTTTTGGAATCTATCAATAAATTATATCCAACAATTGAATTCACACATTTGAATATCTTTAAAATGATGTTCTACTTTGACATTTAATTTCTTGCAGAGGTTTCCACTCCTCTCAAGGGAATTTCCACTTTAAAATATATATAATCGCGTCAACTTCGAAAGCATATGTATACATAATATTCATAACAATCTTTTTCTTTTGACCCCAAATTTCAAAAAGGAATGGAAATCTTCAGATCTAGGTGAATTTTCAATAATGTTATTTTCTGTAATGAATCTAAAATACATTGTAGCTAGAAATGGGCATTAGTGAAAAATTTAATTCCCGGGACAATCAAAATTCAATAGAAATGGTTGAATGTAGTTTAATAAAAAAAAAATTAGAATGTTAAAGTTAATATCAATAACAAGTCTTACAGTATTTTTGACAAATGGAAAATAATATACGACTAAAGAGAAATTAAGCAAATACTCATTCAGTGAACTAATTCTGAGGACTAATACGCAGTGTACCAAATTACAGTATTTTTGAGAAATGCAAAATAATATACAACTAGAAAGGATTTAGGCAAATACTCATTCAGTGAACTAGTTCTTATGACTAATACGGAATGTATCAAATTGGTATATTCTAATCAGACCAAGTGCGAACTCATTGAAAGACAACACACCTTTGTTTATATTGCGATAAATTGTAGATTATCTCGAGGAATGGTGACAGGTTAACAATATTTGCTGAAAAAAAAACGATATCGTAAAGGCTATAAACTACGTTCCTCATATCTTACGTAGCCGATGACGTTGTAGCATGAGTTATGTGAGAAAAATCCTGTTTCCATTAAAGTTTACCGCATTGCTAATTCGAAGCGGGTAATGTCAATGATAATTGATACCAATACATACATTTCCCGAAGTGCTCATATTAGTTCTCTTCATTCAATGCTTTATTGTGAAAGCAAGTTTTACTACTGTACTACAGTGTCGAAAATGTATCAGGAGTAATCAATGAAACACTATAATATCTAATATTCAACCAAATTTATTGTATAACCTTCAAAGAAGGCACTTTTCAAAATTACAGTTACGCCAACGAATAATTGAAACATCACATTCTTAACGCTTCTTTGGAAATCAACTTCAGTATTAGCCACGAATTCAATTTTATGTCTTCTATCAAATAAAAACGGTTGCCTATAATTTCAGTTTTGCAAATGGGAAAATGTCGGTCGGAGCCATATCAGGGAAATGCGAGAGTTGTCCGATAAGATTAATTCACAATGATACTTGACAATTAGTTCTCATTGAGACTCAATTGTAATACAAATTTCTTTGATCTGTGTAATAGCTCAAATCCACTTAAACAGGCTTGAGTGCCTGTGGGGGTGATTATTGCAAATCCAACACTCATTGAAGCTGGTCCAAACCGTGCTTAATTGGATTAAGGTCAGACAACAGAGGCGTTAGTACCAAATGTGTGATACCACGATGTTTTACGAAATCCTCGACAAGTCTGGCACGATTAGTACGGATATTATCGTCTAAAAAACATTTACCACTATCCCCATGAGACAGACAAACAACACTGTTGATGACTTGTTCAAGCTTACTTACTCACTCGTGTTCTCATCAAACATCAACAGTTCTGTACGTCCGGTAAAATCAATGCCACCCCAAAGAAAACGGTACTACTTCTGAACGAATGAACTTCTTATACCAATCTACGATTTATAGGCACCAAAGGGAGAATATATGATAGAACACGTTGCAAAGTCGAAAATCATCTATACTTTGATTCATCTGTTAGCAAGCTAGATCTGTATTCCTCATTTTAATTCACGTGCTCTATTGGCAATGCAAATCAAACACAACTTAGATCTTATGTGAGTAGAACTTGTTTCGGTTGTCGTTGTGAACATAGATTAACCTCATGACGCATAATGTAAAACCGTAACACCAGAAGCATGCAGAAGGCGCTGTTTCACAATCCAATAGGTACTTCCTTATGGTTACACACTGGCAGAAGCTTAGAAACTTATTCTTTATCTGAACTCGGGCGTTTTTCATACACAAGCAAATAATGGGGGCAACAGAGTGCTAGATATCATCTCAGTCTGTTCACGTCTCTCAATCAGTGTGTTTTTTTTAGAGTGATAGAACTTTAAATCGAAATAAAACACATTCAAATTAAGATTTGAGCCATTTTTTTTTTATTTGAAAGATTATTTTATGGCAATTATGTTTTGAAAATAATTTCCGGCATGTGTCCACTACGGTTAGCTTTGAGGAACTGCATTCGACCAGACAAATTTTGGACCACTTTTTCGAGTAATTCAGGCCCTATTTCATCATAAACACGAGTTATATTGGCTTCCAAAGTGTCTATTGTTTCTAGTTTATCAGCATAAACCAACGACTTGACATAACCCCAAAGAAAATAATCCAATGGAGTTCTGTCGCATGATCTTGGAGGCCAATTAATTGGACCATTTCTCGAAATAATGTTATCGCCAAATCTTTCTTTCAATAAATCTGGGTATACCATTCAAATTTTGAAACAAATAATCATTGACTATCGATCTGTAACGAGCACCATTCACTGTAACATTAGCTCCAGCATCGTTTTTAAAGAAATATGGACCGATGATGCCTCCAGCGTGTAAAGCACACAATACAATTCATTTTTCAGGATGCAATGGAACCTGCAGAACTTCTTGAGGATTGTTTTCACTCCATATATGGCAATTTTGCTTGTTTACATAGCAGTTCAACCAGAAATGAGCCCCATCACTGAACAAACTTTTATGATAAAACTTGAAGCTGTTCTGGGGCCCAATCAGCAAACAAACGACGCTTATTATGGTCAAGTGACTTCAGTTCATGAGCCAGTTGGATCTTGTGTGGATAGATCTTTAGGCAAAATTTTCCATGTGGTGGATGCACAGAGTCCAACTCGTTGTGAACGTCGACGAATGTACAAATCTGGATCATCATTAACACTATGACTTACGGCAGCGATATTGTCTTCTGTACGTACAGTTCTTTGTCTTGTTATTGTTGCATCGAATAGGAAAAATGTTATCCGAAATCTTTCGATAGTCCTACGAATAAGCTGCTCTGATGGACGATCATGTAGAACATAAATTTCATGAAGTGCTCTATAAGTTTGGTGAATAGAACACTGATTTTGAAAATAAATTTCAACCATTTGTAAACGTTGTTGTGCCCTGAGTCTTCTTATGATAATTTGTCAATGTTTACTGAACAGAAATGTCAAAATAATATGGATTCTACCTCCTGTCAAATCACAGTTATCCCTATCGAAAGTTCTATGACTCTAAAGGAAACAACCGATATTATAACGCATATTCTCTGAACTGAAAAATAAACAGTTCCAGTGATGGGAAAGATGCAATTTTTCCGCATTATCGGCTTAAGAAAATTAGGGAGAAAACGTGAAGTCTGCATACTCGATTATTTGTTGGTACAAGACAAATTTTCTGACATTTCATAAAATATTGAAGGAATCATACTTGTATATTCATATATTGGAAATTTTTCCCTAGACCCTTCATGTCTACTTAATTATTTTATGATAAGTACAAAGAAGTAACTATACATAGACATAGTCATGAATTAACTCAATTAATACCCATATTGCTCAACTTTATCTGAAAGACAAAATTTACCTTCAGGACACTCAAGAGAAGTACACCACTTGAACTTTTCACTTAAAATCGATCAGATAAAACGAATAAAATGAATAAAAATCTTACTCCATGCGATTCAAATCGCGTCGAGCCGTGTACTCTCATTTTTTCTTAGTCGTGCTATTTATAAACTACTCCACAAAAGTTCACAAGTTTTTGAGATTGGTTTTTAGACTTGACGACTTTATGTTCATGTTTGATAGAAATAGCATTTTATGTGTCATTTGTCCTTCTGTTTAAAAATTTCCAGTTTCGTACAAGGGTTGATTTCTTCTGTAGATATTCACAGAAATTTAATTTTTGCTAGAAAACTAGAAAAACCAAAATCAATAAGATATACACGACTGCCTCTACATACTGTCGATCCGGAAGTTGAAAAGACCTTGATAGATTTCTCTCCAAAGCTACGATAAAAGCTGTTTGGGTATGTGTGGGTTTGGCTAATGCAAATCCAACAATTATTTTTGGAGGTGATCCCAAGCAAGCCCAACAAAACTGAGCTCAGGCAACAAAGGAGAAAATGCCACGTGAGGGATACTATGATGTTCTGTGGTTCTTTTGAGACGGCAAAGTCAAAAGTAACAATTTATAAGATTTCCAAGTCTTTGAAGAGTCAGTAAAAATATCGTCTCATCATTATTTTATATAAATTCAATATTGCTTATATGTGAAGAATTTTCCATTAAGAGATTTCATTTTGATATTGAAAAAAGAGTATGTTTTAAGAGAAATCAATGTATATTTATTTCATTGTGAAGAGGAAAGTATGACATTAACAAATATAATAACAATAATTTCATTCACAATTACAATATTCCAATTTACATCGATCAAGAAATTTTCAATTTACTATGCAGGTACATAACAATTATGATCCCCGAGTCAGGAATCTAGGACTTTTAAATATGTCTCATTTTTTCCTAGAAACTTTTGGGCCTGTTAACGACCGAACATATTTGGCCCTCACAGTTTTCTTAGAAACCCATCAGAACGAACGCCTTTTCAAGACGACAACAGTCGAATGTCGTTTTCGGAATTTACCTAACCGCATTTTGAAGAAATCCTTCGAAGTCTCTCGTTGACCCTCTCTTGGTGCTTCGACCAAATGGTCACGTAATATTCTCTAATCTTCGAACATTAAGTTCTAGTCCCACACACATTCTCTAGAAGTAAGTTTTAATCGCATTTCTTTTTGTCTCCCAAGTTATGATCAAACATCTCTCTCTACTCTCTACTTTTATATTCGCAATTTCACTTCAACCTTCCAAGGAACACTCTCTTTTAGTAACCCATAACACACTAGAGGCCTAAAAGTGAATTCGATGGAAGTGAACATCGGTGAAAAAGCTCAAAGAACTGCTAATTCAAGAACGAGATAGTGTTTTCACTGCAATTAGAGTTCGATACTACACCGGAACACCTTCCTCAATTTGGGTGAACAATTCAAACTTATAATTTGTAATATATGTATTTAGGCTGAAAATAAACCAAATTTTTGAATATCAAAACAAATTAAAATATGTTTATCTTCTACAATTCTAATTTCAACAAATGTTTTATTCAAAAAACTTTTAGAATTAAATTAATGTCTAAAACAAGCACCGCTTACATTTAATAGACGTATATAATCAAAACTCAATATATAATGTCAAAGGGAATAAATAAACCAACAGATATACGAAAATCATTAAAATTAATGAATAAATATTTAAAGGAGACAAAATTTTGTTTCTGGTCTTACCTTTAAGGACACCAATTGCATTTTAAAAACATGAACACACTTAAAGGACTTCTCAAAGAATATAATTTATTTGAAATATTTAATTTAATTCTAAAAGTTTTTTGAATCAAAAATTTTTTTAAATTAAATTGTAGAAGATAAACATATTTTAATTTGTTTTGATATTCAAATTTTGTTATATTTCTTCTATCAAGGGCCTTTCTACTTTATTTTATATATAATATATAATTATATTTTGGCTTCAATAAATCTCATTATGGAATGTCAATGAATTTAAATAAGCCTTAAAAATAACTCACACTGTTCTTTGATTTTGTTAGAACATAGATCAATCTTGAATTATAAAGTTGATCTGTGTTTCGAAACACTCATTTCTTTACACGTGGTGCGTTGTTGATATAGGTTAGTTTTTTGATTTTGATATTTGGAATATTATTTAGGACCGAAGAAGGGATTGCTTAGCATTATATTTGTTTTTTGAAGATATAGTGAATGTTTTGAGAGATTTCTGAATTAATTTATTCGAATATTTAAATATATCAAATATTTCAAATAATTTATATTCTTTGAAAAGTCCTTCAAGTGTGTTCATGTTTTCAAAATGCAATTGGTGTTCTAAAAGGTAAGACCAGAAACAAAATTTTGTCTCCTTTAAATATTTATTTATTAATTTTAAATACTTTCGTATATCTGTTGGTTTATTTATTCCATTTGACATTATATATTGAGTTTTGATTATATACTTCTATTAAATGTAAGCGGTGCTTGTTTTAGACATTTATTTAATTCTAAAAGTTTTTTGAATGAAAAATTTCTTGAAATTAAAATTGTAGAAGATAAACATATTTTAATTTGTTTTGATATTCAAATTTTGTTATATTTCTTCTATCAAGTAAAAGGCCTTTCTATTTTATTGAAAATAAACCATTAAAGTCTAATATACATCCCTCTCTCAACCTTATTTGAAGTATGCTTAACCAAGAATTTGCATACTAATTGGTTGACGTTCAATCAATTACTAGGAAGAATTTAAAAAGGAATCCCTATATTAAGCAATTCTTTACGACAATTATAATTAGATGCTTATCATCACATAAATAATAACGGTGGATGAATGAGAGAATCCGCTAAAAGTCACCTTAGAAGCGGCTCACATTTTTCCATTAAAAAAAAGTCATTTTTCATATGACTTATGAAGAGATGTGAATGAGTAACAGAACTATTCAAAAAATTCCACACAATAGAATAAGACATTTAGAAGAACATAACATTACAATCATTTAAAAATCAAGTAGGGTGTATAATAATAATAATAATAATAATAATATTTATTCATTAAGAGTAAATAACACATCAAAAATTATTTTTAAGCTCATTCACAAGTACACACTACACAAGGTGAATAAATAAACGATATCACAGAAGCTTCAGCTCCGAGAAGCTATAGCTTGTACGTGATGTAATACGATTTAAATTACTCTTTTCCTACGATGGACGAACAAATATCTACAGAAAAATATAATATACAAAAAGAAAATACACACAAATATATCCTATCTTAATGAGAACCTTTGATTAACAAAATTATGTAGTTCTCTCCTTCCGTACGAGAGAATCCAGTTTTTCAAATTTTCCTTAAACATGTTAAGGCTGTTAATATTCCTAATGTTACGAGGAAGTTCACTGTAGAGTTTCGGTGCAAGGAAGCTGCAGTGACGCTGTCCCACAGACTTAACACAATGAGGGACGCTGAGTGCATTTACCCTATTTCGTGTATTGTAACAATGTGTGACGGGATTGGAAGCCATTTTGGATTTCTTGATATTAATCAGCATGTGCATACAGAAGAGTTGTCTAATATCCAGTATTTCAGCCTCCTTGAATAGTTTTTCACCAGAGAAAGTGAGAGGTCTACTATAGATGACTCGAAGAATCCATTTTTGAATTACAACCAAGTCTTTCAGATGGTTATCCGTAGCACCACCCCAACCTATGATTCCATAATTCAGCTGGGACTGCACTAACGCAAATTAGAGCATTCTGAGGTGTCTCACGTCAAGATAATCTTTGAGAAATTTAAGTTTGTATAAAACTCCTCTTAGTTTATTGACCAAATTTTTTATGTGCAAGTCCCACCTCAAATGTCGGTCAATTGTTACACCCAAATACCTAACCGAGTCCGCTTCTGGGATAACTGAACCAAGTGTGATCTCAAGGGGCCCCATGCACGGTAATCCACTGCAGTAGGAAGTAAAGGGCAGATATTTCGTTTTTTCTAGGTTTAGTGTCAATGTGTTGTAACTGAACCACTCCATTAAAATTCTGAAGTCATCCTCTGCCTCCGATTTCAAAGAATCCCACGAATCGGATTCACAAAAAAGTGCAGTATCGTCCGCAAAACCAAGAATTTTACCCCTCACCCTGACATCGAGTAAACTATTTATATAGAGCACAAACAAAAGTGGTCCGAGCACAGTGCCCTGTGGTACACCGTAGGTTACACATAAAGGTTCACTCAGTTCCCCATCAATATCCACCTTCTGCTCTCTGTCTGTCAGGTAACTTTCAAGCAAGTCACAGACATTGAAGAAACCTCGTAGTGAGATAGATTATTAAATATATACAATAAAACATCCAAAAACTGGAATTCAAAACAACTTATAGAAGGCAAAGGAGAAGACCCAGTATTCAGTATATGTTATTCACATCAACACATTGATGCACCCACAATATGGGTCTCTCAGCCAGCCATCATTTTAATTTAATTTCAAAGAGGTCATTGGGATTCATCTTCTTATATTCTAGAGGTAGTGAAGAGAAAAATTTCGATGCAAGATATGAATGACATCTTTGGATGATGCATTTTTCAGGCTTAGATGTGATGATAATATTCTGTTTGTTTCTTGTGTCATACCTGTGTTTCATGTAGACAAGCTCAGACCTATATTTAAACTGTCTACATGTTGCAGTGAAAAAATGGAGTTGCCTCAATTCAAAAATGCCCGAAATGAACTACAATTAATCCGTAGAGTAAGTAATAGGCTTCCTGTAGATGATCTTCGATAGTTATTTTTGGATGATTTGATGTCTTTTCAGATGATTATCCGAAGCTGATCCATATCTGAGGTGAATTTCCGCTAATTAAAGTATTTCAGCTTATATAAAATCGATCTCAACTTAATCACAACATGATTAATTTGTGTATCCCATCTCAAGTGAGCATCCAAATATACTCCAAGGTACCTGAGTTAAATTAATTTTGACTACGGACCCACCACAATTAACATCAAGGGTGTGATTACCGGGTAAGTACCGGGCATATGAATTAAACGGCGTGAAACATGTTTTGTCGTAATAAACCGATAGATGACCACTATTAAATCAGTTTGTTTCATTCACAAAATCTCTTTCAGCTTTTGTTTTCAACATGGAAAACGATATCAGCCAAATGGCGCCACGGCTATGGTTGGACCACCATATCCTTTTCATGAAATTTGCCATGACCATTTGGCATATTTGCGGCTGTATATCCTCGATAACTTGACGAATTCCATCTTTAAGGTCTTGAATCGATTGTGTATACCTCATCTTTCACGTAGCCCCAAAGAAAAAAGTCGAAAGGTGTTAAATCATAAGATCTCGGTGGTCAAGTCTGATCATCTCTTCGAGAAATAACACGGCCAGGAAATTTTTCTTGCAAAATTTCGATTGTCTCGTTGCTTGTGTAGTACCGTCTCGTTGAAAATGAACATCATCCACATCAATATCTTCTGATTCCGACCATAAAAATCATTAATCATAGCTTGGTAGCGCAATCCAATTGTACCAGCCTTATTTTCGAATAAGTAAGGTTCAATCACACCGCCAGCCCAAAAACTGCACCGAACAATGACACGTTGAAGATGGGAAGATATTCAGCAATCATTCTTGGATTTTCCGAGCCCCAAATTTCTGCTTATTAACGTAGCCTCCGGGTGGAAATGAATCTTATTACTGATGATGATTTTTCGATCCGGATCATTTTGATGCATTTCAGGGACCGAATCAGCGAAGATACGACGTTGCTGGTGATGAACCGGCTTGATTTTTTGTGTTAACTGAACTTTAGCTTTAGCTTAGGAATGCCTAATTTTAAAGACTGACAAGGATTGACAAGCTGTATTCTCAGTTGTTCTTGAGCGATACTCACGGTTTCAATTCTTCATATCACTAAATTGTCCCAATAGCTCAAATTTTTTCACCAGTTTCACTATTGCCGGCCGAAAAGGTGCCGACGACCCTAAAGTGCTTTAGTTTTGTGAACTGTGACTACACCAGTTTCACCATTTTTGTAGATAATTAAAACAATTTCAAAGAATTGTTGAAGTGCGTTTACTTCCATTTTTAGTAATGGCGTAGTTATGACTTGTCAAATATCAAAAGTTGACAGCTCCAAAAGTGACGACCCCCCAAATCGCGGGCTATGCACAGTGGAATAAGAGAAACTGAAGTGAATATTTCAACCATATAGACACATTTATTTTTATACAAAGAATTAGAGACAGATTATAAACATTAGTTTATCAAACATTCAACAAGCTCTTGAAATCAATCAATAAAAATGTTAAAAAATCAAAACAATTCCAGCAAGGTGGAAGAGATGATTCGTATGATACTCTGGGAAAAACGAAAAAATATTTCGATAAAATTATAAGTATGGAGATTCTTTATGATGTACTAAATGGAATTCTTTTTATATGTAAAATATTTATTTATTTACTCCTCACTTCAGTTATTCAAATGGCAAATAAAATATCTGAATCTGTTCCTATCTTTTCAGAACTGTATTTTGTTTCAGCGTAGTCCAAGAATTGTGTGACCCCGGACATTAGTTAGACAAGTACTAGTACTACTAGTTAGACAAGTACTAGTAGTACTAGTTAGACAAGTACTAGTACTACTAGTTAGACAAGTACTAGTAGTACTAGTTAGACAAGTACTAGTTGTAAGCACAACAGCGCAACAGTGCTTTCTTCAACCGGACTTGAAATAAGATCAAAATATGGTGTTAGAAGCGATTATCTAACGTTATTACTTCGCACCTCCTCAGCATCATACAGAAATTTCAAATAATGTGTGTTTTAATCGTCTAATCGAATGAATGTGATGAGGATTAATGTAATTTGTGAAATTCTAACTAAAAGTATATCGCAATGATTCGCAAAAACTTGTATTGAATATATAAACCGATATAGTAAAATCTCATATAAACCTCATTCATTTTAGCTGAATTTCTGATGAATTATCTGAGGATATCAGCCTGTATACAATAACAAAATTCGGGAAATATATATGTATCAGATATTCGAAACGAATTCCATAATATATAATAGAAAACCTAAAGAAAATTCACTTTTACATTACACGTAAATAGAACGAAGTTTTTGATTACAAAAAGATGGACCTTCTGTAAATTGAATTTTTTTGAAAGTGAAATTTGAGTGAAATTTAATTCAAATTAATAATTAAAATACATCATTCCATGATTTTTGTCCGACATGTAACTGATTGAAATGGAAGGAGATATAACAAATAACAAGTGGGCTAACTTTAATGCAGAATGGAGATATTTTAAAACTCCAAGCGAAAACTTTTAAACAATGAACCTATCTATCCTCCAACGATTTTCCACTGAAGAATAAAGTATTTCTCACATACAAATGGAGCATTGAAATATTTTCTTATTTATTCAAAATATTTTCCACTCGCGAAATTTTTTCTCTCCTTGTTACTGGGCAAATCATTAATTATTTGATCTCTACGTCAGTCTTATCGAAACACGTGAGCATAGAGAAAAAAAATCGTTGCTATGGTAAGGAAGATATGCTAACAGTTCGAACAAACATCAAAATATTATTGGAATAAATAACTCTTTTGATGATACATCAGGTTCGATATCGATATTTAAATCAATTGTTGCGAAAGAATAATCTGCAGATAAACATTTCGATATATGTAAAAATAGATTATGAAAAATGAAGACAAATATGGAAATTTGAATATTAAAACAGATTCAATCTGTTAGTCTTCTACAATTTTAATTTCAAAAAAATTTTTATTCAAAAAACTTTTAGAATTAAATTAATGTCTACAATAAGCACTGCTTATATTAAATAGACGTATATAATCAAAACTCAATATATAATGTCAAATGAAATAAATAAACCAACAGATATAAAAAAGTCATTAAAATTAATAAATAAATATTTAAAGGAGACAAAATTTTTGTTTCTGACCTAACCATTAAGAACACCAATTGCCTTTCAAAAACATGAACACAACTTAAGGAGTTCTCAAAAAATATAATTTTTTATTATTGAGGCTCAATATAATCATATATCATATATAAAATAAAATAGAAAAAGGCTTTTCACTTGATAGAAGAAATATAACAAAATTTGAATATCAAAACAAATTAAAATATGTTTATCTTCAACAATTTCAATTTCAAAAAAATTTTTATTCAAAAAACTTTTAGAATTAAATTAATGTCTACAATAAGCACCGCTTATATTTAATAGACGTATATAATCAAAACTCAATATATAATGTCAAATGGAATAAATAAACCAACAGATATAAAAAAGTCATTAAAATTAATAAATAAATATTTAAAGGAGACAAAATTTTTGTTTCTGATCTTACCGTTAAGAACAACAACTGCCTTTCAAAAACATGAACACAACTTAAGGACTTCTCAAAAAATATCATTCATTTGGAATATTTAATATATTTAAATATTCAAATAAGTTAATTCAGAAATCTCTCAAAACATGCACTATATGTTCACAGAACAATTATTATTCTGGTAATCTCTTCATCGGCCCTAAATTATAATTGTTTTGTGAAGATATAGTGCATGTTTTGGGAGATTTATGAATTAACTTATTTGAATATTTAAATATATTAAATATTCCAAATAATTTATATTTCTTGAGAAGTCCTTAAGTTGTGTTCATGTTTGTGAAAGGCAATTACTTGGTGTTTTTAATGGTAAGAGCAGAAACAAAAATTTTATTTATATATTGCGTTTTGAATTCTATTCGTCTATTAAATATAAGCGGTGCTTATTGTAGACATTAATTTAATTCTAAAAGTTTTTTGAATAAAAATTTTTTTGAAATTAAAATTGTAGAAGACTAACAGATTAAATCTGTTTTGATATTCAAATTTTGTTATATTTCTTCTATCAAGTAAAAAGCCTTTTTCCATTTTATTTAAATATGGAAATTTTGGATATTTCATGAAATTATACTGATTGTTTCTTAATTTATATCATAGATGTTCTTATTTTTGTTTTTTAAATCATATCTTTATGTCCAGCTCCTATTTCAATGAATAATTCAGCTATAATTGGAGAAAATTTCCTAAAAAAGCTTATTATAAATGGGACTGCCTGTCAAAATGTACCAACTATATAATAAGGGCAAATATTAAAATAATGTCTTTACTGGTGAATGAACTTGAAACTTACAAATTTTTTTTAGGTAAAAATCTGAAAATTTTTATTTCAATAAGAATAATGGAGAATTATAATCTTTCATATCATTCACCTCAATAATCCACACCAAAGTTTTTATTGATAGCATTCAGTGATATTTTCCATCAATAATCTCAAAATTACAGATAATCAAATAAACATTAAGAGTTCACTTACTAAAATAGCATAATTCAGTTGCTTTCTTATTGTATATTTTCATGGGATAAGCACTGTCTTAAAACAGCTCTCAAAGCTGATCCGCTCAATAAATATTTTTTTGTTTCGATTCTTCTAATGAATCTAATCTGATTTGCAATTTAAAAAATAATGAGAAAAATAAGAAAAAAATTGTAATGTGAATCATTGTGAAATCATTGGAGTGATTCGCTCGAGATATCTGGATCCCAAACCTACCCTGGAAGGATTCAAATATATAACAAGATCAAAATTCAATTTACCAAAATAAGATGAAACATGGAACGAATAGACATGAAGTATGCTTTAAAGTATCCAAAATAAAACAGAAATGATCAACGTATTGTTACGTATAAACTACAACTATTTGTACTCGGAACACAGAAAAACAATAACAAAACTAATTCACCCCTTATAATGTCCCATGATAAGAAAAATAACCAGAATTTCAAAAATAATAAATAATTGGTGAATAAGTTTTGTTATTGTTTTTCTGTGTTCCATGTATAAATAGTTATAGGTTATACGTAACAATATGTTGATCATTTCTGTTTTATTTTGGATACTTTAAAGCTTACTTCAAGTCTATTCGTTCCATGTTTTATCTTATTTTGGTAAGTTGAATTTTGATCTTGTTATATATTTGAATCTGAATTCAATACATTTCTGATGAGGCCATATAGGCCGAAATAGCTATCAAATTTTCGAGTTCTCGTTCAATTATTTTTATTTGATACTTTATTTTGATAATTTTAGATAATTTTGGAACAGTGGATTTTCTTTTTTTTATGTTAATATATATATATATATATATATATATATATATATATATATATATTATATATATATATAGTATATATACTATATATATAGTATTATATATATATAGTATATAGTTTTTGTTAATACATTTGTATTAATACAATTCAAGTCGGGATGTAAAAAGGTTTTTTCCGAGACATTGAAAAATATTTTATATTGATTATATATAAGGATATCAATTTGATAGTTTTTGTATATAGTTTCAATATATAATGTAGAAGTTAAAATTTACTACCCTGGAAGTTTCAGGTCCCTAGCTTTTTCCGTTTGAAAGTTAGCGTATTCGTTTAAGAGCATCTTTGGCTCAAAATTCGAAAATTACAGACATTTGGACGAAACGATAATACGCTTTTCCTTGTAACAAGCGCACACAATCAAAGGCTCTGGGCAGATCATTTAGTACACATTGCATTAGTACTCATCGCTTAGTCAGTGCTCTAATAAATTAAAAAATTCGTCATCCATATAGCTTAGCTCTAAAGGTCACATCTTATAACCAAGCAGACAGCCTTTCTTGGTCGAAAAAATATCGACCGCCACCCATACTTAACTTGCTCTTCCATGTCACTGTTAAATAAACGCGACTGTTATGCAAACTTTCTCACACCTACGATGTACTACAATCACCGGCAGAGTGATTCAATTATGCTTTGTTATTGTTTTTTCTCCGTTTTCCCGCATATAACTCATTGTCATGCAGATAGGATGCCAACTTTTTCGTAGTGTCTGTCCGTGTGGACCCGCACGCATCGAACTTTCGCCGATCGAACTCTCACTCTAGGATGGCCGTAAAAAGTTTCGGCTCGATTTTCGTGCGTCCTTTATGCGTGAACTTTCATTCTTTTCGGCGGAAACTTTCACCCACTCGCTTGTACACAGTCCGCTAAATATACATTCATTAAATGTCCGTCGCGAACAATGAATAAAAAATATGTTTCTTCCTTCTTCCGTGTTTTTGAGAGAGTTTATGATAATGATTCGGAATAAGGTTGACGGATTGTTCTTTTTGCTTTCTGGGTAGGATCTTGTACGAAAAAAATATTAATAAACAATCATTTCTGATATATTTGAATTTTTATTGGTGCGGCCTTATAGGAAATTGTATTTAAAATCAATTCTCAATGAAGAAGAAATCTGACAGAGAAATAAATATTCTCGTATTTATCACATTACTATATGTATACTATTCAAAATTATGAAAAATAAATTTTCGTAGATTACTATATTTTGATTACAAAAAATCAAGAAGTTTGCATATTTGTATGAATTGAGATTTCGCATTCTTGGTACTGCGGGTTTGAAGTATTCTTAAAACATGTATAACATTAGACACCTTGTATTGTCTGAATATGATCTGTTAAGGCACAAAATGCCGCCACAACATGTAATCTCATGCGCAAAGTGTTTGCGCATGTACATTCTATAGTCTTCCAATATTGTTGTATGAGGCATAATCTTTCCACCGTGGTTGCTTCTAATTTCTCTATGAAAGAAGAACAACCACAGAAACCATAGGCGACATTTCGTGTAATTCTTGATGTACCAAGTCGACTATACACAGAACGGGAAGACATCCGAAGACAACCAAACCAGCAGTCAGTATTCCAAAACGATTCCACTACAGCGGTGGCTTTCAGCACAGATAGAAGAAGTACAGTAAGTTAAATTTGTATACATTAACATTTTATGACACATATTTTGTACTTCAACATTTTTTATACTTCAATATATTTTCTATACTTGTAGTATTCTTTCAATCCCTGAAACCAGGTTCAACATTTAATACAATCATTTAATACAGTCCACTTATTTCTCAGCTAGTTTTTTGCTCTATATTATTAGTTATATCTAATAATAATTCGAACATCAATTCTACACACACACTACTTATATTGAGTATATCTTAGGGAATCAAATCCTACGTTGATTCCGAAATACGCAGGCTATTTTGATATACTGGCATTATTTCTACCAGTGACAAATCTTAGGCAATTTCGATCACACAGAAATTCCATTTGCAATAAACTCATTGCAAATTTACATGATCCATAAAAATACTTCAGAACAACAGGTAATATCTGAAGATAATATTTTGTTTCAAAGGAAAAGATAGGTGATATATTAGATATAACTCCAAACATGTCAGAAAATCAACAAATTTCTTATGGGGTTTAGTAAGTGGTACATTCATTTTCAATACTGAGCCTCAAAATTTTTCTTTCTTTCTTTCCTCATCTTATTTCAAACCTAGGGCTTGTAAATCTACCTATTGGTCTTCTAGTATTTGGGATTTCGTCTCGGGCAATCTTATAGCTATTCTGTCTGCGTTCACTCTGCTGACGTGGTCGTTCCACGTCGCCGTTTGCTTCATCATTTGACATGTGCTGAGCAGAGAATTTTTTCTCGAATAACTGTGTTTCTGTTCCTATCCTATCAAATATAGTTCTTAGTATCTTCCCATTCTTTCTCGTTCTTAGGATGAATTTAAATCTTTTGTTATCCACTCAAGCTTTTATGGCGTATGCCATGATGGATCCAACACTCGTTTTGTAGATCCTATAATAGTTTTTGAATATTTACTCATATATTTGTTGTTGAATATGACGTCGCAAAGTGCACCGGCCACTGTGTAGTTTTTATCTGCATGATTACGAACTTCGTATGTTCTATCTTAGTTCGAAGATATCTGAAGATAATTGAATGACATAACTTGTTCTATTGGTTGATCTGTAATGACAAGTTTGTACCGTTTCGTTTCTTTGCTTATGACCAGTGACTTTGTTTTTGTTGTTGATATTTGCATGTTGAGTTCGCATGATTCTAAGAAGAACGAAAATAGCAGTCTCTGCAAATCATCCTCGTCTTCAGTTACGATTACTGCATCATCGGCTTAGCAGATACTTTTTAAAGCTCCTGTACTTAGTTTGTATCCTAATCTAGAATTCGTGACGCGATATATCATTTGGTCCATTATTATATTGAAGAGCAAAGGACTTAGTGAATCTCCCTGTCATATAACCGTAGAAATTCGAATTTCTTCGGTTAATGTTGGTTTACAGATAGATGTATAGAGATGCCAGTGTTGATTTGTTTCACAATTTCTTTTAAAGATATTGGTATGTCTTTATCTTTCAGTATTTTGTTGACGTCCTTGTGTCTCACTTTGTCGAATGCCTTGGTAAGATCTATAAAGCAGAGGAGGGCGGGTGTTCCGTATTCTATTGATTTTTCGGTGATCTGCTCAATATAAAAATAGAATCTAATTTTGACCTGTTCCTCCTAAGCCCCTACCTGGTCCCAAGTCCAGGATGAGAGAAGAGGAAGGTTGTCAGGCAAGGTTAGCTACCTTCCTGACTTAAAAAAGAATCCATACCTCAAAGCACCAACTAAGCCTCCAAATTGACTGATTCAATTCCAATTTGGTGAAAAATTTTCAAAAAAGACAGCAGAAAATTATATGTAAATTATAGATTCTAAGCAATTTCAGGGAAGTCAGTAACCCGTAAAGTGTACATATATTTTTCCTTACTCTGACACCCAAGCTATTAGCACCCAGGCGTTGAGTGACAAGATACTCATTTGGTACCCGTATCTTCTAAATAGTCGTTGTCGCAAGACTGGGCTTCTAATACACCTAACGAGATTGTGATTATCATTTCAACTCAATACTATCCTTAAGAAAAGACCAGATGGCATAATATTCCATTTCATCAACTGAAACATCGAAGGCTTTGCAAAAATGTCACATATTTGTTCTTAATCTACCTGTGATTCTGTTATATAACTGTGCTTTCTGTTATTGAATCTAGCCATGGTTCATCTTGATTTGCAGAATATGTGGTTTCCACAGGAGATACAGTAGATTCTTCTTATTTCATAATGGAGTCTTGGACTAAGTTGACGTACTATTTTCCTAGTTATGTTGTCATACCCTGGGATGTTTTTTCCATTTCAAGCTTTTTCGATCTCTATATCAGTTATCTCGGTGACTGGAACTTAGTCAATATTAATTCTTTTCATGTAATCTTCTATTTTAGTTTTGAAGTTGTTGTCGAAAAATGTGTTGTCGTTGGCAGTAAAGGTTTCCTGGTAGTATTCCTTAAAGGCTCCCGCTATTTCTTCATCAGAGTTGTAGATTTTACCGTTTTTCTTGATTGAGCTCATATTCGGTTTTGTAGTGTATCTTGTGAGCTTCTTTATTTCTTGCCAGTAATTCCTACCTCTGCTTTCTTTAATATTCTCACAAGCTTGAATCCACTTGCTTGATCTGTACTAGTTTATGAGTTCATGAATGTCATTGTTGAGTTTATTATAGAGTTTTTTCAAGTTGTTATCATAGTTCACTTTTAATCTTCTGTAGGGTTGCTTTTTATTTTTAATTTGATCTATGAAAATTTAATATTGCGTACAGGTTATAATTTCATTATATACCTCAGCGATGTATTCAGTTTATTTAGCCAAATAAACTTTATTATTATGTATGCTGGTAGAGTATGCAGGAAGGTTTTCGTAGTATATTTTGGTGAGTGTTTGTTTATGAGATCTGTTAATTTGTTGTGGAATTCGCTTATGTCTGTATTCCTTATAGGGATTTCCTCCTAGAGGAACTGTTCCAATTTTAATACTATTTATCCTAAATAATTTCAGAACTGAAATGAGAACACGATTGCACCTACATAACCTCTTATACTGCCGACTGAAATTCTTATTTCTAAGATTACTGATCTATCAGAAAATTAATATATATTCAGTTGTTTTCATCATTTTTTCATCCCCATTTTCAGATAATTTACTACAATGACGTTCAAGGTTTGATGACCTATTCATTCAGAATAGAAACTTTTCAACTCACTGATTTGTTTCCTTCGCAAAATTTAATTTATGTAATATATGAGATGCTTGATTTATTTTATTTATTGATAGCTTTTATATTTTTTGGAGTCTCATTTTATATATGTAATTCAAAGTTAAGAAGATTGGTTTGGAAAGCAACATCATTGTCAACAGCATAGATACCAGATAGAATTACAATAAATATGGTTATCATTTACAAGAGTGCGGGAAAGGATCACGGGCTGAATATAGATAGGTATAGGAAGCGCTGCGGAATACGAATTAAGTAGAGAAGAGTAATTAAATACTCATTCGCTATTGACAGTTTCTATTTCAAAATGATGAGGAAGTATTTTACATCAGAGTGTAATTTTCCGATGTAATGATTTCAAATAGAACAAATTGTAGAAATTACTATGTTTTACTACCAAAAAATATATATTGCACATTTTCTTGTTTTTGGTAGTGAAACATAGTAATTTCTACAATTTGTTTTAATTATGATCTACTACCAAATAGTAACGGCTGAAACAATTCAGTATTTCAAATAGAGCTGACTTTCCATCTGTTCAAGCATTTTCCCTGAATGTTTTTTGAAAACTTCTTCGTCGTGCGTATTATAGTCAATGGAATCAATTCTAAGAAACAGCATCGATTGCGTAGTGATATTAATGCCCGCCTAGAAAGCGGAGATTCCTCTTTTGTAGGGATTCGCATCTTGGAGGGAGCAAAAATTTTCTCCCTGCTATGGCCAGTCGTCATTTCAATGTTGAGTCAAAAAGTATCAGTTCCGTGTCTAATATGCCGTAAGAACACACTTTCAAAGCCTAACTCCGAACACTGATCTACTAGCTCTCGCAATCTACACTGCAGCTTCTGAGATATTCACACAACAGATCTAGAAGCATCAAAATAATATTAATCACCAACCATTTTAATACATTTAATTTTGTATTTGACTTCCTAAGGAAGCCGTTTTTATGTCGTTAGTTGCAAAAAATCCAAATTTTACATGCAAACGGTTTTTTAGGGCATATCAATCTAGGAAAAGGGAAGAAGGGATGTAAACCATTTCTACTGTTGAGTAAAGGCTGTTGTCTGTCACTCTAAATAAACCACATTCATGGAGATTGAAAAGGGGAAAAAATCAACTGTTTTTTTGAAGTATCTAATAGTTTCTGTATTACGTAACATTTCGAATTGTAATTTTAGGTTCATAGTCGAACGGCTTCCTCCCTTTGTAAATATTAGGTTGGTAAGGCATCTCTCTTGATTCATCTCCGACTTAAATAGTGTGATCAGAAGAAAAAACCACCTACGAGTACATAAGTTGACAAGTAAGAGTAATTATTTAAAAAAGTGATCAAAGTTCTAAAAATTTATTTAAAAAACTTGGCAAGTATTAATCATAATTTCAGTACTTTCTGGTCATTTGTAAGGCTTTGAGGTGGTACCAAGGAGGATAACTTTGAACAATGAGAACCTAATCAATGAACAGTATATTTCCAATGCTTTGCACAATATTTTAAGTCTGTGTTTGCACCGGGCTCTCTCGACCACCATTTTAACTATTATAGGGTTGATTTTAAATTTCCACAAATATTTAATGGCAAGGCTAGTATAGAAACTTCGAATCCTGAGAGAACAACTGGCCGAGACAGCATACCACAATTAGAAACATGAATTGAGTATGTGGTTGGCACTAGGTGAAACAGTACAAAAAGGAACTAAGTTCCTTTTTGTACTTCTTTGAAGATGGTCGAAAGACTGTAACACCTGTCAAGATTCTGAATAAATTGTGAAACATAAAAACTGTGTGAATTATTTTACATAAAATACCACAATTTATCATACAGAGAATGTACCAATTTTCAATTTTGCCTTTAACATAAGAGTACTTTTTTCCTGATAAGCTTAAAGATAGGGGCTATGATACCAATATTTAAGAAGGGTGGGAGAAAAAATATTCATAGTTACCACTCTATCAGCTTATCAAATAGTGTTAGTAAAATATTCGAAAAAAATATTCAATAAGTTAATACTTGCACATATGACAAATTTTTAAATTACCAGCATGGGTTTCTTTTTAATAGGTCCACAGTTTTTAACCTCTGTGTTTTCTCTGAACATGTATCTGAGTCAATTTCAGTTAAATAGTACCTTATTCTCGTATATATCAATTTTTCAAGATCAAAGAAGAGGGTAGATCATGATGTTCTGATAAAAAACACGCAGTACCGTGAATTCTCAAGTAATGTATTATGGTTTGTAACTTTCTACTTACGTTCATGAGTCCAAAGGTTTAAGATTAATAATGTTTTATCCTGCCAGTATATTGCTACGTGTGGTGTGCCCCAATGAATTGGTACCCCTTGTGTTTATAATTTTTATAATTGACTCTGAGGATCTGTTTGGAAGAGATGTAGAGAGATTGAAGGCTTAGGAGTGGTCTTTCATGGAACCTTCCATTTTATTAGCTTCTACAACTATCGGGTGTCTTTTAGAGTGATAGAACTTCAAATTGAAATAAAACACATTTAAATTAAGATTGGAGGCAATTTTTTTTATTTGAAAGATAATTTTATGACATTTATATTTTAGAAATAATATTTGCCATATGTCCACCACGACTAGCTCCCAGGAACCGCGTTCGACCAGACCGATTTTGGACCACTTTTTCGCGTTATTTCATCAATAACACGAGTTATGTTGGTTGGCTTCAAAAGATTATATTGTTTCTGGTTTATCAGCATAAATCAATGACTTGACATGACCCCAAAGAAAATAACTCAGTGGAGTTATGCCGCATGATCTTGAAGGCCAATTAATTGGACTATTTCTCGAAATAATGTTATCGCCAAATCTTCCTTTCAATAAATCAATTGTTACGGTAGCAGCATGAGGTGAAACATCATCTTGTTGGAACCAAAACACTTCTGGGTTGATAGCATTCAAATTTTGAAACAAATTATCATTGATCATCGATCTGTAACGAGCACCATTCACTGTAGCATTAGCTCCAGCATCGTTTTTAAAGAAATATGGACCGATGATGCCTTCAGCGTGTAAAGCACACCATACAGTGCATTTTTCAGGATGCAATGGAACCTGCGGAACTTCTTTAGCATTGTTTTCACTCCATATACGGCAATTTTGCTTGTTTACCTAGCCGTTCAACCAGAAATGAGCTTCATCACTAAACACAATTTTACGATAAAAAAGTGGATCAACTTCAAGCTGTTCTAGGGCCCAATCAGCAACCAAACGACACTTATTATGGACAAGTGACTTTAGTTCTAGAACCAGTTGGATCTTGTATGGGTGTAGACCAAGATCTTCACGCAAAATTTTCCATGTGGTGGATGCACAGAATCCAACTTGTTGTGAACGTCGACGAATAGACAAATCTCGATCATCATGAACACTATGACTCACAGAAGCGATATTTTCTTCTGTACGTACAGTTCTTTGTCTTGTTGTTGTTGCATCGAGTATAAAAAATTTTGCCCGAAATCTATCGATAGTTCGACAAATAAGCTGCTCTGATGAACGAAAATGTAAACCATAAATTTCACGAAGTGTTCTATAAGTTTGGCGCATATAACACTGATTTTGAAAATAAATTTCAACAATTTGTAAACGTTGTTGCGGCTTGAATCTTTCCATGATAATTTGTCAATGCTTACTGAACAGAAATGTCAAAACAACATGGCTTCTAACTTCTGTTAAATCACAGTTATCCCTATCAAAAGTTCTATCACTCTAAAAAAAAACACCCGATAAATCATTAATACAGCATACAGAGTTGGTTACTTGCTTACTGCTTACTCGTTCGCATCGTGATAGAAAAGTTTATCTCACTGAGCTTTTTCTAGATATCCACGTTTCTCAGAATTCTATTCCACACCCACGTCATGGTATTCCGACAACCAACCAAATTTGAGGATTTCCCACCTTTAGAAGGGGAAGCTCCAAGTCACTGTAGTTGAACAGCATTACACACCGTTGTATCTTCGCTAATAGTTCAAACATGCGATCAAGCTAATAGTTCAAACATTTGGTTTGTCAGTAGTTCAATTATTCGGTTTTCTAGTGGTTCAAACATTTGGTTTGTTAATAGTTCCGACATTCGGTTTGCTAATGGTTCTAACATTGAGATGATTGTTCAAGTTTTCGTTTCAACTACTAACTATTGTTTTATCCATCACCTTATTACTTTAGAACTGTTGGTTTCTTTTTTGTTAGAAAAGGTTATTTTGTGGAATTTTATCATTGAGTTTGTTAACAATCTATTTCGTTCTTGTTGTCTCAAGCTGACAAGCAAAAGACATACCATTGTTATTTCTGCGTAAGTGTTGGTATTTACAACCTATTAATTCATCGATTGGTTGTCAAAGTAGAAAATCAAACAACTATCAAACAGTTGACTAGGATTGCTGTTTAAATGTAACATCACACTTCAACGATTTGCGCCCAATATAACAAGTGGCAAAAACCAGGAATAATCGTCTAGAACATTCAGGACATTAGTCCTAAACTCCTCACGCTAAACGAAGTGTGGGACAAAACAAAGTAGTCGGATTTCTTTCAAATAATATGAAACAAATTTCAAACAATCATGAAGATTTATATTTCTCCTATGAGACCGCTATTAACATGAATGAAATTGAAAAAGTTCAAAAGCATTTCCTACGTTATGCATTTTGTATATGATTTCATGTTTCAATTATATTCACGTTCATTTCTTTGTAGGTTTCTGCCAGAATTAGGAGTGAATTATTTCGAATAAAGAGAACCAAAGAACCAGAATTTCTCCATGGAAAAATTTTCACATTTGTTTATATCAGAATTCCCAAACGCGACAATAAATATAATTCTCGAGAGTTAATACAGAAAAATCATAAAATATTCCATCGGCGATCGAACAGAACATACATGTTTGAAATGCCAGTTATGAGACCTTCCTCAGATAACGACACCCATGCCAAGCTATCTCGTAACTAATTACAAATTATATAATAGAAAAGATTAATTGATACATCACCTTGACCCCAACCTCAGTATCATCGGATTGTGATTTTTCTACTTTTTATCGCTATATGTTCATATCGATGTACATTTAAGAAAGACGGATGATAAAGATGCAAAATGATGCAATAAATACACACCTTCACGTGGTTATAATGCAAGAGGAGAATTAACTATACCGAAGTTCAAAAACATCATTTCACCAAACTACTAATATTAGGAAATCTGAAATTAACAAAAAATCTGTACAGATATTTAAATTTTGGGATTGAAAATAGGATTACAAAATGAAACCTCTGTACTGTGTTATGCATTTCTCCATGGATCAGATGAGAAAGAGAATCTAATGCTGTTATTTACAAGAAGTTCTACATTTTTACAATCCTTAGCATAATCAAAATATTCAGCCTCACAAACGTTATTCACTTCGTTTCGTGAGTTGATAATTTCAGCACAGTAAAAATACGGAAGTAAGGCACAAGAATTTTCGTGTGATGATTCACTATGACATCCGAAGTGAATGACAACCACAATGTAGCGATAAATAAATTAAACTACGGCTTTTAACTCTTAAGGGCCATTTGAAACCAGTGTATATTTTAGTGTTCATTTAAGCATTGATATCTTGCGCTTTAGAACATATACAGAGGAGGTATCCAAAAATCGATTCTGCTGTTAGCATCAATGCTTTATGTGAACTGCCATATAGAATTTCCTGAGGATGAAGTATTTCCTGATATTAATAGAACTTTGTAACACCTATCATTCGAAGAGATTTTGAATAGAAAACATATTTCCTTTTAAGTAGCAGTTACAAGAATGTTTTCAGGCAGAGTAAAGCAATCACGATTTTTTTGAATATTAAATTTGAATATTAATTTCTATTTTAATTTCTATTTTATTTTATATATAATATATAATTATATTTTGGCTTCAATAAATCTCATTTTGGAATGTCAATGAATTTAAATAAACCTTAAAATAACTCACACTGTTCTTTGATTTTGTTAGAACATAGATCAATCTTGAATTACATAGTTGATCTGTGTTTCGAAGCTTTAGTCTTTTTACACGTGTTGAGAGATATAGGTTAGTTTTTTGATTTTGATATTTGGAATATTAAATGAGGGCTGAAGACGGGATTGCTTAGAATTATATTTGTTTTTTGAAGATGGTGCATTTTTTTAGAGATTTTTGAAGTAACTTATTCGAATATTTAAATATATTAAATATTTCAAATAAATTATATTCTTTGAGAAGTCCTTTAAGTGTGTTCATGTTTTTAAAAGGCAATTGGTGTTCTTAAGGTAAGACCAGAAACAAAATTTTGTCTCCTTCTAATATTTATTTATTAATTTTAATTACTTTCGTATATCTGTTGGGTTATTTATTCCATTTGACATTATATATTGAGTTTTGATTATATACGTCTATTAAATGTGAGCGGTGCTTGTTTTAGACATAAATTTAATTCTAAAAATTTTTTGAATATAAAATTTTTTTGAAATTAAAATTGTAGAAGAAAAACATATTTCAAATGGTTTTAATATTCAAATTTTGTTATATTTCTTCTATCAAGTAAAAGGCCTTTCTATTTTATTTCATTTTATATATAATATGCAATCACGATTGCTTTTGGGGACTCATTGGAGGATATATGGTTCCATTTATCGTGGTTTGATTGCAGATATTATTTATAACACTTTATAAACTCTGTATTCACACTCTAAAAGTAGAGGGGTTATTTAGTCACGCGGCCAACTAGTAATAGACGTGTTTTTTTTTTCAAAATTTGACTTTATTCACCAACAAAGCCACCTTCAATGACGATACAATCATTCCATCGTTTTTCTTTGCTATCGATGCCTTTCTTATGGAACGAGGGTCCAGCAGAAATACTCTGATCTCTGAGACTACTGGTGTTGAGACCTGGGGAGGAGGTAAATTGAAGCCCCGACAATGAATCACAAATTACGACATTTTATTCTTGATAATGGCTCCAAAATCGTAGCCGAAACGTTGAACGCTTATAAATTTTAGATGCAGTCCAACCTGGATATATCAGAGTATAAATATGTTCGTGTGGTTTTCTGTGAAAATTTGCAGCTATATCGATTCATTTTTTGACTTCATCGTAATTTGAGATGTGCTGGTCAGCCAGGCTATGTTGCATTGACCGGAAGAGATGGTAATCGGAAGGATAAATGTCTGGACTGTACGGTAGATGGGGTAGGACTTCCCATTTGAGCGTTTCTACCTACGTTTTAATGAGCGACGCAACATATGGCCGTGGGTTTTCATGAATTGTCTTTGTCGTATCTGTGGGTGTATTGCTGCCGTTTTTATTGCAATGTTCGGCTCAAACGCATCAATCGTCCTCGGTAGACCTTCGCTGTGATCCCTTCGTTAGATTGTAGAAGCTCATAATACTCCACACCCAGTATAAAAGTAAATTTGTGAAAGTTACAACCCTTCCAGATATTAATTTAGAAATTTCCGGCATAAGTCGGAAAAAATTTAAGTTAGACAATTTAATGAAGACATGTATTCGCGAAACATATGGGGACTTATGAATGTTGAAGCTGAACGAGCAGGGCTACGAAATAAAGATGATTTAATTCAGTCAGTTTTACAGTCCTGGACTACCATCATCGAAAATTATGGAAGTGATCTAGTTTCAGATGTACCTCGACATTAGTCAAGTGTTTACAGTTAAATGGGGGTTGTAGAAGTAAATAAGATGAATATTCTGTTATAAAATTTTAATTCAAGAATTAAAAAAATAAACCAAATAATTACAATAAAGCTTTTCCGGATACTATCTAGAGACGGACTATATATGAAACAATGGTGAAAATCAGTCTACTTTACGGCGCGAAAACGTGGAGAGTAATATAGGCCAACCGAAAAAAACTAGAAACGATAGAAATAGACGCCTTCAGACGCATCTTAAGTATCTCACGAAGAGACGGGGGTACGAAACGAGGAAATCAGACATCGAATAGGTATAGAAGGATCTCTAACGACAGATATTGAGCAGAGACAGCTGATTTTATATGGACATATTCAAAGAATGAATGATGACAGGATATCCAAGTGAGTGATACAATGGATACCTCAAAACCGCAGAAAAAGAGGAAGACTTAAGGAGAGCTGGAAGTAAGGAATAACGAAAGCAATGCATACTAGAGAGCTAACAGAGGGACAATAGAATAACCGAGTGTCGTGGAAGTTATTTTTGGAGTATTTTTTGGAAATCTACATTATATTCCAGCATTTTTTAATGATACCATGGATTGAAGTTTTGGACGGAATTGTAAAAAAATACTTCCTCATGGAGCTTCCACTCGTTCGAACTCCAATATAGTTTTTAACATAGAAATTCTTCAATAGAATGCATAGAAGAAATATAATCAGGTTTTGCCAACAGAAACGTAGCCAATGCTGCATTTAGGATCAAACGAAAGCTGCAGGATTATATTTTGTTTTTTGGATGAAATTTTCTCATCGTATCACGCCTAATATAGATATTCTATTTAACTTCAACAGAGAAAAATTGAGCCCACTTCAGCACTTTGTGCTATAAATTTTTTGAAGAAAGTATATATATATATATATATATATATATTGTTATGGAATTATATTAATGAAATTTTTGACTGAATACTATTTAGATCACCCCTGTATCTAGTTGCTGAATTCTATGTTTCCGGCTAGCTTTTAAGATTCTTATTTTGAATAATTGAAATTTAAATATTATCAAATTTGATTTGATATTTGAGGGAGGGTTCAATTTGAATTTTTAAAAGGTTGAATTTTTAAATTATATATTATATGAAAGTAATTTGAAATATTATAATCAGTGATTAATAACCTAAATTCTAATTCTATGTTAACCTAACCCTATCTAAATATCCTAACGTAATTCTAATGTAAACAATGATTGCTATTTCTAAATTTCTTTCTGGAAATATTAACAGGATTGAATTTTAATACCTTTGGTAAGTTTGTTCATCAATTTATTATTGTTCCTTTTAATTGTCCCTTCTTCGTTTCGGGAATAACACTGGTTTCGTTGGAAAAAACACTTCTAGAAGATTCTGAAATTCACAGGCAACTTTGTTGATTTGCTTCAATATATCCAATTCGTTTGAAACTTGATTTCTATGTGATATATTTCCATTCACATTCAGGTAATGTATTTTCTGGATTCAATTTCCATTCACAATAACCAAATAATCTTCCTTTTTTAGATGATGATACTTTTTGGAACCTTTTTAATTATGGACCGACAAGGATTCTACTCTGCATATAATTGGAGACTGCCGACTTTTTCTGTGTCTGTCCTATTTATAGTTTTCAAGAAAAATTTAATTTCAAAGCTACTAGCTCCTGTCAAAATTATTGAAAAATGATGCTTTTGATGATTTTACAATATTTCTTGGTTTGAAATTACTTTTGAGAATTAGCTTATTTTTTAAACTACATTTTGATCTATGTTTCATGTTAAACAGAACAGTGAAAGTCTTGCTTTTCATTCGTAAAGTATTTCAAGTGTCAAAATTTAACAAATTTTAACTTCTAATGCTTATAACTTATAAAATACTTAATATTACTTATGAAATTGATTAAATTTCTTTAGCTTAGATGCTATTACAATTCTATTGATGCCTAAACATTTTCAAGGATATCTCTTACATTAATCATTTGAAAATATCTGACATAGATGCTATCTTTCATTGAATTAAGTGAATTTTGATCAAATTTGTCCTATTTACATAATTTTGGTAAGTTATATTTAATTTAGCTTGTTCTTTTTCAACAATTTCACTAAAGTTTATATGTGATTCATTATAATAACAAATCTTTTCAACAAATTCTTCATTAATTTCAAATTGGATATCTAAATTCAAATTACTTCTATTTATTGCAACTTTGGCTGGTTTTATATTGAATAATTGTAAATTGAAATCTCCCTGTGAATTCTTTTTATAAACTTTCAACAAGATAACTGTTTTTGATAAACCTTCAAAGAATTTTAATTTGACTAGTCGTTATGTATCCTGAATATGCTTTTTCTTCATAATTTTAGCTTGTGAGTATTTTAATGAATTGAATTATTAATATTTCTATCAGAATGGATATTATTCAATTAATTTTGGTCTGGTTACACTCTAAAGAGTCAACTTATATACAATGGTGAGTCTTTTCCTTCCTTAATATATTTATGTAATTATTTAGTTCAAGTGTAAATTCCATGACAATATATATATATATAGGGAATTCGTATGGATAATTAAAAAAGAATGTCAAAATAAATAAAAAATTATTTTAAAAATAACCAGTAAAACAGAAACAGTAAAACCAATCGCGCGCAGTATAATTGATTACATCATATACTTTTATTGCACTCTTATGATTTGTCGCTTTTTGGGAATCTAAAGGTTTTATTTTGTTTTTAGTAATTGGGAGTCAGGAAATTCGTCCTGAATAAGTCTATTTGCCTCATCAATATATATATATATATATATATATATATATATATATATATATATATTGGTTTTACTGTTTCTGTTTTACTTGTTATTTTTAAAATAATTTTTTATTTATTTTGACATTTTTTTAAATATCCATACGAATTCCCTTCTAAAACTCTGAGATGTATTTCTATTCGTGATTAAACAAAGAACATTTATGTGCTGAATTATCAGTGATAAATTCAGGAAGGTACTGTAGAAATCTAAAAGAAACTATCCCATTCTTGAAATTTATTTTGTGCGAATTTAATTAGAAGAGACATTTTATCAAAAAAAATTTCACCAATTGTTGCTGTTATAACATGATAACATCTGAAGCTGAAAGTTGCTTCTCGACCCTTAAACGAATTAAAACTGTTTAAGGAATTATTTACGTGAAGATAGGTTAAACGCTCTCTGCTGTCTATTAAAAAAAAATGAGATGAAAGAAATACACAATTTCGATGAAAAACTTATTGATGAGTTCCAAGAAACGCCAAAGATTTGAAGTAATTTATAAAAAGTAGGTGTTAGTATTTATTTATTATTTAGATGGTAAATTTACCGGTTAGTTATTTTAATTTTTTAGTTTTGTGTTTTTTATGTTTAGATATTTATCTCATTCAATACTAGAAAACCTTTACTAACAAAAAATTTTTACTGGTCACCTTCTCAATCATGAAGATTATGACAGAAAACAGAAAAAACTGTCTTTTATTATATTTAAAGCGTTGAAACGGTCCCCTGCAAATGAAGATCTGCTTACTCCATATTATATACGGTACCTTCTGATTTGGATGCAGAACTATCCCTTCTTGTATCAATGAGCCGCTACTGCCACACGCTACTGCTACCCCTTCTAATTTGAAATTTTGATAGTTGTAACTGCTACGGGGGTTGAATTAAGGGATGAACCTTCTATAATACAATCACAAAATGTTATTTAAAATATTAATTTGGGTCAGTCTCGGTATTTTTTTATGAATGTACACCATAATTAAGAATATGAATTTATTCTATTTGCTAGTCCATATATTTTTAAAAAGCTACAGATTTATGTTTCACACTTCTGAAAATGCGAAAAAACGTAATTAATTAGGTTTTTGTTTCAAGTATCGACTAGTACTCTCAAAGCAACAATAAAAAATAGTACATGTTGATTACATATTGTTGTTTATAATGTACCTATCGCTAGATCATGAGATAATAAAAAGCATACTATAAACAATAAAAATGCATTCAAGGAAATATCCTTTAATCCACCATACAATCAGATGAATAAGTGAACAACCCTCTCAAATGCACCTAGTCATGATGGAAAGTTGAACCACCTATGCGATATTTCATTTACATCGCAAATTTTCAACAATTTCATTGCATTTTTATTTACCCACCTTATCATCAGATATTGTAAATGAGAAAAGTCCAAGTCTACAGATAAAAAATATCAGTCGATAGACTCTTGAGTCAGTCCGGTAAATGCACTCCTATCTCTTTGCATCGTGATATATTTCGCTCGTGCATAAATGCAATGACATTTATTTTATCCCACTCTGAGTCAGTTACATGCGACTCTGAGCTCAAACGATAAAAATCAATATTATGTGTCTTTTTCCTGAAATACGTCCCATTCAATCGACTGACATATGAGAATGTCATTGAGTTTATTGGAAAGGTCTAACATTGTGTTAAGAGTCATCCGAATGAATTGGTATTTTGAAGAATTTTGCTTTGTTGAGAATCGACTTATCAACGATTAATTGTACAAACTGATTCATTTTACGTTTGAAAAAATCAAATCGTTAGGACATTAAAGGAAACAGTTATCTAGCTTTTTTTGCTTCTGGGAAGGCTGTGGCGCCATACCAGAATTAGTTCTTGGTTAACCTTAGAAAAGATGTATTAAAGTAATTTCCTGACGTATTGATTGTTCATGGCATAAATGTGGAAAAGACAGTGATACATAAACTGTACGTACTCAAACCACAAATAAATTTTGGAACAAGGGTCATTATTTCCTTAATGACTTGTTTCAGTCTGTATATCATATCATTACAATATCTGTTTTTTCTGTACTTTGAGACCCAGAGATAAATTATATGTAGCCAAATTCAATTAAGTTCGTTCTGTTCTTTGTTTGGATTTTCCAATCAATATATTATTTTATCTTGTTTTTCTGGTTTACTACTCTGTCAAGAAAGTACCAGGAATTTTCAATTAAAACAACATTTTTACATTTAATCGTCAAAATTTATTGGGTCGCCTTCAAAATAGGCTCCATTTGCTCCAATACATCTATGCCAACTGCACTTCCAATTATCGAAACATTTTTTATAGGCGCTTTCCGAGATGGACTTTAGCTCTCGCGCCGTGCGTACGTGCGGACTCGTGGGATATCTTAAGATCATGTGCTATCTCTCTCAAGCTGGTACGACGGTTTTCCAGCACCCTTTCCTTAATTTTATCGACGTTATCTTCGATCGAAGCCGTCGATGGGCGACCACTTCACGACCGTCCTTGAAGGCTCTGTACCACTGATATGCACGAGTTTTCGATAGAGCATTATCACCAAAGGCCTTTTGCAACATTTTCAATGCATCGGCACACGAAAATTCATTCGCAACACAAAACTTTAAACAAATTTTTTGCTCAACGTAATCACCCATAGTAAAAATCGGCACGCACTCTGACATCGACTGACTTAATCAGCTGTTGCAAACACACTAGCTGACAGATCCCGATCAAGCTTGGCATAGTAGTTGAGGACCAGATTTAAATCGATAATTCCCGGTACTTTCTTGACAGAATGTATATGGTGGAAGGCTAATGAGGCCTATTAAAATGAGCGAAAAGCGCTCTTACCTATTAAAATAAGAATTCATATAAGCAGCTTGAACAAATCTTCGAATTGAAGAGCATTTTTTACCGAAGAATAGGAAAATAATTTAGTGCAAGGGATAGTCCGATTTGCTAAAATATGGCTGCCTGTAACACGAATTCGTCGATTGGTATTTAAATTTTGCAATCTTAAAAATACTGGCCACAAATTCAATAGGAACACCTTATATACTGAGAAAGACTGTTTCAGTGCATTCATGAAAAGAATTCCTGAAATCTCTCAACTGAAGCAAATCCAAAAAAAGAAACAAATTCATTGTGAATGATCACTTCGAGAAAATAAGAGGAATGATTAATTCGATTTAAAGAATCATCCTGAAAAAATATATAACATGCCACCTTATAACACACAAAAAAAATGTATTGCCTTAGAAGGAAACCAAACGAATGCATAGTTATCGCCGAAAGCGTCTCCATTACAGGATGTGTAAGTGCAGTTAGTTCTTCATCATCACTAATGATAATCTTCAAAGGCAAGATACTGAATGCCGAATTGTACTTTAGTTACAAAACCAGCCTTGGTGAAACAGTCACCTAAAGGTAATTTGACCAATGCTTCAAGGGATTGCTCAAACATCTTGCCACGTATGTCTTGGAAAAAGTATTTTGATTTTCAACAAGGTAGCCTGTCATTGTCGATGTTGCTGAATTTCTCTGAATATCTATGTGGTTTACCATCGAACTCTACTCGTGAACCCTAATTACTAGACAAAGATATCTCTTTAAGCACCATCAGGTATTGTTATTTTCAGCACAAAATCAGGATAATAAGCTCACAAGAGCTCTATTTAACCATAGAGAGAAAAAACACAAGTAGGAAGTATTTGCTATGGTAATAGAAAGTTCTACGAATCGGGACAGTGCACCATACACCTGTATAACAATTCTAAACTCAAACAAGCACGATTAGGTTCTGTTGATCGGTGGGACATAAGTAGCAGACATGCGTATGTTTCCAACTTGGTTCTCGTCAGTGCCCTGTAATGTCCAATGACTACAAATCTGTCATGCACCTATATTCGCTCTGTACAGTTATATCTTGACGTGATGGGGGCGCTTGTCTTAACTAGTACTCTAGTTTCGTCCCGGCGAAATGGAGGGTTAAGTCTCGATGCCTAAAGTAATGCCATTCGCACCAGTCACTGGACCCGTGTGGTAGAAGATCTCCAAATGGGGCCCTAATTTTGCCGTTCTGGTGGAATGGAGGGCTGAGCCGGTTGATTAACTCAGTGACAGGGAATCTGTCGCAGCACAGGGCTTCTCCCTTAAAACTAGCGTACTCTACCCTATTGTAGCAAATCTCCGGATTTTTCTGTCCAATGGCCGAGTGCGTTATGTAACATACTGCGTTACCTCGGTGGGTGGAGGCCCTCAGGTGTTACTTGTACAACCTGGCTACCCCATTGGTGTTGGACTCGAGGGGGCAGTGGTTGAAAGTCCTCATGCTGGACTAGGGAGGTATTTCATTTATCTGTTCGCAGACCCCCAAGTTCGGGATATTCTCATGAAATGACTCAGGGTTTAGAGGGACTTGACGGTTCGACCGGCCTTGTCCTGAATCCGGATCAATGCTTTAGGGTTTATGTATCTCGACGAAATGGCTCAGCCGTTAGTGCTTGACGCCAGGATCAATCAAAAGACTTCACATGGGTTCGTGGGTCATGACGTACAGGCCGTGTTGACGGTGCTCGTACCAGGATCAATTGAGTCATCTTCTTGTGTTTATCTTGGTTCATGGGACTGCGTTCGAGTGCTTGGATAAGAAGCCCTTCCGGCGAGTGAGTTGCATCACAAGCCAACTCGGGTACTGACCTGCAGAGCCAGTAGAGGTTAGACAGTGCTTCGCTGCTACCAGTCAGACGCTTTTGGCTTTCGAGCCGAGGCCCAAACTGAAAGCTGGTGGGTTCATCTCTTCGGAGGGGTTCTCGCTTCGCGCGCTGTTATGGCGTAAGCCTTATTACACTCTCTGCCTCTGGGAGCAGACTGTAGAGACTGCTGAGTAGTCACTTGGTGAAAGAGCCATGCTCACATGCCAATACGAGAACCTGGTAGAATTCACATATACAGAAATACCAAGATATTATAATACTACTACATTAGCGCCATCTAGTGCACCCAAATATACAAGACATACCGAGCCATTTGAAGCAAAGAACTGAATTCCCGAATTTTTCTCATGTTACAAACGCAAAAAACCTTCCTCGTGCTCAAGTCAGATCCTGTTACACTGTGATGCTTATTATTAGCAGATTTATGTTCAAATAAATCAAAAAATAAGCTATTGTAATGTAAAGTTCTACAAATCTAGACAGTGCAACATACATCAGTTTAACAATTTTAAACTCTCACCGATTAGGTTTTGTTGATCGTTGGGTCATAAGTAGCAGACATAAGGACAAGTCTGCTGAATTAATTTATTTGAATTTGAAAAAATAGTGTATGGTACAATGATCTCCTTTTTAACTCGCTTTAAGATTGTTACCGATAGCCAGCATGGATTTAGATAGGGAATATTCACCCAGATAGGAAGAAATGTTTATGCGGGGTATTTTCTTTGACCTGTCATGAACATTTGTTGTACTGTAGCGAACAACTTCTTCGCTCCCCGTCCAGAAACCTGCCCTGCTCTATTGTAGTTTGACCGGCGTACCGATAGAAGACCCAACCAGTCATAAGAATCGTGACTAACCGTCCCCGCTAGGTTCAAATAGAGCAAGGCATGCGTTTGAAAGTCAGCGTTCCAAGCGGACGCATGGTCACCGGCTTAATAGGCAGAGCCTGTGCATCAAGCCTGTCTGACGAGTTTCAAATGCGCATGCTCGGAAACGAAAAGCCGTCTTCCGAACTAAGAGGTGGAAGCTCCCTCGCAACATCCGCATTTCATTCGAGAGCTTCAGTACTATCCCGCGATTTTATTGAAAGTAAACTACACTACACTACACTATTGGTTTTCGCGGTATTTTTCTTTAATGAACTATTGGCTTTGTAACTCATCGTATTGATTTTGGAAAATTGAAAAGGATGGTTCCAAAATATATAATATGGAGTTAAGGGTTCCACAGAGCTCCGTGTTGAGGCCGCTACTGTTCCTTCTCTTCATGAACGACTTACCAGATCTTGAAATTTTAATCATATTCTTTGATGATACATCAAAAGTTGTCTCGGCTCGGAGTTTTGGAGAACTTTCTATGATCTGTAGTTTGCTAATTGGAAGTTTCTTAAATTGGTCCAAATTAAATTCTTAAATTCTAAATGTTGGGAAAACAGAATGTATATATTTCAATAACAGAAACATATTAGGAGATTGTCTCAGATCTTATCGGATACACCAAATTGTTTCTAAAGATAATGTTAAATTTTTGGGCGTACACTTCGATAGTTCATTGATGGCAAGAATATCAGTCACTCAGTTGTAATCAATTAAATTTCTTATCAGTAAATACTGGCTTCGTGCTAACAAAAAACGTGAACTGACGAAGCTGCAGAAGTTGCACTTCTTGGACATATCGAATTGGATTCTTCGTGAAGTAATAGTAAGTTAGCAGAAACTTCAGAAATTATGCGAACAAGTGCACAAAAGATCTTGCATGAACAACAGTTTCAGAATTCCTTCAAGATTCACCTTGTCCAATAACTCAATGAAGACGATCCTGATTGGCTATTAGAATATTGTGAAGAGATAAGGAAAAATATTTTGGATGATCCCAATTTTTTATATTCAGCTTGCTCCTCTAATGAATGTCTTTTTTTCAGAACGGTAATGCCAACAGGCATAACTGTACATAGTGAAATGATTCAAGTCATAGAATTATGAAAGTAGAGCACAACCAGAGTATCCAGAAAAGTTAAATTTCGGTGCTGGAATTTTGAATAATAGCATCATGGATCTCTTTCTCTTTCTTGACAATTCGGCAGGTGAATCTTATCTTAATATACTGCAAGATCTCTTATACACAAGCATTATAAAGATTCTAAATAAGAATGATTAGATAGATAACGGATTTTTTCAACAAAATGGTGCTTTGTCACAGTATGCTGTACCAGTACGTCACCTTCTGAATCATCAATTGCACTGGAGGAGAGGTTCTATTGAATGGCCTCCAAGATCTCCTGATTTGACATCTTCACACTATTACACTAATTGTGGAAGTCGTTTTTAAAATAAAACCTACCTCTCTAAAAGATCTTCGATGGAGAATAGTGTTGCATTTAATGAAATAACATTCGGAAATGTTACACAGAATGTAACAGAAAATATTGAGCAAAGACTCTGTTTAGAAATGAAAGGTAGACAATTTGACCATATTATCTATTCAAATTCGTTCAAGAATTTGACCAATTAATGCTCATTATTTCCAACGAATTTTTCGACCGAAACGAACACCAAACATGAAACATTTAGCATTTTCATAAATGGAATTGCAAAACCTTCAAAAGGTGTCCTTCCTTCAAATTAAAATTAACCTATCTCGGCATTTTCCGGAAAACTTTGACTTGAAATATTTGACTGGACTGTTTTATGTGAATAACCCGCCTTATAAATTTAAAGTTTATTCTAGTGAATTGATAATGTTATACGTTACCAGTTCATTTGTTTCTTGAATTTTTCCATTGCTCTCTCATTATACCCAATTTTAACTATTGAAAGAAACAATTTTTGAATGGGTCTCTAAGTAATTTCGTTCAAAAGTTATCGTGGGCACGATCAAACAAATAGAATTGAATTAGAAATGTTTGTGATCGTTCAAAGTTTGGCTCAAAGTACAGATATTTGGACGAAATGATAGTTGCTTTAGATAGATGCTTTAGTTACTACCTACAACACGACAAAGCAAAATGTAAAACTGGTGACTGTGACGTTATGGATACGAAAGTTTTCAAATTTCTTCTATTCCACCTTCCTTAACTCAACGTTTCGAGGTAGCAGTGAGAATAAATACTCTACACAACTAAACCTAGACCGTCTCTGCTCCTTTTAAGCATATCCAACCTCCAGTCAGTGTGAAAAGGCCTTTAAATTTATTTCAAAACATTTTTTTCTCGAAAGTGCATATAAGCAACAAATGAGCTTCAAACAATGCACTTATACGTCCTTCAAATTTCGAAACGTGTCCCGCTAACTACATATCAAGTAGCCGGACAAGAAAATATCGGCAATTTTTCTTTCAATATTAGTTGGCAACAAATTCACACTTAATTAGTTTCTCGAATATCGTATGTCCATATGTCATATGAAGTTAAAGCGACATCTCAATATTTATTATTCTTTGGAAAAAACTATATTTCTCATTGCTGTATATATTACCAACAACTTTGCGGCAAATTATGTATTATTTACCCATTCCCAAGGTCATACTTACTTCATCTGCGTACAGATGTAAAAAAGAATTTTTTTCAGTATCATCAAATAGTGCCTTCATAGCAAAAATTTTCAAAATTGAATCACTGAATGTAACAGATTTTTGGACGTTGTTCTATTATAACAAAACAGAAATTTTGATGTATGTATTTGTATATTATACATCATATGTATGTATGTGACTCAATCAACAAATTTCAAGACTTAATTAAGTTATTAATGAAAATCCATGCAATTCAGTTCAATAATTTTTATCCATGTGATTAATGATCATATTGAAAGAGTTAAACTGGATTATTTAAACAATATAATGAAAAAAGAAAATTGAAATAATCAGAAGGGATTTGATGAAGTTTTTATATTGTCTACTATATGACCCATTCTGGTTATTCGACATCAAAATTTCAGTGAAATAAAAATCTACAATTATATTAGAATTTATTCCAAGAATTGCATCGCATCTACATCTACAGTTTACAATCTGAGTATCTACATATCCAAAATAGGAAACTGTAATGTCCTAAAATGATTTGGGGTCTGTAATTATCCGTCGCTACTGAGGTGACATCTTCACATCAGTATCTCAACTAGTAATCCCTAACGGTGAATCTTGAAGTTCTCGGAGTCGTGAATTCGCTATCTGGGAAAAAATGTTTCATAAATAATAAATTATAAATACAGAGTAAATATAAATTTTTGTGAAATGTCACCAGCATATGAGATAGGCAAAAACATTAGAGAGATAGAATTGGTATTTGAAGAAATGAAAGATTTCTTGGTCTTGTTGCTTAGCGTCTGTAATTTAAATTGTATCCAAGCTGAGAAAACTGCAATCTCACATGAAAAACTGCATTATCGATTCCTGGCGGGGAAATTAAATGTACTTCCTGTGGAAAAATCATTCAACTTATTGTTGCAAATAACTGAAATATTGTAGTATAATGTTTAATTCATCATGATTCACTTTTTCACAAATTAAGTACTTCGTATATGATCCAATTCATATTATACAATTCTTAGTTTCCATATGATGATCCGTTCCTCACAAGAGCTCTGAAAACTTCCTTGTAATGAAGGTATTTTTTTCTTCCAAGAGGTACAATTACAGGTCACTTTTTTCTTACTCAAGTGATATTATGCTTGTGAACCACAATGCATTTGAAATGAAAATAAAAAAGCATTCTGCATCTATTGAAAACGAAACTTCTACGCTTTTCAATAAAAGTTTGAAGAAAATCAAAAAACAAAGTGCATTATTTATGCTGAATAGTATACACATTCTAGATTTTGAATAACTCCATTCTTGATAATCCTAATGAAAACATCATTGTCATTAATGCGGAACGCCTATTAATATTTTCCTGACGTGGAAAATCCCTTCAGGAATGGATGAACACTTTCAAGAGTTCATAAACTTGAAATATTGTATAGTGATTAAAAATTTCTTTACGTTTATAGGGATCCTTAATTTCTACAATTGTTCAACAATGTTTTTGAATAAATAAACCTTGTAATGATGATGTCTCTCCAGCCGTAGGCATATGTGACCTTGCTTGCCACTGTACCAAAAATTCTATCAATTCTGGAATATCTGTTATATTCGATATTGTTTGCCAGTAATCCCAAATTATGCTGATCACCAACAGCCAGAAACCTATAATGAAACAGAGAAATCATTACACTCATTCCATTCTTGAATTTTTTTTACTAAATTAGCCTATGCTATCAACAGTAAGGATTAAAGGAAGCCAGTGAATAAACTGATAACAATATAAGAAAAACAAATGTTAACTTCCGCTATTTTATTGATTTTCACAACAATTGTTTCGTCATAGCATGACTTCATTAGGTGAGTATTTAAATTGAGGTATACAATGCAAAACATGAAAAATACAAAGCTCTGGTAAAAAATAGAGGGGTGGAAGGAGATGGTATACAATTAATGAAAAATATTAAGTAGGGGGGATCTATTTAAATCTATTTGATCATTCAATAAAATTTGTCTTTTATTATATCTATTTATCTCTAAAGTTTCTAACGGATTTAGTTTCTGACTTTTGTTTTTGATTTGTAAGTTTCATAGTTCATATTAAAATTATGGCCAGTCTCTAACAAATGGTTGGCATAAGTTGAATTCGGTTTATTATTAATGTAACATTTTTCATGTTCTCGTATCCTTGTTTGGAATGAACGGCCTGTCTGTCCCACATATACAAATGGGCAATCACTACATGTTAACTTGTAAACTCCTGATTTTTTGTTTTTAGGAATGACGTCTTTATTAGTTTTTATTAATCTGCCTGAAGAATTAATAGTTTTAAAAGAGATGTTATATTTTTCTTTTTTCTTTAAATATCTAGCAATCATTTCAGATTTTTGGCCTCTGTAAGTTAATGAAATACATTTGGTTTCGTTTGAATTTTGAAATTTTGGATATACAAGCGATATTGCTTTCTTGTAATTTATTTTATCAAGTAAATTGTCTACAATTAACGGATTAAAATCATTATTGAAAGCTATTTGTTTAATCGTTTTATACTCTTTGTCAAAATTTTCTGTCGTCGTGGGTATGTTAACCAATCTATAAAGCATACTTTTATAAGCTGACAGTTTTTGTGAAAATGGATGGTTTGAAGTATTATGAATCGTACCATCTGTATGTGTAGGTTTTCTGTATATGGAAAAGTCATGTCTATTATTAATTTTAGTGATTTTTAAATCTAAGAAATTGATGCTATTATTTACTTCATCTTCCTGTGTGAATTCAATTGTTGGATATAATTTATTGATAGATTCCAAAAATGAACCAAGTTGTCTATTTGTGCCATTAAATAAACAAATTATGTCATCTACATAGCGGTACTAATAAACGAAATCTTTAAAATATGGGAGTTTTTGGATATTGGTTTCTACGTGATCCATGAATATTTCTGATAGCAAGGGGCTTAATGGGTTCCCCATTGTTAGACTTTCTTCGTCTAGATAAAACGTGCCGTTGCACATAAAATAATTTTGATCTAGGCAAACGTTTAAGGCGTCTAATATTTCTGTTTTTACAACAAGATTAGTTCGTTTTTGGAGTAATAAATCATCAACTAATTTTATGGTTTCACTGACCGGTATACTAGGAAATAAGTTTTTTACATCCAAGAAAACAAATTTGGCATTTTTTGGGATATGTATATGGTTAATTTTTTGTATAAGTTGATAAGAGTTTTTTAGTGCAAATTTGGCTTCAAAGTTAGTTTCTGTTAGTATAATTTTGATTAATGATTTTGAAAGTTTATATAACGGGGCTGTGACAAATGAAACAACGGGTCTGATGTGATTATTCTCTTTGTGCAACTTAATTAAAGAATACAAAATGGGTGTTGATGGGTTCATTAAAGTTAATTTATAATTTGGAATCTTTTCAAAAAGTGCCTTTGATTGAAGGATGACTGATTTGATTTGTTTTTGATATTTTTCTGTTGGGTCTTTTTTGATAGTTTTATATTTATTTTGGTCTAAAAATGAAGTTGTTTTCTGTATGTATTCTATGTTTTTTAATGCTATGATTGTATTTCCTTTGTCTGCGCGGGTAATTTTCTATAATTTTATTTCTGATTGATTTGACTGTTTGATTATTATTATTGTATTGATAATTTGATGTTTCTTGCTTTATTATATTGGTAAAAATACACTTGACTACATTTGAATTTTGACAATTTCTCAATGCAATTTCTGAATCGATAGCTAGATGTTCCAAAGATTTTTGATTGATATTATTTAAAATTTGAATATTAAAACAAATTGAAATATGTTTATCTTCTACAATTTTAATTTCAAAAAAATTTTTATTCAAAAAACTTTTAGAAATAAATTTATGTCTACACAGGACTGAAGACGGGATTGTCTAGAATTATATTCGTTTTTTGAAGATATAGTGCACATTTTTTAGAGATTTTTGAAATAATTTATTGGAATATTTAAATATATTAAATATTTCAAATAAATTATATTCTTTGAGAAGTCCTTTAAGTGTGTTCATGTTTTTAAAAGGCAATTGGTTCTTAAAGGTAAGACCAGAAACAAAATTTTGTCTCCTTTAAATATTTATTTATTAATTTTAATTACTTTCGTATATCTGTTGGGTTATTTATTCCATTTGACAATATATATTGAGTTTTGATTATATACGTCTATTAAATGTAAGCGGTGCTTGTGTAGACATAAATTTATTTCTAAAAGTTTTTTGAATAAAAATTTTTTTGAAATTAAAATTGTAGAAGATAAACATATTTCAATTTGTTTTAATATTCAAATTTTGTTATATTTCTTCTATCAAGTAAAAGGCCTTTCTATTTTATTTGATATTATTTAAGTTAAATTTATATCCTTTTCCTAATAATTCCTTTTCTTTTGTATTAAATACCTCAGGAAGGTTGGTGAATTTCGGATGGAAAATATGGTCTGAAAATTTTTGTGCTTTTAAGTTAATTTCATTCTTTTTGGATACTAAATAATTAAGTTTATTTTTTTGTGAAATGAATTTTTTGCGTGTATAGTCATTTACGTCATTTCTAATATTTCTATCTAAATCATCGAATATAATATCATGGAATCTACTAGTTAATTCTGAGTGGATTACCTTTAGGTATATGTTATAGGCGTCTCTCAATTGGTATTGAAATTTCATGTCCATTCTAAGCCATGCCTTCATTCCTGCTAATCTTCCTCTTTCTGCTGCTAGGCTTCTATTCATTGTTTTGAGTTGGATGTAACTGGGGATAACTTTCAATTCCAGGCATTTGGTATAAAACCAAATATTTTGTGTAGTTGTTCTACATCGTAATAACAATTTAAAGTACCATAAGACCAAAAAACTGGTATCAGTTTGTATCAAATTTTTGATTGTCTCGGTCTTTACTTGACGGAAATTCATCTTCAATATAAGAAAACCAAATGTTAACTTCCGCTATTTTATTGATTTTCACAACAATTGTTTCGTCATACCATGACTTCATCAGGTGAGTTTAATATTTTTCATTAATTGTATACCATCTCTTTCCACCCCTCTATTTTTTGTACTAGAGCTGTGTATTTAAGGTCATGTTTTGCATTGTATACCTCAGTTTAAATACTCACCTGATGAAGTCATGGTATGACGAAACAATTGTTGTGAAAATCAATAAAATAGCGGGAATTAAAATTTATTTTTCTTATATTGAACATGAATTTCCGTCAAGTAAATACCGAGACAATCAAAAACTGATAACAATTAAAAAATAAGGTTGGCCTATTGAAAAGAAGCATTTTAAACCAGGCCCCTCTTCCCCACTGGGCACTATGGGCACGTGCCCAGGGCCCCGCGATCGAATGGGGCCCCCTTAGGGGGCCCCATTCTTTATCTATTGTAACTAAATAGTGTTTTCTCAAGGTCATAGGGGCCCCATGATCCTAATGTGCCCAGGGCCTCAAATAGTTTAAAGACGGCCCTGTTTTAAACCGACTTTAAATAGAAAACTAATGAGTATTTTTACAAAGTTATGAGGTAATTAATTATAAAAGTTGAACCTTGATACTCACGAATAAAAAACAATATGATTCAAATGACCCGCCATGACTGACTACAGACCCATCCGATCAACTTAATTTTTCGATTGTTTGGGGCTCAATCTCATGAATTACAACTTCTATTTCGTATTTCAAGACATCAATCGATCAATGGATGGTTAGCGTAACACTTATCCTTAACGGATCCAAAAAAATAGTCCTCCGAGGTGAAAGTGAGCTTCATTGCTAAAGATGATTTTTCTGGGAAAATGCTCATCTTTGGCCATGCGATCATTGTGCGAAGTGGAAACGCATCTGATGGTCACGAGGCTTCACTTCTTGCGCTAGTTGAACTTTGTAAGCCTTCATACCGAGATCTTAATGCAAAATTCTCCTCAGAGAAGTGCGAGAAACGTTCAGTTCTTGAGCCCGATGACGAGTTGATGTTAATGGATGTTCAGCCATATTTTGGGCAATAGCAGAAATATTTTTAGGTGCGCTCACTGGATGAGAACATAAACGGGTTGTTTCATCAAATATCAGTCCAATTTTCACGAACAAATTGATCCACGAATTGCTGTGAGGGCATTTCATTTCTATTGACTTTTTCACGTAAATTTCTAACAGTTTGGTTAGAAGATTCACCATTTCGGAAATGAATTTTTAATATTTTCTAGTTTTGTTCGTGAATTGACCCGTTTCAATAATGTCAAGTACTAAACTAACTTTCTGTCAAAACAAGTATGTGTAAAGTGTTGCCAGACTCTAAATAACCACTACTTCAAAATGCAAACTCTAGATGGCCCAACCTTTATGGCAGATCATCATACGGTATGGATAATTGTCTATGCTACTACTAGAACAACATATACGCTTGTTTTAAGGATTCCTATACAGTCAGAATTCTGTACACAATTTAACCAGTTGCACAATTATATTGGAATTTACTGTAAATGAGATATGTGTATATCAGAAACTGATTATTATTACCGGTGAGTATTACAACAAGTTTGATTTCAAATATAAAAACATTATCTTCGCCTCAACTTCTTCAGGTGAAGACTACCTAGAAAAACATATTCAAAATAGCACATTCTATATATTCATTGATGGCCACCTTTTTTAAGGAGCTGCCTTATCCAAAGACAATGTGGATGCCGAAATTTTAGTTTTTGAATGACAATTCAGCAATAAATATAAAAAAGCCAACAAATTCTATTTCAAGGTTTTTAAATATTTAATAAAAGACAACAAGTTTTTAATATTCAGGGCGGTATTTTCATCACAGAGTGCACGAGAGATACGTGTACTTTAAGGATGGTTTTAAATATGAATCACAATTAACATATTGAATAAACGAAATATATTTTAACTAAGTCATCGAAACAATGAGCAAATTACTCAAAGAATAACTGAAATATTCATCAAGTAGAAATGGGATTGATACACCGAAAAGCATTTGGGCCTCTTAAGCTATCGGGTGTTTTTTTTTAGTGTGATAGTACTTTAAATTGAAATAAAACACATTTAAATTAGATTGAAGATTGAAGCCAATTTTTTTTCATCTGAAAGATAATTTTATGACATTTATGTTTTAAAAATAATTTCTGGCATATGTCCACCACGACTAGCTCTGAGAAACCGCATTCAACCAGACCAATTTTGGACCACTTTTTCGAGTAATTCGGGCCTTATTTCATCAATAACAGGAGTTATGTTGGCTTACAGAGCGTCTATTGTTTCTGGTTTATCAGCATAAACCAATGACTTGACATAAACCCGAAGGAAATAATCTAGTGGAGTTATATCGCATGATCTTGGAGGCCAATTAATTTGACCATTTCTCGAAAAAATGTTATCGCCAAATCTTTCTTTCAATAAATCAATTGTTACGGTAGCAGCATGAGGTGTAGCACCATCTTGTTGGAATCAAAACACTTCTGGGTCGATACCATTAAAACTTCGAAACAAATAATCATTGATCATCGATCTGTAACGAGCACCATTGACTGTTATATTAGCTCCAGCATCGTTTTTAAAGAAATATGGACCGATGATGCCTCCAGCGTGTAAAGCACACCATACAGTGCATTTTTCAGGATGCAATGGAACCTACAGAACTTCTTGAGGATTGTTTTCACTCCATATACAGCAATTTTGCTTGCTTACATTGCCGTTCAACCACAAATGAGCTTCATCACTCCAAAACACTCAAAACACAATTTAACGATAAAAAAGTGACCAACTTCAAGCTGTTCTAGGGCCCAATCAGCAAACAAACGACGCTTATAATGGGCAAGTGGCTTTAGTTCTTGAACCAGTTGGATCTTGTATGGGTGTAGACCACGATCTTTACGCAAAATTTTCCATGTGGTGGATGCACCGAGTCCAACTTTTTGTGAACGTCGACGAATAGACAAATCTGGATCATCATTAACACTATAACTTACAGCAGCGATATTATTATTATTATTAATACACAAACAAAGGGAGGGGCGAACCCATAAACCCTAAAATTAAAAAAATTTGTTCCTCAGTAGTAAAAATACCTCATTAAATGTCCAATAAAAACACCCGATAGCAAATTAAGCCAAAAAAAAAACAAATTTTCATTAATGTCACAATAGTCTCAGCCAAACCACCCGTCCAATCAACTCTTAAATACTCCAACCGAACTCGCACCGACAATTCCCGCAGGTAGGGAATTCCACACTGTGAACACGCGATTCACCAAACAATTCTTGCAGCACCTGACAGAAAAGTTTTCCTTCTTAAGTTTTAAATGGTGACCTTTCAAACGAGTGTCAGAGCTTACACTATATATGTCCCTCAGCATGCCATAATTGTACCTCAATATACGAAAAGTGATAATCAAGTCTCCTCGTAGCCTGCGCCTTTCGAAGGTGCTGAGACCCACCATACATAATCTTTCCTCATGGCTTGGTCGTGCACCTCGAAACCAAAGTCGCGTTGCCTTCCGTTGTAGCCTTTCCAGCAACTGTTGATCACGCACTAAATCAGCATTCCACACAGGCCCGCAATATTCCAACAACGGTCTTACGTAACTGGAGTATAATCGCATCCACGATCTCAATGATTTTTTTCGGAACGATTTCTTTAACATGAAGAGCCTGCTATTCGCCTTTTTCACAATTTTCGTAATATGCTCTGACCACGACAAATTCTCACAAACGGTCACACCAAGATCGTTATGGGATCGTAGTGTCCAAAAGATGCTCATCCAGCATATTCTCTTCTGTACGTACAGTTCTTTGTCTTGTTGTTGTTGTTGCATCGAGTAGAGAAAATGTTGTCCGAAATCTATCGATAGTTCGCCGAATAAGCTGCTCTGATGGACGATTATGTAAACCTTGAACATTATGAAAAAAAAACTATCTTTCATTATTTTAGATAAGTTAAAATGGTCCTTACACCTCCATATCTGCTTAGTCTAAACACTTTCTCTGTTTAACTAAGTGATACCCCCTGCTTTGGATGCAGAACACTCACTTCTTTTATTCATGAGCTTCTACTGGCTGAGCAACAGATCAGATTTTTGCAATCAGACAATTGATAGAGAAGTGCTAAAAATATAATCAGACAGAGAGTTTGAAAGAGGCGATGATAGTTTGATAAAGTTGGAGATATGATAAAATTGATTAGTCTCACCAAGGTATGAAGAAATCAAAAGTGCAGTGAGAATTGAAGGACGAACGTCAGCCTCCCTTACTGTGCACTCAAGCTTGGATATCCGTCATCCCCACTACCTTTTAATATCGTTCTAGAAAGTATAGCGTGTGGATTTATCATTAGACTAGTGTTATTCTGAAACAAGAGATACTGTATCAAACTGACGTTTACAGATAACATAGATATGGTGAGCATTAAAATGAGGTCACCAGTCTTGAGAGAGGAATAGAACATAGAAGCACAATAGGTTAGAATGTCACAATAAACCAACACCACTTTTAGAGAGTTCATCAATTGGGACTACTTTCACCCCAGACAACGACATCACCACTGAAATTAATGACAACATACAGAATGTCAATCACTTTGAAATGTACTGAACTCTATTTCGCAATAAGAAGATAAACTCATTCACCCTATTGGTCGTAACCGCTGACAAATAACAACGAGATTCGATCGATAATTTGAGATAGGAGGGTTTTTAGGTATATATACGATCCAATTAGAGATAATCCATCCAAAAATACCGCACTAGAATATATAGGTAACTGTCCGTAATATATAACAACCCAGACATCGTCAAGATGGTAACATCAGAAAGGCTGTCTATGTTAAAATTCAAGAAGATCAACGGTTCGTTAAAATAGTGCCAAAGGAAAAAGACTACTGGGAACACCTAGACTGCGATGGACTAAAAATTCAAGAATTCAGAACGAATCGCTTATATCCTAGCACTCTTCAAAAAAAAGTGAAAGCAATAAAAATATATGTACAATTGTATTATTATTATTACTCAGAAAGGATCTATCAGATATGTCATATATCATTCCACTCTGATATTCCAAATGCTATCAAAGTGCTATCATCATTCAAAATTCAATTATGAAATGGAAGTCCAAAAAGCCTAAAAAACTAGATAACAGTAAAAAGGCTCCAGTATAGATTCCCGGGCACAAGGGCATCAGAGCTTTGACTTTCTTTGTAGAACCAGAACCTTTTGTCGATTAAGGACACACATCTACAGAGAAAAGTTCAGGAATATAGCGAAAGAGACTTTCCCTGGATAAAATTTGAATATCAAAACAAATTGAAAATATGTTTATCTTCTACAATTTTAATTTCCAAAAGAATTTTTTATTCAAAAAACTTTTAGAATTAAATTAATGTCTAAAACAAGCACCGCTCACATTTAATAGACGTTTATAATCAAAACTCAATATACAATGTCAAATGAAATAAATAACCCAACAGATATACGAAAGTAATTAAAATTAATAAATAAATATTCAAAGGAGACAAAATTTTGTTTCTGGTCTTATCTTTAAAAAATACTACTTGCCTTATAAAAACATGAACACACTTAAAGGACTTCCCAAAGAATATAATTTATTTGAAATATTTAATATATTTAAATATTCGAACAAATTATTTCAAAAATCTCTAAAAAATGTGCACTATATCTTCAAAAAACAAATATAATTCTAGATAATGTGAGCGGTGCTTGTTTTAGACATTAATTTAATTCTAAAAGTTTTTTGAATAAAAAATTCTTTTGGAAATTAAAATTGTAGAAGATAAACATATTTTCAATTTGTTTTGATATTCAAATTTTGTTATATTTCTTCTATCAAGTAAAAAGCCTTTCTATTTTATTTTATATATAATATATAATTATATTTTGGCTTCAATAAATCTCATTATAGAATGTCAATGATTTTAAGTAAACCTTAAAATAACTCACTTTGTTCTTTGATTTTGTTAGAACATAGATCAATCTTGAATATATAGCTGATCTGTAGTTCGAAGCTTAAGTCTTTTAACACGTGAGTGATGTAGGTTATGTTTTTGATTTTGATATTTGTAATATTGAAAACAAAGGGCTGATGACGGGATTATCTAGAATTATATTTGTTTTTTGAAGATATAGTGCACATTTTTTAGAGATTTTTGAAATAATTTGTTCGAATATTTAAATATATTAAATATTTCAAATAAATTATATTCTTTGGGAAGTCCTTTAAGTGTGTTCATGTTTTTATAAGGCAAGTAGTATTTTTTAAAGATAAGACCAGAAACAAAATTTTGTCTCCTTTGAATATTTATTTATTAATTTTAATTACTTTCGTATATCTGTTGGGTTATTTATTTCATTTGACATTGTATATTGAGTTTTGATTATAAACGTCTATTAAATGTGAGCGGTGCTTGTTTTAGATATTAATTTAATTCTAAAAGTTTTTTGAATAAAAAATTCTTTTGGAAATTAAAATTGTAGAAGATAAACATATTTTCAATTTGTTTTGATATTCAAATTTTGTTATATTTCTTCTATCAAGTAAAAAGCCTTTCTATTTTATTCCCTGGATAAATTTTCATTTAAGAGCACTTCAAATAGTTTATTTGGAACTTCAACCTATCTTAACCTCAACGAAAAGATACTTCATCTTCTCACAGGACATTGTTATCTCAGAAAGCCTCCGGTAAGACTAGGTTCAGCCAAAAATGACAAATGTAGAATCTGCATGAAGAAGAAAAAATCCTGAAAGTTGGTGACGGAATGAGTCATCGACGGAAAAGTGCTTGGGCAAGGAAATAAAATAAGATATACAAAAATCCTCCTTGAAGCCATCTTGTTAGTTATGGAATTGGATAGACCTGAAGTTTGAAACATAGCTCAGCCAATTCAAAGGAAGGGGTAAAGACTATATATCATTAGATCACGTGTAACGCTAGAATCCCGGCTAGCACAACTTTTTTTTTATTCTAATGTACAATAATCAAAAAATAAAAGAAAACAATATTTTCTTCTTCTTTACTTGTGAGGGTTAAACAACAAGATGATATTTATATTTTTTTAAATTTTTAATCAGAATCCATCACTAAATTTATTTAAGCAAGTGTTTATATATGATATATCTTCTTATATACTATAATCCAAATTCAATACCCAAATTTAACATTTAAATCCAACAAGGTCACTTCAAGATTATAAACATTACGTAAAAAATCCTAAATCTTTCTTTATTATGGAATACAAACAAGATTGAAATATATGGATACTCAGTTCAATCACAATGTTATACAAAGCTAATTTGTGAAAGGGCCCAAATGCTGAATCAGAACGAGGTCTGAGTATTAACGTCCTAGTGTCCTGGAAATCGGAAATCAGATATCAGAAATCCAAACTCAAAATCGAAAATCGGACTGATGTTTTCAATACCAAAATCGCCCCTGTAGAGCTAAAATATATTAGTCGGTTACCATATTATTCTTTGATTCCGAATGAATCGAAATGTTGTGATCACAACAATATTTGAGTGCTAATTCTTTCCTTGAAACAAACATCTTCTCATCCGACACTTGTGGTCGAGAAAATTCTTATATCAATATTTAGTTATCTCAAGAGAATAGAAGAGCATCCGAAATAATAATGAATCGAAGAAATATACTGAAATGTTTCAGCCGTTACAATTTGTTAGTTGATCATAATTAAAACAAATTGTAGAAATTACTATGTTTTACTACCAATAAAAATATATTTCACACATTTTCTTGTGACTCGAGTTTCGGGAAATGAACTATTTCATCATCAGACAACTGAAGACCTAACAGTGGTACAGAGGTATTTAAACAAAAGTGATAAATATTTTGAATATTTCAATAGATTCTAACACCTAGTAGTGGTACAGAGGTATACAAGCAGAACGTGATAAAAACCCGGTTAAAAAAGAGATATCGGAATGTCGGCAATCGACAAAGAAGGTTGTTAAACAGACGGTACCCATTTAAATATCTCAAATAATTTTTGGGGTTACATAGCTCCGTACAGTCATTCATTATTTTTACTTTATTTTGTTGTACATCTCAAATATTTGGATTTACATAGCTTCATACAGTCATTCATTATTTTTTAAATTATTTTTATTGTGAACGAATTTGAAAATTTCAATAATCAAGTTTCTTTTCATTTGAATCTACATGTAAAATTTTCTTAAGATTTTTTTTTGTCGAAAGGAATTACTGTTTTCTAAAGAATGAGTGGCAAAAGTTGAATTTTTTATTAACTTTTCATTAAATTCATTTTATGTTCGTTGAGAAAGGTTTTAAATAGATGTTACTTTTTGAATATCTCAAATATTTTCGATTTACATAGCTCCGTACAGTCATTCATTATTTTTACATTATTTTGTTGTATATCTCGAATATTTGGATTTAGAAAGCTCCATACAGTCATACCTAAATTCTAATTCTATGTTAACCTAACCCTATCTAAATAACCTAATGTAATTCTAATGTGAACAGTGATTATTATTTCTAAACTTCTTTGTGAAAAGATTAACACTATTGAATTTTTACTACCTTTGGTAAGTTTGTTCTTCAATTTATGATTGTTCCTTTATACTGTCCCTTCTTCGTTTCAGGAATAACACTGGTTCCGTTGAAAACAACACTTCTAGAACGTTCTGAAATTCGCAGGCTACTTTGTTGATTTTCTTCAATATATCCAATTCGTTTGAAACTTGATTTCTATGTGGGATTTTTCCATTCACATTCAGGTAATGTATTTTCTGGATTCAATTTCCATTCACAATAATCAAATAATCTTCTTATTTTAGATGATGATATTTTTTTTGAACTTTTTAAATTATGGACCGACAAGGATTCTACTCTGCATATAATTGGAGACTGCCGACTTTTTTGTGTTTTATAGTTTTCAAGAAAAGTTGAATTTCAAAGCTTACTAGCTTCTGTCAAAATTATATAAAAATGATGCATTTGATGATTTTACAAAATTTACAATATTTCCTGGTTTGAAATTACTTTTGAAAATTAGCTTATTTTTTTAACTACATTTTGATGTATGTTTCATGTTAAACAGAACAGTGAAACTCTTTCTTTTCATCGTAAAGTTTTTCAAGTGTCAAAATTTAACAAATTTTAACTTCTAATGCTTATAACTTATAAAATACTTAATATTACTTATGAAATTGATTAAATTTCTTTAGCTTAGATGCTATTACAATTCTATTGATGCCTAAACATTTTCAAGGATATCTCTTACAATAATCATTTGAAAATATCTGACGTAGATGCTATCTTTCATTGAATTAAGTGAATTTTGATCAAGATGTCCTATTTACATAATTCTGGTAAGTTATATTTAATTTAGCTTGTTCTTTGTCAATAATTTCACTAAAGTTTATATGTATATTCATTATAATAACAAATCTTTTCAACAAATTCTTCATCAATTTCAAATTGGATATCTAAATTCAAATTACTTCTATTTATTGCAACTTTGGCTGTTTTTACATTGAATAATTGTGAATTGAAATCTCCCTGTGAATTTTATTTATTAACTGTCAACAAGATTACTGTTTTTTGATTACCGTTCAAAGAATTTTAATTTGACTAGTTGTTATGTATCCTGAATATGCTTTTTCTTCATAATTTTAGCTCGTGAGTATTTTTATGAATTTAATTATTAATATTTATATCAGAATGGATATTATTTAATTAAATGTGCTCTGGTTATACTCTAACGAGTCAACTTATATACCACGGTGGGTCTTTTCCTTTATATTTTTATGTAATTATTTAATTTAAGTGTAAATTCCATGACAATATATATATAAAAATAATAATAAAAAAAATTTAAAAAAATATCAGCGTATCAATCGATCATCCATAGAGCCTTCGCATTACCCTTATCAAAAAATGACTGCGAAGCTGAAGTCCAAATTATAAAATCAATAGCTGCGAACAATGGTTTCAACCCCAATATAATAGATAATCTAATTCGGAAGAAACTATCTAAAATAGCTATGAGCCAAATTTATCCCATCATAAAAACTGAAGAAAATAAAAAATTCATTTCTCTATCGTACTTTGGTAGCATAAGTCAAAAAGTGGCCAATAGTTTTTCAAAATCAGATGTCAATATTGCCTTCAAAACGGAAAACAATTTATCATCGGTATTATTTAACGCAAAGGACCCTACTCCAAACATACACAAATCAGGAGTTTATGAGTTATCTTGTTCTTCGTGCAGTAATAAATATATAGGACAAACAGGACGTTCCTTCAAGACGAGGTTCAACGAACATAAAATGAGTTTCGTAAAAAATAAACAAAATTCTACTTTTGCCACTCATTGTCTAGTCATTCCTTTCCCACAATAGATAATCTTAAAATTTTACATATAGAATCAAAAGGGAAGAAACTCGATTATCTAGAATCTGTTGAAATTTTCAAATTAGTTCACAAAAACAATAATGTAAAAATAATGAATGACTGTACGGAGCTATGTAAATCGAAAATATTTGAGATATTCAAAAAGTAACATCTGTTTAAAACCTTTCTCAACGAACATAAAATGAATTTAATGAAAAGTAAACAAAAAATTCAACTTTTGCCACTCATTCTTTGGAAAACAGTAATTCCTTTTGACAAAAGAAAATCTTAAGTAAATTTTACATGTAGATTCAAATGAAAAGAAACTTGATTATTGAAATTTTCAAATTCGTTCACAATAAAAATAATTCAAAAAATAATGAATGACTGTATGAAGCTATGTAAATCCAAATATTTGAGATGTACAACAAAATAACGTAAAAATAATGAATGACTGTACGGAGCTATGTAACCCCAAAAATTATTTGAGAGATTTAAATGGGTACCATCTGTTTAATAACCTTCTTTGTCGATTGCCGACATTCCGATATCTGTTAGAAGGCCCCTCTTTTTTAACCGGGTTTTTATCACGTTCCGCTTGTAAACCTTTGTACCACTATTAGGTGTTAGAATCTATTGAAATATTCAAAATATTTATCATTTTTGTTTGAATACCTCTGTACCACTGTAAGGTCTTCAGTTGTCTGATGATGGGATAGTTCATTTCCTGAAACTCGAGTCACAAGAAAATGTGTGAAATATATTTTTATTGGTAGTAAAACATAGTAATTTCTACAATTTGTTTTAATCGAAGAAATGTTAGTTCACGAATCGAGCTCAACTATAGCGACCTTTGCGCATGTTCGCGCGAATATGTTCAAATTCGAGCGTTACACGCTATACACAAATTCTGCTTACTATAGCTGCAACAAAACTCTTTGCTCTTAGTTGCGATAATAGGAATAATATTAATAAATACTCCCTTCAGCAGTTGCTTCGGTTTGAACATCAGGCCTTACACCTGCATCCTCTCTATTTGCACCCTTGTCGAATTTCCTAATACATCCTTATTTTGGCAATTTATTAGCACGATGAAAGTATTATGATGATACAGTATGGAATTCTTCGACTATCTTCAATAAAATAGAATAACGAACTCAACTACATAATACTGACGTGATATAGTAATCAGAAGTAGTTGTGTTATGTTATTTATGGCGAGCGGGCGTTTGTCCACCCTACCACTGCGTCCGCACGGACTATTGTGGTTCACCCCTAATTTATATCTCCCCGACGAGATCCAGTTTTTCGATAAAACCGATAATCTTGTTCAGGGGTAATTTTTTCAGTTCGCTGTGGGCTATAAAAGCCTAGCCAAAGACCTCGAATCTGATGCGACTCACCGCTGGGCACTCTGAGACGATGTGCATGGCTGTGTCAGTGTCCTCAAGACACAGCCTGCATTCATCGTCTTCAGTCAGACCGATTTTTTGCAAATGCGCTTTCAGTCTGCAGTGACCTGTCATAATTCCCACAAGTGTTCTTAGTTTGGCCCTATCCAGACCTAGCGCTAGGTTCGCCATCTTTTTGTTCGAATCTGTTCCAAGAAACAACTTCAAGTGTTTCAGGCCAGAATGGCTCCGCCAGAAAGACTCTAGCCTTGAGTTCATTCTGCCTGTTATCGCCTCGTTAGCCACGTTATGTGGTATTCCCAGGAATGGTTCCGGCCCTACCAGAGGCAGCGCAGCTCCAGCAAATGCCAGCCGATCCGCCTCCTCGTTACCCAAATAGTTTGAGTGGCTGGGTATCCAAACCAGAGTGACTCCGTTATACATACCGAGCCTGTTTAAAGCCGTGCGGCAACTCCAGACTCTTTTGGATGTAAAACAGCTGGATTCCAGAGCTTTAAGTGCTGACTGACTATCAGTAAATATTTTGATTTTTTGATGGTGGATTTGCCGTTTTATCAGCAGTTCCGCCGCGGTCTCAATGGCAAATATTTCTGCCTGGAATATGGTTGCGTTTTGACCGAGACTCAATGAGATGTTAATTCTCGGTTTACTCCCGCTCCTGTTCCGTTCGTCGTTCGCGAGCCGTCTGTGAACAAGCCAAGGTCGGTTCTCAATAGAACCTCAGCATGCTGGGTCCACTCGTCCCGGCTGGGGACGATTACATTGAAATTCCGTTCCTGGCTCGTGATTTTTGACATTAGATCCGAGGACATCGATAGGATACTGTTCGTTTAAAGCTCGTCCAGCAGTCTTGAGCCTCCCATCACTATTGCCTCTGGCCTGTCAATCGCCAGTTGATATAGTTTGTATGTGGTCCGTTCCGCCTCCCTCTGCACGAGTAGGTGCAGGGGTGGTAGATTAAGTAGGACCTCCATGGCTGCCATGGGTGTGGTGCGAAACGCAACTGTAATTGCAAGGCAAGCCTGTCTCTATAGTCGGGTGAGCTTTTGTTCGCCATGTTCAGCAATGTTTTCAGATAATCCATTAACATAAGATAACGAGAAGTTTATGTCTATTGTCCTCTTTTATGATTCGGTACACAATATTTAACGCCATGTTCTTTTGTTTATTGTGTACAAGTTTTTCTATAAGGAGAAGGTTGTAACTGTTGTAAGAAGGTATCTGTTTAATATTTATTATTATTATTATTGTTAATATTATTATTATTATCATTATTATTATTAACATTATTATCATTATTATTATTATCATTATAATCATTATTATTATTATCGACTTGGCCTATTAGTGTAGAAGGGTGAGAGTTCTCACACCCCCCTCGTGATCGTCCATCACACTTCCTGCTAAGGGAAACATTCACTCATCCCGGATAGCAATTATCAGGGGGATTGAGCTCTGTGGAATGCGGTGTTCTTCTTCTCCTGGGTCATCTGTCGTTCGTTTTTCGTTGTTTGGTCCTGGATATCTCGGCTGATGTTCTGGTTGTTGTTCTTGTAATGTTTTCCTCCATGGCTGGTCGTGGCGTTCATCGTGATCTACAAATTTTCGTACGGTTCCAGCAGTACCCAGTTTATCGTTATTTATGGCGAGCGGGCGTCTGTCCACCCTACCGCTGCGTCCGCACGGACTATTGTGGTTCACCCCTAATTTATATCTCCCCGACGAGATCCAGTTTTTGGATAAAACCGATAATCTTGTTCAGGGGTAATTTTTTCAGTTCGCTGTGGGCTATAAAAGCCTGGCCAAAGACCTCGAATCTGATGCGACTCACCGCTGGGCACCCTGAGACGATGTGCATGGCTATTTCAGTGTCCTCAAGACACAGCCTGCATTCATTGTCTTCAGCCAGACCGATTTTGTGCAATTGCGCTCAGTCTGCAGTGACCTGTCATAATTCCGACCAGTGTTCTTAGTTTGGCCCTATCTAGACCTAGCGCTAGGTTCGCCATCTTTTTGTTTGAAGCTGTTCCAAGGAACAACTTCGATTGTTTCAGGCCAGAATGGCTCCGCCAGAAAGACTCTAGCCTTGAGTTCATTCTACCTGTTATCGCCTCGTTAGCCATGTCATGTGGTATCCCAGGAATGGTTCCGGTCCTACCAGAGGCAGTGCAGCTCCAGCAAATGCCAGCCGATCCGCCTCCTCGTTACCCAAATAGTTTGAGTGGCTCGGTATCCAAACCAGAGTGTCTCCGTTATACATACCTAGCCTGTTTAAAGCCGTGCGGCAACTCCAGACTTTTTTGGATGTAAAACAGCTTGATTCTAGAGCTTTTAGTACTGACTGACTATCAGTAAATATTCTAATTTTACCGTGGTGGATTTGCCGTTTTATCAACAGTTCCGCCGCGGTCTCAATGGCAAATATTTCTGCCTGAAATATGGTTGTGTTTTGACCGAGACTCAATGAGATATTAATTCTCGGTTTACTCCCATAGAGTAGTTGTGGCACTGACTGTAATAGTATCTACCTGTGGTAGATGAGTTTACATCATCAAGAAATCTAAATTGGGTTGCAATATAGGTTGTGGAACATACATAAGAACAAGATAAATTGTTGTAAATATTTTTATTAGGTTAGCTTAAAGATTTAATATGTGTTTTAAGAATACGCCAAGTCCTTAGAACTGTCAACTCAGCAAAATTATTATTTTATGAAAATTTTCACGTTTTATGAGTATTTTATTTTGTTCGTTTAATAAAAGAATATGTAGTAGTGAAAAACAAATGGATTTCCAAAACAGAATATATCCGTAATACATTTATTTACGAGAAAGGAAAATATTCAATATCTTTAATGTAAACGTTTCCAACATATTTCAGTTCTAAATTCCCAATACAGAAAGAGATTGAAGGCATAGCTAGAACGTTTCGTTGTACGTGTATATATAAAATGTGAGCTGTGTTGAACAAATTGCCTTATCAAACTTTTTTGTGCAAGTTCGATAAGTTCCATCCAGGCTAGAGATCCACTGAGCAGTCTTCCAGATATAACTGAGGCAGTGATCAATTTTTATGAATGAACTTCCTTATAAAACTTCTCATAAGTGGTCTTTTCGTAATGCACCTGATTATTAAGCTACTTTTCCTTTAGACCACATCTTTTTTGGCTTTTCCTCTACCGGACCCTTCTTTCTTCTTCTGGGTCTTTTGTGGTTACTTGGAACCACCTTCGATGTCCTTCTTGAGAGGCATGAAGCACTTTGAAATATTATATAATTATTTCATTTAGTGCTGATCCATTGGCTGAGCTTATTGTAAGTGATAGGAGCATCTATTTCATTTCTGAATCTGGAATTAACCTCATGAATACTCACCTAACTTGCCTTATCAAACTTTTTTGTGTGAGTTCGATAAGTGCCATCCAGGCTAGAGATCCACTGAGCAGTCTCCCAGATATAACTGAGGCGGTGATCAATTTATATGTAGAAACTTTCTTATAAACCTTCTCATAAGTGGTCTTATCGTAATGCACCTAGGCTCGTCACGGACTTTTCCTTTAGACCACATCTTTTTTGGCTTTTTCTCTACCGGACCCTTCTTTCTTCTTCTGGGTCTTTTGTGGTTACTTGGAACCACCTTCGATGTCCTTCTTGAGCGGCATGAAGCACTTTGAAATATTATATAATTATTTCATTTAGTGCTGATCCATTGGCTTAGCTTATTGTAAGTGATAGGAGCATCTATTTCATTTCTGAATCTGGAATTAATCTCATGAATACTCACCTACAACAAGAAAAAGATGTACTATATCAAGATAAAGATCCCTGACTACAGTGTCCTTTTCCATTGCTTTGTCTACCAAATGGATAAGTCTAGCGAATACATAAATATTCCAGTTTATTAGCATAGAAATTATCCAGAGAAAAATGAGTACCGCATTTTTCTGGAAAAGTAAGAAAAATTATTTTATAAACTGTGAAATTTAAAATAGTGATAATTGAATTTATTTTGAAAGTTATTAGATGTTTTTATACAAGGAACTAAACCCATCATATATTTAATTGAATCAGTCCTTACTTTTTGGAAAACCATATTGAATAATATTAAATGAGGTTATTCTGATTCTCAGAAATTTTTATTGCTATTTAATACAACAATTGTTTCGCTATCACATTAGCATCTTCAGGTAGGTTTACATTTTGAATTACTGTATTTGTTTTCGAAATCGGTTGCTATTTATATTACAGTAGTTACAAAAAATTTTATTGAGCACTAAAACCCAAAAAAGGTCTGTAAATCCCATCTCATCTGAATATATTAAACAGGGGTGAATTATCTAAATCTAATTGTTCGTTAAGAAATATTACAATTTTATTGTGTTTATTTATCTCAAGGGAATCTAACAGGTTTAAGGCACTTTTACTTTCTATATGTAGAATTTAGTTATTTAAAATGTGACCCGAAGATGCTACTATGATAGCAAAAAAATTGTTGTATTAAATAACACTAAAAATTTGTAAAAATCAGAATAACCTGATTTAATATTAAACCCATAATTTTCCTCCGGAGTAAACAGTTCAATGCAGCGAACATTCAAAAGGATTTTGCTCTCCCACCGCTATAATGTATGCAATGTTTTTGGATATCTGAATAAGGTCCTGTCTTTTCTCGTTTAGATAGGCAGATTGCTCGAGGTTCTTTCATCAAGATTTTTCTATATTTGGCGAAAAGCACCGACATGAAGTTAGAAACTTTCGCGCGTTTGTTCGTCAGTCTATTTTCCCTGAAAACTATGAACTTCTTGAAGAAGCTACATAAAATGAATAAAAAAGAACCTAGAGGACGTTACACTGTGTACCTGCTGTCTCAAGGAAACTACTATTTACGTCCAAACTACAATCTAGCTCACAGTGAGCTTTCTGTCGTTTGATAACTACCAGCACCCTTCATTACAACAACATTTGGGACTCCAAAATCACATTTAGAAGATAAAAAGTTATCGAGAGTGTGATCACAGATCTTAATCTCAATCTTATTGACAGCGGCGACAATACACATTTGAGTATTTCTTCTGGCTACTTTTCTCCAATTGAATTCAGTCTATGCGATCCCGCCACTCCATCTCATCTTTATTGGTAGATAGGTAGCTCTTACGTCATTTCCTGTTTTCCATCACTGATAACAACTCTACTCAGTAGACAGTGTCACAAAATGGAAAACTTCTAGCGCCAACTGGCATCCCTTCATAGAAAATTATGGTTCACAGATATTAGAGACAATTTTATCGGATGATAAACTTGTAAAATTGCTGTTAATAAATGCAGGAGAGTACTTAATGGATATCGGCAAACAGGTACTCTTAGCGATCCTTTTTTCCCCACCAAAATCTAAAGACACACGTTTCACCAGAATACAATCCATATCCATCCCCCTCTGACTATGAACCAATCACCCTTATGAGTATTAAAGAGTACAAATTAATTCAGTCCGTTTTCAAAACTCTAAGAAAATTAAATATTTTAATGGTTACAGCAATTTTAGACAAATTGGACATCTGCCGATAACATCCAGTTTGAAATGTTTCGAGTTTCATACTAAACGTGTTTGGTTACGAAGGTTAAAGAGTCAGATTTTTTTATAACTAAACAGCATTTGCGGGAAGTTTTTATTTTTTGTCTTATACGAAACAAAATTCATCAGCTCATCGTATGCTTGTGGAAGTTCGCGGTGATAATGGTCTGACTGACAAGTCATGTAGAGAATAGTTTCGGCGCTTCAAAAGTGATGATTTCAGCCTTAAATATAGACCTCGGATAATTCCGAATTTGAGATTAAAGTGATCTTCCTGCCCCAGAGTCTATAATCACTGCCCCCGAGTCTATAATCACTGCACCCATGGGCGCGGGATTGAAATTACGCCCAATCAGCTAGCAAAACGAAACAATAGTCCCCCTTTGCTTGGAGTATAGACTGATAGCTTCGAAGCACTATCCAACCCCTACTGGCTATGCAATGTCAGGAAGGAAGTAAGGTTGCTTAATGTGACCTACCTGCCCTCAGGCCTACGGTTACAGCCCCCATGGCCGAATCAGCACGCCACGATAGATTCGTAACTTCCAGTTTGGCTTCAGCTTCCAAGAGTTAGGCCCCCCCTGGGATAGGGCGAAGCACTATCCAAACCTCTTCTAACTATGTAGGTTAGCTCCTGAGTCTATGTCTTCTTTTTGATAAGACTGCCCTAGAGAAGCTTTACATTCTCTCAAATATTTCATACGTATCTATCATCCAACTTGTGTCCTAAACACTTTTATTTGCTCTTCTTAACATTCCTTCCAATATCACCATCCTTTCCTCCAAGTACTCTGTACATTCAAACAGGACATGGCTCCAACTTTCAATCTCTCCACATACGCATCTATCATGCTCGGAGAGATCCCTTTTATACAAAAATTCATTCAGATTCCAATGACCCGTAATCAGGTGTCCCAGATATACGTCAGAGGGGAGAACCATTTATTCTCGCTGGAAAAATCTATTCTCGGGATGAACCTATGAGTGACTCGCCCAGCTTCACTCTCATCCCATCTTTCTTGCCACTTCGCCTTCATTCTTTCTTTTAACTCAATCACACCCCTCTCAGGGTCTTGATTCCTATCATCAACTATCGTTTTATCAAAAGCATTCAATGCCAAACCTTTCTTCAGTTTGTACCCCACTCCAAAAGGAGCCAGTTTTATGGGTGAGCAGCCTGTGTTGCAAGATCAGCCCCGCTCGCTCGGGACAGCCGAAAAAATTCGAAGCCGATGAATTACAGACATTACAAACTAAGATATCTAGAAAGTCTATTATTTTCTTGTGAGCAGCTGCTCCAATGGCAGAGAAAGGGTTTTTCAAACCGGGTAGTCAATGGTAAAGAAAAGTGGATTTTCTAGTGAGTTGTGTACTACGAGCTGCTAAGGCCTGGTTATTTCATTACGGATGGTGAATACAAATGAATTACTTTGTTTGAACCGTGAGTTACGGGAAAAACGGCTTGAATAGGAAATGTGAACTCGATCGGATTTGTACTTTGGAAAATATTTCCTGGAGGGGATCTTCACGAAATTTGGCATGAATTTGACTTTGATCGGATTAGTAATTTCGAAACAATTAGAAAAATACGAAAAAGTTTCAAAGTGAATAACTGCGGAATCATCAGGCTGATTTTGCCCATCAACCGAGATAGATATAGGTAAAGAAATCTGAAACATAAATTTCCCAATAGATGGTGCTGGCTATAAGTTTAAGAACTGTAAGACCGCTTATGCAGAGCCATCAGGTCCCTCTAACGAAGCTGACGAAGATTTTTTCAACACAACAACCCAAGTTGTTGGCACACTGGTATATTTGTCTATACCTGGCCAGATAGAATTGCTCTTATCCTCGGATTCTCCACTAGCGAGTCTAACCTAGTCGTTCGAGGCCACTTCCGGCTTAAAATTAGAAAACCGCAGATATTTGGGCAAAACGATAGCACGCTATTTCGTAGAACAAACTCATAAAAACGAGGTTGAACAATTTGTTCCCGCAAATTTGGCATACAACATTAGAAGGTTTTATGAAAAATGCATTCATTTTTATAAAAAGACATATGTAATTCCTAATGTAACATAATACTTTGGATTTATGGTAATGAACGTAGGATGTTTGGAAGGTCCAAATGGCATATTCGAAATCCAAAACCTAGAGAAGTTACAATCCATATTTATTGCCCGTTTGTTCTTTAGAATAGCGTTCCATCATTTTGTCAAAATGTCTTCAATCTTCTAAATCTGAGCCGAAAATTGTCTCAAAGAATTAGACTAGACTCACTTATGAAGAATTCGAGGTCAAAGATAATTTTGTCCGGCATGCCCGTCCGTAAACACTCCAACTTTCGAACATAGCTAGAGATGTTCAGAATGGGTTATGGGCATAAATATCACGTCAAAATCGATCCAACTGTTTTCGAAATAATGACCATTTGAATTTTTTCTCTATTTTCCGTAACGTTATCGAAAGTACAGAACTGATATTTGATGTTTGGTTGTAGAATGATAACGAAACCGTTTGTGCAACATTTTGTGAGGATCGTATAAATAGAAGATTAAAAAAATTTTTTTGTGAAGAGAGCAGCGTTGAACGCTAACGAAACTATTGTTTAAACAATAGCTCTAGCACCAGGTTTTAATTTAAAATAACGACAATTAGCTTAATGCAAAATTTCGTGAGCTCTTGACTTCACGTCAGGGCTTTTCTGGAATTTTATTCTAGTTTTCCCGAACACAGAAAGATGATAATTTTTTATAATCTACAACCAGATTTATTCAAAAGCATATACAGGATGGGAAAGAAAGTCGGAAACATAGGAAATTCAGTGTTAATCAAGAATGCAGTGGAGCAGTGGAAGAATCAAAACCTCAGTGCGATGCGATGACGAACAAACGACTGTTCTCTCCCAATGGTAGTGTGGAGTGAAAGCAGACTGCACAACCTTTCGATCGAAGCATCAACAATGCTTTGTCATTGAGAGAACAATCATTTATTCGTCATCTAATCGCGCTGAAGTTTTGATTCTTCCACTGCTTCACTGAATTCTTGATTATATCTCTGACTAACACAGACCATATATTTACTTACGTATTTTATGCCATAAAATAGAGCTGCATTAAAACAGAACAGCCAGAAATCCAAAATTAGAATTAGAACCAGTACATGAGCGCTAATAATTTCTACATCTCCAAATAAAACATAATAAAGGCCCGACTTTGATATCAGGGCTAATAATCCAATCATTATTGTTATAATCTGAAAAAAATGAAAATATTAACTGCTTGTGTAGAATAGTTTTTTCCCTAACGCTTTCCTTATAAGTTAGGACTAACATTTTTGTTACTAGCGTTTGAAGGATTCACCCTAAAATATCATTGGTAAGTTTTATTAAACAACATTCATATGTACAGGGTTTAAAGAACGTGCGAATAACATTGAAATACATGATATACTTGAAAGTCGGGGGGAGGACCTCGTGGGGACCGTCTCTAAAATTGACAGTTTTTTGAAGCAGTCTGTTTGAACCAGACATGATTGATAGTGTGTTCAGAGTGCCATCTCGGTAGCCAAAAAATATAATTGTTACATTTATGTCCAAACTGAATCGCGACAGATTTCTAGAAGCAGCAAAAAAAGCTCGTAAAAATGATGAAAATTATTATGGTTTTAAAACCAATGCTATACCGAAGAAATTTGTAGCGACCACCTTCTTCGGTCCAAAATTAAGAGGTGGAAGCTTCCCCACAACACCGCATTTCCTTCGGGAGCTTCAAATTCTTCATAAATGAACATTTGTCGTTTGACACCAAAATTCTTTTTAAGAACACACGTGAAGCTGCCAAAGCTAATAATTTTAAGTTTGTTTGGGTGCAAAATGGAAACATTTTGGTTAGAAAAACAGAATTTTCAAATATACTCCAAATAAATGACAATAATGATCTGGAAAAACACCAGAAAGGATCGGTATAGGAAGATCGACTTATTTTTCAATGAGTTATTTTTTTTATATAATGACCTCAGTTTATTATATCAAAACTGCAGGGGACTGCGCACAAAGCTCCACAGCTTGTATACAAATATTGCGGCATCTCAGCCGGAAACCATCGTGGCTTAACAGCTCAGTTTATGACTCTGAGTTAATGAATCTCACTGACTACAGTGTGTTCAGACGTAATCGGGAATCTAGTGCCAGTCAAAAGGTAGAAGGAAGCGGAGTTCTAATCGGTGCGCGGGATAAGTTGAGTCCAACACACTAACGGCCAGTTTCATAAACAACATCAAAAGGCTCCTTTATGATAAAGTCCCTTTATGAAAAAGGATCCTTTAAATGGGAGCATCAGTTTCATAAACGCACATCGACCGTCCTTTACTTAAAGCTTCCTTTAATGCGCCGGTAATATGTTTCCGACTGTTGGCTATCCTGAGAACTAGTGATTTTACGAATGTGATATTCTGTAAAAATTGTGAGTTATGCGTTGGAACTTGTAAAAAGAAAAAGAGAAGAAGCATAAATCGATCTTTCCATAAACATGGTTATGTGCAGAAGACAGTATATTGAAATTTATATCATTATTACGTGCGAATTGTTATATTTTATTACGTGGGTTATATGAATGTATATGGAAGAAAAGAGAAAAAAAGTATTACTTTAAAACCTGAGGAGAAACTATACCTCTTGGAATTGATTGAAAAAGAGAATTTTAATATTATAGGATAAAGTCTGGCAGAGAATAGAAACTGCTTTCAATGCAACAGTTCTCCATTGGAGAAATGGGGACCAGCTCAAATCCAAATATGACAATATAAAAACTAAAACTAGAAGGTGGTAGCTGCTCAACGCAGTCATATTGACTGGTGGTGGGGCTCCATTGAAATTGAGGGAGCCAATTTCCAAACAGTTGGGACCAACTGTTACGAATCCACTTGCCGAAGCGAAAGAGATGTATTATAAAAAAACAGCTCTAGTAGAAGCTCAGATAGTGGCTATCAAGGAGGAGAATAGAAGAAAAGAAGAGGAGCATTCAAAGCTTAAAATATTAGCAATGCAAATTATGGAGATGAAGAGCAAATTAAATAATAATAATTAAATCTTTTTTATTTTGAATGCACTTTCTGGAAAAAGCGGTATTAGAATTCTATCAGCATTGCTGCAGACTATGAAGTCCCCTCAAATTTGAATTAAGAACGGAAATTTCAATAACACATAATATTTTTATTTCGTTATTCTCACTTGAAACTTTTTCAGATGTTACCTAAAGTAAAACAATGAATCAGAAATACAAACATAGAAGCCTATCTAAATACATACCTTGTAAAATCTTATAAAAATTATATGAAATCTTGTCATTTTGAAGATACAAATTGAATATGAAGAATAGTTCCACAAGTGACAAGCAAATTTATTTTCAATTATCACACAAATATGAATTTTAAATTAGCAAAATGTTTATTAATAATAGACTCGCTTGACAAGCTGCATTAATATTAGTTGAATTTGTTTGAAAGTCCTCTTCCTCCTGCAATCATTCATTTGGAAATATTTCGTTCATATCTACATATTTTGCAAAACAGCGGTAGCAACAATAATTGCCCTTATGGTCAATTCCTTTAGAAAGTATAGGAAAATGACGTTTCCAAACTCCATACTTTCTCTCCACCACATTTCTAGTTCGTCATATCTAAAGAATCGATCCTAGTTTGTGTCGGTTCATGGTTTCATGTCGGCCAAGTTCGCTTCCACGTTTGGTGTCCTCAGGGTTCTTACTGGGGACCGCTTCTATTTTTGATTTATATCAACTCAATCAAAAAGTGCTTCAAATTAGCAAAGTTCTTGTTATTTGCTGATGATCTTTAGGTATACATCCGTGTTGACACGGTGGAAGATTGTCAGTTGCTCCAGTCCGACTTATGCAGATCTTCTGAATTCTGCCGCTGCAATGATCTGTTCTTGAATACTGTGGAATGTTCGCATATAACATTTACCCGCAGGAAAATCCCTATTGCGTTTACTTACCATTTAGATAATGAGTTTCTATCAACATCAGAGCAAGTAAAGGACCTTGGCATAATTTTGGACTCCAAGCTTTCTATGGGTCAGCATGTTGACTCTATATCACCGGCGGCTTCGCGCATGTTAGGTTTTGTAATGAGACGGATACAATATTTCATGAATTCCAGAAATATTTTACCATCATATTATGCCTTTGTAGCGCCCAAGTTCACTTTCTCAAATCTGAAGCCCTTACTACAAAACATATGTAAATCGAATAGAATCGATACAAAATAGATTTTTGCAACAAATATGTTCGAGGTTTTTCTTTGATTATAATCACTACTATGCACTTGCTAGGGGTAGATTTTCTGTGATGTTTGTGGAGCATAGGATGTTCTGTTCCTGTAAAAAATTTTGTAGGATTTTATCCAGTGTCCTGAATTGTTGTCTAAGATAAAAATTAACGTTCAGACAAGAAATCTAAGAAATACTGAAATACTTCATAATCCGTTCAAGGGAACGAATTGCTCCATGAATTCTCCACTAGCCAAAGTCATGCGATAATTGTTCGGGCGTTTTGGACATTTTTACCTTGGGTAGGTGGCGAAGCGTGTTTTGAGAAATTAGTTTTTTGGGAATCTTAGTTCATATTAATTATTATTAAAAAATTTTTTTTTTGTTTATTGAAATTCTGTTATGTGTATATGTATTTTTTGTGGTATATTAGATTGTCAATAGTGTTTAGATTTTAGTTCAATTGTAGTAAATATATCCAAGTTGTATTTTTTCAATGTATTTGTGGATAACATTTATGGGTTTCATCCCGTTGTATCCCAGTTGTTTCAATAAATAAATAAATAAATAAATGAATAAATAAATAAATAAATTTATGCAGCAATTGCTTGAATTGTTTTATTACATATTTTGACAAAATTTATTTTGAATCTTACCTATATGAAATAATTTCAAATTTGAGTAAATATTTTTATATGATAAGAAGTGTGAGCTTTATTTCGGAATAAATATCCGCCATATAAATTAATTCACTCATAATTTTTTTATATATGGTTACAAACTGAACTTAAAAACTTGACGTACTGAAAGAAGACCATTTAATAAACTGAAAACAAATAACATTTCTATAACTATGATTCAAATGAGTTAGCGAGCGAAGGTATGAATAAAAGCTAGTCAATAGATAACCGAAAACAACTTACAAATGTTATAAAGCACACAATAAAACTCCACCATTTTTCCCGTTTGTAATTGAAAAATTTCCTCATTCTTTTAGATAATGGTGGTCGTTCAGTGGGCAAATCGGCACTCACAGTGGATTCTCTACGACTAAAAAAAGAATCCATTTTCATCATTATTTGAACAGATTTATTGACAAAAATGTCTCTCAAACTGCCAAGATATTGTCAAATTCATATTGTCATTTTTCAAAAAATAATCGATAGTAGGAAAATATTTATAAATTATTTTTGCGCTTTTTCCCAAACGAAATGAAAAATCTATATAATTAATGACATGATATGGAGACCTTTAATTCATTGGCATATTAATAATAATATTTCAGTGATTTGTAACATAGAAACCGAATTTTTATTGAACCAATCAAGAATTCAAGGGAATTATTCACAAAGAAAAAATACTTCATTTGATGCTGCAAGTTTCGAGTGCAGAAATTGTCCTAGATCTTCACAGAAGATCTAGGAGTATCAGGATAATAATTATAATAAATAAAAAAAATGATAACAAGAAAGGGAAACAAGAAACGTCACTTAGTTGATTGAAACTAATATTTATTAATTTTCAATGGTTCGTAAGGACACAGAGTAAGCTAAATAACACTCCGAGTATAAATAAAAGAAATAATATCTTATTTTATACTCATGAGTTTGCGGCGACGTGCCCGCTCCTTTCCCAGAATTCCGCTCTGCTCTGCTACAACTTCCCGGCTTATCATATAGAGGACGTGACCACTTTTCGATAGTACTTAGTTCACCGTTCTCGTCGCCTTCAAGTTGGGCAGAGTATAAACGTTCGACAACCGGCGTTCGAACGTGGAACAAGGTCATAGGCCGTCATTGGCAAACTTACACCTCATCGCCAATCTGAAGAGTTCGGGGATCGCACCCTAAATAGCTTCAAGTAGGTGAGTAAATATCTTATATAGGATATCATACTTACAAAGTGGAGGGAATTACAGCCAGTGCTCAAACCTTAACCATTACTTCTTTTAACCAGGGCTACAACTTTCTGCTAAAAGGATGGACAGGAAGGGATTTCGATGGACAGAAAGAGCGATAATGTTCTATTTACATATTGGATGGAGTAGTCCGTTACTTTGTGATAGTTCATTTTAATGGAATGCAATAAGGAATTACTTTGTTTTCTATCACTTTTTATTATAACTGATATACAGTGACTCGAGTTTCGTAGTGATTACTACATTTTCAAACTGAATGAACAAATTAGATCTCAACTATTATATATGGGGATTGTAGGCTTCGGCAGAGCTTCGAAGAGAGGGGTTTTCCAAAGTTCCGTCTGTTCGTTAAGGAGTTTTATTATTGGTACGTGCTTTTTATATTTTTCAATTTCTATGGATTCCAGGATGTCAAGTTTTTTCCCTTTCGCTTCCACGTGCAAGATAACAAGGTTGTTCAATTCTGGGAACGTGTGATCTGTAGTGAAGAAATGGTTCGCAAAATTGGAATTATGTCCGGTTCCTAGGAACCGGACATCCTGGAATCCATAGAAATTGAAAAATATAAAAAGCACGTACCAATAATAAAACTACTTAACGAACAGACGGAACTTTGGAAAACCCCTCTCTTCGAAGCTCTGCCGAAGCCTACAATCCCCATATATAATAGTTGAGATCTAATTTGTTCATTCAGTTTGAAAATGTAGTAAACACTACGAAACTCGAGTCACTGTATATCAGTTATAATAAAAAGTGATAGAAAACAAAGTAATTCCTTATTTCATTCTGTTCTATTTACAGGTTACACTGAAGAATGACATAACATAACTTGAGCCGATCGACAGTTAAACTACCCAGATTACTGTATCTGACTTCATCATTTTGCCTATACTATAGTTAAAATTAAATAGTTCAAAGGTTGAGTAGTTCCAATAGTAACATTAGTAAGCAAATAACCTAATTTTCAGCTTGTTAATCTTATCTTTCTTAGGAAGTTGTGTATTAAATATTTTCGAAATACAGTCATAGATTACGGCTAGAAATTCCAACTTCTGTTATCCCTAAACACAGTTTTGTAAGAAAAGTTTCAGATTAATATTTTATCTTATGCAATAATGGTAACTTAGCGGATATCTCTTTTAAAACACGAAATTATTATTGTATGCATCACAGTGTAAGTCTTCTGTTCATACTATTTATATCATATTAGAGATTTTTATGAACTATTTTTTCAGTAATTATACATCTGTTGTACTTAAAATGGAACCTAGGAGACGATTCACTGTGCAAGATATCCATAAGTTTAGCTTAGGTAGTTTTTATTGCCTGGTAAATGATCGTTGTAACGAGGAATTCCAAACTTTTCTGAAAATCACCAGAAGAACTTCTCATATGCCTACTTTGCAGTTATTCAATAAAGCCAGGACTTCAAATGAATATAGAGAAGAGGATTTCAGTGACTTATTGGATGGAGTAGATGAGTTCAATGTTTACGAGTTGAATAGATTTAACACTGATGAACAAAAGTTGAAGAATATAACTATGCAGTGTAGTACTATATTAGACAAGAATGTCTATAATCCGTTCATCACATTCTTAAAGAATATGAGGCAGTGATACTAGTTAGAAAAGTTATTATTGTGGGGCGGTTTTCTTAATGCACTCTATAGGTGAATGTTGTACCCATTTAGGTGTAATTCATACAACAGGGATTTGTTTCACAGATACTTTCCTCCTATAAATTATATTTAAATTAAAGGGTAACTCACAGATTCATGATCATAATCCATCCAATTGCATGAAATTTAAGTTTGTTATGATTTTAGAGAATTTACTCTGCATTTGTTTTTAATTAAGTTGGTTTATTTGTTATAGATAATGCAAATATTAAATATTATGTCCATTGAATTGTTGTCATTAACATTTTCAAAGAACCATCTGACTATAGATAAGAGTTGGTCACTTAGTGAATGATTATATTAGCTGAATCTACTGTTTGGAACTAAATGGGAGAGTCGATTCACAAACTGAAAGTATCATACTCTCTATTTTCAAACTGAGAATGAACAATATACAAATAGGTAATTAGTTTCATTAATGTATTTTCTCATTATGAGCAAATTTCACCTTGTTGTAACTGAAAGAATGCATCAATGTAGTGCTTTGGATCACCCCATATTCCTCAACTTCATTTCATCGTAGTCTCTGGGTGATTTGATTTGAATAACTTGAATCATTGTTCTTACTCCTATAGTTTTTTGGTCGTCAATATTTCAGTCCTCTTTGTTAGAATTTCATGATTCATTATCTATTTTCACTAGTATCTTTCCTACACTCATTCATAGTTCTCAATATTCAGTAGTGAATATTGACAATTGGAAGCGGATTATTACATTTTGTACTCTGCATATATTAAATGTCATCAGCAAAAAGTTTTATTCGGTATCATTTAGAAAATACACAAATGATTCAAAAGTGAAATGGTATGCTAGTTCTTTTTAACAATCAAAGGCATCAAATATGGCTGACATTTGAAATCCATTCTTCACAATTGAGGAAAAGAGACTGGGTGAAAACATCAATACTGGATATATCAGGAGTAGAAATAAATTCACGTGGTTTTCCATTCTTTGATAATTTCCATCATAATTACATCTAAGCGGCCTGGTCGTCCCCTTTTGTTGTATGTGTATATATAAGTTGGGAGCTGTGTTGAACAACTTGCCTTATCAAACTTTTTTGTGTAAGTTCGATGAGTGCCACTGATCTTCAGTCTTTCAGACACAACTGAGCGGGTGATCAATTTATATGAAGGAACTTCCTTATAAAGCTTCTCATAAGTGGCCTTATCGAAGAGCACCTGATTATTAAGCTTGTCACGGACTTTTCCTTTAGACCACTTCTTCTTTTTGGCTTTTCCTCCACCGGACCCTTCGTTCTTCTTCTGGGTCTTTTGTGGTTGCTTGGAACTGCTTTTGGTATCCTTCTTGGGTGGGGCATGGTTAAACACTTTCAACATCTTCATTTTGAAGTGTTATCATTAGGCTTTTCTTTTCAGTATCTGTCATTTTGCAGAAGTCTAAATAAACAAGGTTTCTGTTTGCTCTGAAAATGTCAACTTTTGAACCGAATAATGTGTTTTTGCAGGGAGTTTTACTTCAATATGAGGAAAAGGGCTGCCGAAAGTTCTTATCATCATATTTTAGTGGATATTTATGGTGACCATGCTCTAGCTGAATGAACATATTAGAAGTGGTTTGTCCCATTTAAAAGTGGCAATTTTGATTTGAAAGATGAAAAACGACCCAGAGGGACACCAAAGTTTAAGAATGAAGAGTTAGAGGTAAGGCTTGATGAAAATCCATCAAAAACACAAGAGGAACTCGCAAAACTACTTGCGAGTCACACAACCAACCATCTGTTATTGTTAAAAAACAATGAGATCCGAAAAGCAGGAATTTGGATGGTGTATGAACTAAAGCCAAGAGACATTGAAGGTCGTTTTTCAAGTGTGAACAACTGCTCCAACAGCAAAAAAGAAGAGGGTTTTTGCATTGAATTGTGACTGGCGACGGAAAGTGGGTCCATTATGATAATCTAGGGCCACCTATGGATGTCTCATCTTCAACTGTCAAGCCAAATATTCATGGTGAAAACATCATGCATCATTATCCGTTCAGTTTGGTTGAAAGTCTATAATAGATTTTATGAAATTTATGAATGAGTTTAACTCTATGACATCCTAGGAAAAAGCAGTTTCAAATAGCTCACTCATTTCTGCATATAATGATATCTGTAATGAAGTACCTAGAAGTATTTTAACATAGGAGTATTTATATCACAATAGATGGCTTGACATCTACCAGTAATGATAATTATGATGCAATCACTGTTCACTATATTGATGACATTGAAGTCACATTTATTATGCTCATGGGAGAACAGGATTCTGAAAATATTGCATTTGAAATAATTGTAGAGTTAACTAGGTATAAAATTCAGGATAAAATAGTTACATGCAAAACTGACGATGTCCAAAAATGGTTTAAACATTACATTCAAATAAGTGGAGGCATGCTCGTTATTTTGCAGATACATTAAACTTAATATTTCAAAATAGTTTATCACAAATATATATGATATGCAAAAAATCAATTGCTGAATTTTCCAAAAAGAAGCCTAGAGGACAAACTACAACATTATCAGAAACACCTCAATTTTCCTATTCTCATGAGACAAAGTTGCTCTACACCTTGGAATTCTACTATGTACATGTTACAACACGCTGCAGAACCCCATTGAAATTTTGATTCCTGAGTCTGTTCTACATTTGACAAATAAAAAAGCATTGTATTCATATGGAAAAGGTGATCAGTCAAATGTTCTTTCAATGTTAGTTGTTGTATATAATGACAAAAATTCAGATTCTTTAAAAAAATATAGAACTTTGGACATTTTTTTCGGAGGCAACACTAGGTATAGGATAAACATAAGTTGAATATTACATGGATTTTTGTCAATGTTTCAAGTATTAATCAGAATAATTCTCTAAAACCTGTACAAATTTTAATTTAGAAAATCTTTTAAAAGTTTTTGAATTTAAATTAAAATGTCTTAGAAACACTTTCTTTTTAAAAGACATATAGAATTATCGAACAAATGCATGGCTATCAATCAATAAAAGAATCAGAGGTTCCGGAGAGTTATTCTCATTAATATTTAAAACACTATTGGATCTTAGATACAAACAATAGGGGTTTAGAGGTACGGACCTAGATGAGATTTTTCAAATTCACAAGAGAATAATATCAAACTAATTGCTGCGAATAGACCCAAATTAACCTTAAGTGGAGCATATGAAACAAAAAGATCAATAATTTTTTGGAACAAATTTGATAAAGCAGTTCAGGACATGCAGCAGCCATTTGATTATTGATCAGTGAGTATTGTAGAAATGAATAAATGGATAGTTTCACTACCCTTTCTTCACAGGGCAGATGTTCTCTATTTATTTCCAATTGATGAGGAGGCGTTTATGCATTATGGCCAATAAAATAAACCAACAAATATAAGAAAGTCATTAAAATTAATAAATAAATATTTAAAGGAGACAAAATTTTGTTTCTGATCTTACCTTTAAGGACACCAATTGCCTTTTAAAAACATGAACAAAACTTAAGGACTTCTCACAGGATATAATTTATTTGAAATATTTCATATATTAAATATATTATCTAGGACCGAAGAAGAGATTACCTAGAATTATATTTGTTTTTTGAAGATATAGTGCATGTTTTGAGAGATTTCTGAATTAACTTATTCGAATATTTAAATATATTAAAAATTTCAAATAAATTATATTCTGTGAGAAGTCCTTAAGTTGTGTTCATTTTTTTAAAGGGCAATTGGTGTTCTTAAACAAAATTTTGTCTCCTTTGAATATTTATTTATTAATTTTAATGACTTTCTTATATCCGTTGGTTTATTTATTCCATTTGACATTATATATTGAGTTTTGATTATATACGTCTATTAAACGTAAGCGTTGCTTATTTTAGACATTAATTCTAAAAGTTTTTTGAATAAAATTTTTTTGAAATTAAAATTGTAGAAGACTAACAGATTTAATCTGTTTTGATATTCAAATTTCATTATGGCCAAATTGTTCCTTGTAAACGTATATTTTCTAAACAAGCACAGATAGTGACTGAATGTTGGACAAGATTAAGTAGTATCAAAAAATCACATTTTTAAATGCTAATCTGTGAGGTAGACGTAGAAGTTAACTACTTTTACATATATACAAGGAGACCACCGACCTAGGCTATGTTAAAGACTTCTCTTTACGAAAATTTAGTAAGTTAACAGCTACTACATAACAGATTCGAAATTTTGCTCAGGATGTTGCATTTTTCGGATAATGGAAATGATAAACTGCGAAAGATAAAACTGTTGTTGAATCTACTCCAGAGTAATTTTCAAGAAGTATATACAATAGGCGATGAAATGTTTATAGCTAAAAGTATGGTGCCATGGCATTTTATATCAGGAAAAAGACATAAATATGGTGTTAAACTTTTCAAGATAAGTTCACTTGATGATCACCTGGAAATTTCATATTTACTGTGGTAAATCTGAGGGTTATGGTACTGGATTAGCTGAAAATGTAGTAATGAAATTATGTAAATGGGCTTTCAGAAAAATACTGCATTTTATACATAGGTAATTTCTGTACTAGTATTCCAAAACTTTACTCTTGAAAAAACGCATCTAGTTGTTATTTAGTTAGTTATTCCCTAAAAGTACTGAACTGTTAACTGAATATCGATGAATTTTATGGACTAGAATCTGAGGATGAAACAGTTGTAACTAAATGGAAACCTAAAAAATTAAGAGGTTCTTATGCTGTTACTTTTCATAATTAAGAAAAGATTGCTGCAACTACCAAAAAATATAGACCAACTTTGCTGAAAGAAAAACCAACTTGTTTTTGATTATAAGAATGAAAAATTAGAATTGACACATCAAATCAATTGTTTTCATACTGCACATCTATAAGAGAAGGCACTAAGTGGTATTGTAAAGTAGCATTTTAATTATCGAACAGAGTTGCTATTGTTAACGCTGACATTATTTATAAATAGAGCATCAATTAAAAAATATCAATTACAGCGTTTCGTGAAAGAATATGCAGAAACTTATTGGTGATGGAAAACAGTGAACTAAGTAAGACGGTAAAAGTCAAGTAGTTGCTCAAAAAGAGAAACGATGGGGATACAAAAGACCGCCGCAATTATATTGCCTGCTATGAAGAATTAGTTAAAGCGTTTCCTAGAGCAGAGGCAAGAAGTAAAGTGAAGATTCAATTTGATTGTCGACATGTAAAATGTGTTACACTTCGTTATTAAGATATCTCATGACTAGTACTAAGATTTCTGGAGCACATCATATAATGAAACCTTAGGTAAAACAAAGTGGGGGTTGTCTTCTTGTAATAGTTCACAAAGTGTTAGCTTTGGACTACTTCAGAATTCTCTAGATAAGGCAAACGTAAGACGACTAAATCGAGCACAGTATGTTCTTGTGCGAGCTGCACGATTTTGCTGAAATCCACAACTTATGCAATTCTCTTTAAAACTACCCAAAGTCCTCCCTCGTAGATGGTTAGCTTTCAAATACCATATCATATGTACATACTCTTTAGGACTGAAAATCATTCTATTCTCAAGGTAATAAATTAGTACGAAGATATCTAACGCTTACGGCTACGAACTACCACCCCTTCTTCAGGGATTTTCAGACTTGTCACCTAGGAACAATGCAAAATATGCAGATCACTTCAGTTAATGTTTTTAATTCAAGTCTGCTTGAACATGCAGTCTCAAACCCTCTAGGTTTTACTACTCTGATAACAGCGAACTTTCTGCAACCTTTCCTTCTCCTTACAGATGCTTTATTCTCCAGAGATGGGAACTCTGTGGAGTACGGAATCTTTTGTCCCTCCCGCACGCATTCTGGTTTTGGTGCATTTTTCAAATGACTAGTAAATATTTACTGCAGAGATGTAAGCTGTCGGTAATGCTATTGCACTCGCTCTGGAATACAACTTGTCAATGGTTCTCATTGTATCTAAAACTCCTTCAATGTCATACGAGCCCTTAAGGCTCGAAGGTTTGATTATAATGCATACAGGATCATGTTAAGATTCTGTTTTTTTTTGTATACAGTTTTCATTGCAAGACTCTTGATAAAAAGCTTTTGAGTGCATAGGTAGACATAAGAAAGGCCCACTAAACTGAAGCTCTGAAGGAATGCGACGTTGCGTTCTGAGCATGCGCACCTGAACTCTTCAGACAGGCGTGGTGCGCATGTCTGCCTGTGACACAGGTATCTTATGTTCCTGTCGGACGCTCTGTACTTCACCCTACTTGAACCGGACGAGGACGATGAGCTCGGCACTCAGAAAGTGGTAGCGTCATCTATGGAATACGACGGGAAGCTGAAGCAGAGTTCTGCGGAGAAGACCTAGAGACTTGAAATTTACAGGGTGAGTTTGAAGTCTGCATATATCAATGAATGTCAACAATGGAGAAAATCGGGACAAGAGTTATTCTCATTTGAAGTACAAATCTGAACGAATTGAAACAGTATTCTGATGTGAAACAACAATACGAAGACTCATGCATAATTTCTTGAAGATGAATTAAGATAATTTTGTGAACTTTTTTCCTACATACATCTTACATACATGAAGATCGAAGTATAAGTATAGAGCCTTTTAACCATAGACGTATTAAATAGGATAATAAGTCTATGCTTTTAACCATGTAATTTTTATTTGCATGACATTTTCCGTTTCTCCAGGAGAACACCGGTAAAATTGCAAAAAATTACGTATATTTGACTTTCAGCTGACAAAACATGAAATACTGTATTATTATTCATCACATGTTGCTTCCTTATGAAGTAATTCCCATATTTGAAATTTTCGGAAGAGATCGACTGCGTGCAAAGATTTCAGCTTCATATCAGTGCTTTTCGCCATTTTTTTATGTGTGTACCAGTAGCATCAAATTTGGCAACCAGTTGCAAAACTTGTACACCGGATATACTTTTTCAGGTTTCCTTTCTTTAAATAAAATCGTTGTCACTCACAATCGTACAGTCGTAAGTTCTAAAAAACAATTTTATAATTTTTTTCTTTGCTCCATGAAGTATGCCATCTTAATCTAACTAAAAATTATAGATCCATTTAACAAGATTGTAACGTACTAAAAATTCACGATAAACTCATTATTTATTGCGTGAACCAAATTTACGTCGTAGCAAAAGAGGCAAAGTAACAAGGGCAAATCTTTTTCCAAAAAACGTCGATTTGAGTGGGCAGTCGGTAAACCGAGCAAAAAGAAAGGACCAATCAAATAATATCTCAGACGTTCAATGAAAACTGCTTCTGGAAATGAGTTCCTACAATGTCACAAGCATTCTCTTCAGCCCATATGTGTTCATTGTGAAAATTAATTAACGAAGTTCTTGAGAAAAGGCTTTATCACAGAAAAAGTATTTGTAATCGAAATGAAGATAGTACTACTGAAAAAAATGTAAACTTGGGGCAAAATCTCGAGGTAGGAGCAACTGTACTCATTGGATGTGATAGGGAAATAGCAAGATCACGCAGTACAGGCCGAACAACTTGATGAGTGATATTTAAATTGATACTTATTTTTCTTGTACTAGTTCCTGGAAAACTCTCTATTTACTATAAAACTGCCTCTTGGTGGTTTATCTGCATTAATTTTTTGATTGAAAAAGATCCAATTTTCGAAAGACGCCGTATTAGAGAATACATGATAACCACTCAATTCGAATATGGTCCCATCACGTCGAGGCCACCAATGAAGCTCTGAGGTGAATGGGGTCCTTATGAGGGAGCTTCTACCTCTCAATTCGGAGGCGGCGTTTCGTTCCGAACTTGCGCACCTGAACCCATCAGATAGGTGTGGTTCGCAAGGCTGCCTATGACGCCATGACGATGTTCTACGTCGGGACGTCTGTTGTCGAAATGCTCGCACTCTGCTCAACTTGAAGCCGGCAAGGACGGTATTCGAAAAGTAGTAGCGTCCTCTATGGAATACGCCGAAAAGCTAAAGTAGAGCAAAGCAGAGTTCTGTGGAAAGATCAAAGGGCACGTCGCCAGGAAAATTTAAACGGAATATTCGATGGGTCTTTCAATTTTCAACGAAACCATTTGCAATTTTTTCGTTGAGTGCTTTTCATCATGTATCGAAAATACTTGGAAAAAATTGTTTTTACTCATACAGAATATCCCAACGCAAACATGTCACATTTTTCAACTAGACACACAACATCATCTCCTCAGCGTCCAAAGTTGACTAACGCCTTAGTTTTAAAGCAGAAAATTCAGATGTAGTAACATAATTTCTAATCTGGGTATGGATACATGTATTTTTACACTTTGGGAACAATAAGATCACCTGAAAAAATTAGTGCACCATATTATATTTCAATTATTTCGGAAAATTGACCCTTCCTACAAGCCGTATAAAAAGCATTGCATTTCTTAAACAGAATGAAAAAATATTTTGTTTAGAAATTGGTCCTCATAATTCATATTCCTCAAAGGAATTTCTAATACGCCGTTGAATAAAACAATAATTTATTTTTTCTCGATGTCACATTAATTATTATTAATGTTTTCACAAATTAATCATTACAAATGTTTGCACAAATTCACATGTCGGCTGATAAATTCTAGGTTTAATGGAGAATTTTTTCTATCAAATTGGACTTGGTTCATCAACATAGTCTCCTTAAATAGCGAATTATTCGAGTGCTTCTCTTACCTTTCAATACCTTTTTTGAAGCAGGACTCGTCTTTGGCCTCCAAATGGGCGTTTGTTTTGACGATCACTTTATCATTCGAAACAAATCTTTTCCGACGAGCATTTTTGTAGTTCTGCAAACAGGTAAGAGTAATTGAGGGAAAATCTAGAGAATAAGGGAGGGGTGCAGAAGCAATTCGAAGTGGAATTCATGCAATTTTGCCACCGTATCCAACGACTTACGACACGGTGCATTGTCTTAATGAAAATCACTTTGTTCCATATGATGCTGTTTCTTCAAAATTTCCTCGTTGAATCGATCCAGTCGGGTCATGTAGCGATCACTATTGACTAATGATAAACCAAATACCATACGCCGCCAAATTAAGACGCCATACCCTTATCAACAGTCTGATGCACTTTTGGCTGCTTAGGGTTAGGTAAACCAGCTGCATAGTAATAGATGCATTTTTCATCCATTGTCACATATCGGTCAAAAATCCTGTAGCTTGAACAACATCCAAAATCATCGACTCGTTGTTTTTGGTCCAGTGTTAGCAACCGCGACAATCATACAGGTGACCGAGAGAGAATTTCGGATAGAGTATTTAGAATATGTCACGGTGTACACCCACTATACCCGCCTGTGATTGTATCTGTCAATATTGAATCTACTCACCTAGGGACTCGGTAGTTTTACCAAAAGTAATAAAAATCGTTATTGTACCTATATCTCAAAACAGAAATCATTTAAATATTTTTTATTTGGTGTTACCAAATTTTAGACTAGTTGTTTATAAGCATTTGAAGAAGTTATTATGTAAAAAAGAAACGCGTCATGTGAGCAATTCACAATAATAAATAGAAATTACCATATATAATCAATATATATTATTTAATTAAAGTGTACAATAACCTAGTCCGACAATTCCTGAATAAATGCTTGCCTGGTTGATGTAGTAGAAGAAAATAGCGTGTTGAGTGGCCAACTATTTTTCCCAGATTTAGATCTAATTAATTTTTTCTCTGAGGACATTTTGAAATACGAATACATTCAGTAGAAAATTGCAGAATTGTATAAAATATTACATATTCTAACATTTGATATAACAGTCGAAATAGGTCATTGTATTACATCTTAGTAAATAAAATAAATAAATAATTAACTGTACTTAAGGCAATTGGCCTAAGTTCTTCAGCCCTTCGTGTATAAATTCTGTAAATTTTATAAAATATAGTGTTTAATTCTTCAGTAGTCGATGGGTTTTCATGAAATAAAAAAGTCATCAGTATTATTTATTAAAAGAATTTTGCACTACAAAGCTCACGCTAAATTTGAAAATGCTTAGAGCTTATAAATAATGTTCCACTTGATTAAATTTCAAAAACTGCATTGGTAGCTTTGGACGTTAGGGCATGAAGTTGAGGAAGTGGAATCGTCATAAAAAGACGTAACTTTCCAAACAAAAATTGACGTTTCGGAGAGTTTTGTAAACATTTATTATGAAACATGCCGCAGAGGGTGGAATGTTCTAGTTTACTTAAAAAAAACTGGGAAATATGAAAAACTTATTTCCGAATTGGTGAGTAGATCTTCTATCCAAACCCTTAGAAATTTACGTGGAAATTTCAATAGAAATAGAATGCCCTCACCCCAATTTGTAGATCAATTTGTAAAGTGTTCGTGGATCGTTATTTGATAATACAACCCGTTCACGTTCTCTTTCAGTAAGCAGACTTGAAAATAATGCTGCTGAAGCCCAGAATGTGGCATCCATCAACATCAACTCATCATGGTGCTCAAGAACTGAACATATCTCGTACTTCTCTGAGGAGAATTTTTAATGAAAACCTTGGTATGAAGGCTTACAAAGTTCAACTACTGCAAGAAGTGAAGCCTCGTGAACATCCGATGCGTTACCACTTTGCTGAATGGTCTAATGATCGCATGGCCGAAGATGAGCATTTTTCCAGAAAAATTATCTTTAGCCATGAAGCTTCAAGGACTATTTTTTGAGGGGATCCGTTAAGGGTAAGTGTTACGCTAACTATCCAGAAACGACACGAAATCGAAGTTGCCATTCATTGAGATTGAGCCCCAAACAATCTGCAATGTATTGAAAAATTGTATTGATATGTCAAGGTTCAGCCTTTCAAATAAACTTACAATTTGGAAGAAAAATTCATAAGTTTTTAGTGATAGCCGACAAAAATACAAATTTTGAATGGCTCACGCCTTATTAGAGGATCTAATTGAAATTCCTAAAATATTTACTCACTGATTGTCATTTATTTCACAAAATGTTGGTGTTCGGGTGGTAAATTACTGGAAATAACTAATACGGCGTATTTTTGCATATAGCGTATACGGAAGAAATTATTCTGTCAAACTTGGAACTGATTAAAAACTTCTAACCAGGAGTAGAAGTATGAAACCGGAATTTCCCTATTGATGGTTTAAACCGGAATTTCCCTATAGATGGTTCTTGCCATCAGTTTAGAGACTGTAGGACATCTCCCTCTAACAGCTGAAGATTTTCAACACCCAATAAGTTCCATTTAGCGGTATATTTTCTATGACCTTACATATGTCGAGTTTTGTGCTTATGAACTACGATTTGCGGGAAGCATTGGTTTTTTATTATCATTTGAAGAAAACTGCCGCAGAATCGCATCAAATGCCTATCGAAGCATACGGTAAACATGCTCTTGACAAAACACAGTGTGTCAAGAAAAAGATGGTCACATCTAGAATTACTATGAGCAAATATTATGAAATTTAGTAAGCCAGTTTTTTATACCTAATAATATCAGAATGAAAAAAATGACTGGAAAAAATCAAGAATGCATTCAAAGTAAATATTTTATTCAATAAACTTATTTATTAAAAAGATTCTAAAAAATCAGTGAATAAATAACTTAGCCCCAAAAAATATGTAGAAAATTCAGTCTTCGTCCTACATCCAATAATAATTTATACAAAAACATTTCAAAGCAGTAAATAAATAATTTCAAAATGATCAGGGCTCAATACTTATCTCTAAAGTTCCATATAAAAGTATGAAAAATGTTCTTATAAATTAATATTTCGGTACCAATAAATTATTTCGCTCTTAAAATAATAATAAAAATAACTGAAAATTATTGAAGACTAGCTCGTCACTTCGCCACGAAATATAAAGAATTATATAAACGAATAAGAGAAAGAAGGATCAACAGTTGAAATCGTCAGCTGCTGGCTCTTCTTCAGCCTCGAAATCCTCATCAGCGGTGGCTTCTTGATATTGTTGATATTCAGATACTAAATCGTTCATGTTGGATTCGGCTTCTGTGAATTCCATCTCATCCATACCTTCTCCTGTGTACCAATGCAAGAAAGCTTTCCTCCTGAACATAGCAGCGAATTGTTCGGATATTCTCTTGAAAAGTTCTTGGATAGCTGTGGTATTGCCAATGAATGTAGAAGACATTTTTAGACCAACTGGAGGAATGTCACAAACTGCCGTTTTCACGTTGTTCGGGATCCATTCAACGAAGTAACTGCTGTTCTTGTTTTGTACAGCCAACATTTGTTCGTCGACCTCCTTCATCGACATCCTTCCTCTGAAGACGGCTGCTACTGTCAAGTATCTGCCATGTCTTGGGTCACAAGCAGCCATCATGTTTCTCGCATCAAACATCTGTTGGGTGAGTTCTGGGACTGTAAGAGCTCTATATTGTTGATTACCTCGAGAAGTCAAAGGTGCGAAACCTGGCATGAAGAAGTGAAGACGTGGGAATGGAACCATGTTTACAGCAAGTTTTCTAAGATCAGCATTCAATTGGCCAGGGAATCTGAGGCAAGTGGTGACACCAGACATTGTTAAAGATACCAAGTGATTTAGATCGCCGTAACTTGGATTTGGTACCTTCAAAGTTCTGAAGCAGATATCGTAAAGAGCTTCATTGTCAATGCAATAAGTTTCATCGGTATTTTCTACAAGTTGATGAACGGAAAGTGTAGCATTGTACGGCTCTACAACAGTATCGGATACTTTAGGACTGGGCATAACAGAATATGTGTTCATAATTCGATCAGGGTATTCTTCCCGGATTTTTGATATCAAGAGAGTACCCATACCAGATCCGGTACCTCCTCCAAGCGAATGGGTGAGTTGAAAACCCTGCAAACAGTCACAGTTTTCAGCTTCCTTCCTCACAACATCCAGAACTGCATCAACCAACTCTGCACCTTCGGTGTAATGACCTTTGGCCCAATTGTTACCAGCCCCAGACTGCCCGAAAACGAAATTGTCTGGTCTGAAGAGCCTACCATATACGCCTGAACGAACTGAATCCATCGTGCCTGGTTCCAAATCCAAGAGAATTGCTCTCGGAACGTATTTTCCTCCATCGCTACGTGTGGCAACTGTAAAAGAAAAAATAATTATAGTTGTTTTTGTCCTTGGCTGAATAAGCTACATTTCAACAAGTTCTTTAATAGCGATCGATGCAGTTAACTATATATTATTAATGCTCAAGAGAATGATGATTAGCCAACCGTTAAGAAATAGAGATTAGATATTTTCAGACTTTTTGTTTCTATTAATTATGATATAATCATTTCAAGATCATTGAAAATGCTTTTTTATTTCAGAATAACAACTGTGGATACCCGGAATAAACGGAATCAGCATGTGAATAGAAGAAAGGTAACCAAAGATATCTCAGAATATTCGAACTTTAACCAATATTCCATTATTCTTATTTATGTATATCGCAAATCCTTCCATATTATAAATTCAAGTTACTCGGCGAGTTTTTTGTTAATCTGCCTGTATTGGTTATCTCAAATTATTATATGAATTTTGAAATGGTTTTCACTGATTTATATTTACGCAATGATTTATGAATATTTCGTGCCAACTGGCTGAGCTGTAATGATGTTGACAAAGTTAATGAAAAAGGATTTCTTAAGAGCTTTTCTATCGAACACTACTCAATTCATTCAAGTTATATGAAGAAATTGGTCTTAGCGACTAAGTTTTAACAAAGTTAAAATTTTCCTTGTGCATTTGTACCAGGGCTGCGTTTAGCGAAATTACCTCCACAAAAGTTTCAAATGATAATTCAATCCTACAAGTGAAAATATTCCTGGTCAATTTCAATTTCAAGCATTCGCTCAGTTTCCAAAAAGCATAAGAGCAGTACTTTCTTATATAACTTCGTCTAGCGTTATATTATCCAAGGCTTTAATTCCAATTATCCAAAGCTTTAATTTCAATTATCTAAACAGAAACGAAATTTCTTGATGAATATTCAATTAAAGATGGCTTTAAACTCATAGACAAAATTGGAAATATTAAATAACCCAAAAATTCTCAATTCATTTAATTTGATTATGGAATTTATTTCTCAGTATTTCACTTAGAGAAACAATAAATATAATTGAGAAACTTTTGATTAAAAATAACAGTGATGCAATAACAAAAATGATATTTCAAAAATAGTCTAGAATATGCCTAGTACAGAAATATTCTCAATATAATGATACTATTTACAGTTCAGATGAAGTTTTAATAATGGGAAATATAAGAAGTCCGATATTAGCAGAAAATTTTATGGATAATTTAGAAAGAGAAATGAACTTGAATTCCTTTACCAAACAGTTAATTCACTTTTGGGAAAGAAAAGAACTGTAGTATTAATTTCCTCCTTGATCTCAAAATTTTGAGCTACAATGAATATATATATATATATATATATATATATATATATATCACAGTATGATCCAAAGATTGGTTAACGTACCTATGAATCGCGATTACTTTTTTATAGAATTGAATATTTCAATTTGCATCCAATACCGGCTATCGTTCAATTATAATTGACATGAATTTTGAACAAAAAAAGATTTATATTCCTTACGTAAATAGAATATCGTATGATATTAGCAAGTATTTAAGAATAAAGTTTCACTCGAATGTAGCTTTTAGAATAGTTAATAATTTAGGAATTCACATGAAAAATACCAAGAAGAAAACAAAGACAATAAATCTGGAGTCACTAGCAATGATTATCCTATGGTGTAGATATGTCAAGCATGTAGATCCTTTGAGAAAATAATTCACGAACACCGGAGAATTTATAAGTCAGACATCTCACACTCAACATATACCAGTCATTCGAAAGAATGCTTAAGCTTAAGGTACTTTTTTACTCAAATTTCATCAGAAATTTACGGATTTGAAAAAAATATGTTAAAAATTAAATTACAATCCATTTCTTCATACGCATTAATATTTTTCTTCGACATGCGATTTTCTATCTAATCAAAAATTCTCTGAAAAATCTGAAGAATTGGAAAACAGAAAGAAATGTGTCAAAACGAAAAAACAATTCATTTCTCCATAAACATTAATACTTTTCTTTGACATACGATTACCTAACTAATCAAATGCCTTTCGAAGAATGTATCAAGCAACCAAATGCTTCTTTTCCTTTCCCATCTCCCAAACACATACCAAAGAACAAAATATACAAGACATTCTTATTTTATCGTTTCATTTTTGAAATGTATCATTTTATATGAATACAAGAGTCAAAAAATGCAGATGCAATATAATAGTGTTGGCGTTACAAATTAGTAAAATTTATTTGATTATCAACATACTCTCTTGGCACTATCACAGAGGGTTTCATAAAACTTTGGTCATCGGATCAAGCCTGTCCTTCTACATAGATTTAGTCAATCGGGTCAATCTATGGCAGATTTACCTCTGTTGATCATCGATCAAGTACAATTGGGTTCCACAAAACATTTTGTGCTCTGATCTAACCTAGAATCGCTGGTAAATCACAGATGAAATTGATTTGTCGATTTTGGTGAACCAAGGTCTTCCTATTCTTCGTTAAATAGTTGAAGAGAAATGTATTGTTTAGTGTGATATAATTGTAAAATGCTTCTCGAAGACCCTGAATTATTAGAGACAAGAGTGATCCTTTTGCAAAATATGATGATTTAGATTTCAAAATAAGTTTTCGTTTAAAAAAAATGTCGTGATGGAATTATTACATAAAAGTGGACCAGAAATTGAACCACGTATTAAAAGGAATAAATCGAGGGATGCTGGATTACAATTATTATTATTGTCTACGATTTTATGCAACTGGTGGTTTCCAAATGAGGATAAAGATATCATATCAACATTGGAAAACCATTAGTATGCAGAATTGTTAAAAGATTATCAATTGAAATTGCCCGCTTGAAATCGCCTTCCATTTTGCACACACACAAGTAACACTAATAACGTAGTTCGTAGTAGTATGGTATGACAAGCATATGAACAATAACAATCCGTTTATAATTTCTAACTCAATAACAGCGCAACCCACCTTCTTTCTATTTCTATGGTGTAACAGTCAAATTTTAGAAAGTACGACTGTGTCAGATTGTTTTTTTGGATCAACTGATCCATGTGATCCGTTTGTCGAATCTGACGAGAGTATCTGTTTATCCAATGATCACCGAATCTTCATGAAACCCAGCATCAGATTTTCGTGATGTTAAAGGCACTGCCATTTAATCGTTAGTTAATAATATCTAAGTAATATAGCTTTCAAACTGATAATTTTACTTTTGTGAATCGTTTTGCCCAAATTTCTGTAATTTTAGAATCTTAAGCCGAAAATATACTTAAACGATTAGGTTGGACTAGCTGATGAAGAATTTAAAAACAAAAGTAGTTCTGTCCGGCCGGTCCGGATCATTCATCATCACTCTAGCTTTCGAAGGGAAAGAGAAAGAGACTTGAAACTTTCAGATAAAGTTTTGGGCCTAGATATCTCGGTTGAGTTCGTTAAAAGGTAAAATCGGTGCAATGGTTTGGCTTTTATTCACATTTGAAACTTTTCTTGCTTCCCCAATAGTTTAGAAACTATCGATCCGGTCAAAACTAAATTTTAATATATATTTAGGTATTCAATAACGATACGAATATTCATGCCAAATTTGTTGAAAATCGGCCATCCGGCCGGACGACTGGAGGTAAAAATGCTTATTTAGGTAAACTTTTTCAGTGTAGATTTTGAATCTAAATATATTAGTTATGGTGGAGAGAATCGGATCAATGGTTCCTGAGTTATTTTTTCCAAAATTTCATTTTTAAAATATTTTCGGAGGTACAAATCCGAATCGAGTTCAAATTAAGTATGTATATAGATGTGAAATAACGACACAAAGGCTTATACAAAATTTCGTAGGGATTCCATGACTCTAGCGTATAAATCAGGCTGAATTTGACAATTGAGTTATGTTGGCTTTAAGGGCCACAGAGGTTTGTAGCTTATTCGCATAGACCTGCGATTTAAGGTAACCCCACAAGAAAAATTGTGAGGAGATCAAATTCCACGATCTCGGTGGTCAGTTCACAAATAATAATAATAAATGTTCTTTAATTTTTATTTGTGTGCATACATACACATAAACACAATGAGTTATTAGACGAAACCAAGCCGAGGCGGAGTTTAGTCTTAGACTACTCTTACACTCAACCCTGTCCGGTTGTCTTTTCTTAAGAATTCACAAAAAAATAGAATGCAGAAGAAAAACAGAACAAAACAAAAAGAAACAAGTGATTCAATCATCTAAGAGAGAGCTTTTCATATGTCGCTTGAATTGCTGGTAGGTAAGATCGAAAACACTACTGTCCACATTGTTCAAAAACTTTACCGCATTGCATGAGAAACATCTTTGAAACTTAGCAGTACGATGTTCGGGAACTGTAAAGGAAAATGATCGTCTAATATTTACCGAATGCACCGCACTTCTAGGGAAGAACCTTCCATAGAGAGCAGCACAAGGAGTCTATAAACGAAAGAGCGGAAATGCAGTTCATGCTATCATTCATCCTCAATCAACCCAACTCACGAATTCTATGAGAAACATGATCCTACTTTCTTAAGCCGAAAATGAAGCAGCAACACAAGTTTTGAACATGCTGAATACGATTACAAACATAAGCACTGATGCAGGGTCCATAAACCACATCACAGTAAACAAATAAGATTACGATTAAAGATTCAGCTATAGTTTTCTTGATATGGAAAGTCAGAAAACGGCAACAACCATAAACTAGCTTCAGGCGATGAAAAGCGGTCTTCAAAATACCTGCCAAATGACTAGAAAAATCCAGGTTACAATAAAAAAATCTGCAATATTACAAACACTCTCAAGGTCATAACTAACATGCTAGGAAGCCACACTCGGATCACTCATATCAAACGAATAAAGGAGCTGTTTGTCGTCAGCATACGCCTGTGCAGTACAAAACTTTAAAACATCCAGCATATTAGCGGTGTGAATCAAAAAAAGAAGTGGCCCCAAAACTGAACCTTGCGAAACTCCAGACCGAAGAAGCACCGACCAGACACCCAACCATCACCCTCAACCACTTGACTCCGCAGGGACAAATAAGATTCAATCTGAGCAACAGATTCGGAGTAAAACCATAAAATTTAACCTTTGCACATAATAAACAATGATTAATTGTGTCGAAAGCCTTTTGAAAATCTAATAAAATTAAAACCGAGACGAGTGTTTTATCCAAACTATGAAAGATAGAATCAGTTACAGTAGCCAGAACAGTTGAAGTACTGAAGGTCTTACGGAAACTAGCTTGGTAGTCAGGTAGCAGATTATTAGCAGAAAAGTGCCCTCTCGAAAACCTTAGAAAGAGCCAGTAGGATGTTTATTATTCGCAAGTCAGAAAAACTACCAGCATCCTCCGTTTTAGGCAAAGGCCGACCAACTGCACACTTCTAAGCTGCAGGGAAATAATCCGACAGAATACAGCTATTAATCAAATGAACCATGTATGGAACAGTAACTGGAGCAGAGCATCTGAACATCTTCATAGAAATACCATCAGAGCCAACAGCATCTGAGCTTATATGATGTAATATTCTTTCTACATCAATGGTGGAAACGATCTTAAACTCAAAAGAGTCGGATCCGGATCCGAAAATTCCTCAGGAATGGTGAAATCAGCGGATCCGATCACCCTAAGGTGAGAAAGGGCGCGCCAACCGCGACGACCATGCATCATACCCATTTCCCGGAACAGATAACTTCTTTCGGATTTTCGAACCTCGAACAATATACGATTTCGAAGTTTTCTATAAGTACACTAATCAGTGTCAAGTCTAGTTCTTTTAAATCTCGAAAGATGCAAATCACGCTCTCTCATCAAACCTTTAATGTGATCGGAAAGCCATGGCGCCCTTGGCTTCGTCTCCTACTTATACACGTCACCTCTACGTTATATTACTATGCCCTCAAATCGCTCGTACAACCTGTTCAATGTGACATGACTTGTATGGCACGTAGCGTCGTCCTGTTGAAATCACAAGTCGTTGATGTCCATATCATCCAATTCAGGCCAAAATGAGTTGGTAATAATCGACCTACAGCGCTTTTCCTTGAGGGTTCTCACAAATATATGAACCGATAACGCCGCTAGCCCAAGCACCACTCCAACCAGTGACTTTTTCGGGATGCATATGGATTGATATCGCTCCAAATTCGAAAATTATGTTTGTGACGTACCTATCCATCCAGAAATGGGCCTCATCACTGAAGATGATTTATTATGAAAATAAGGGTCGGTTCCCAAATGCTCCAGGGCTCATTCAGCGAACACACGTCTATGGTCGTTTAGCTCTAGCTCCTGGGTTAGTTGAATTTTGTACCGCTGCATAGCCAACTCCTCCACACTCCCACGGAAAACGGCGCTATTTTCGGCAGATCTTGCATTTCGTCGTCGTACGAGTTTCATTGTTTACTGAACCAGTGGACCCAAATTTATCTACCAAACAGGGAAAAGTTCTCGATTATGGCGACCGTAAAATGGACGAAGCGAACGAAACGTTGCCTGAACAGAAAGTGTTAGACAAATGTGCTGAAGTTTTCGAAGGAGCACATGCGAGATGTTGCTTTATCACAAAATTTGATACATATGCCTTGAAATTAAAAAAAAAATAAATCTGTGCAGTATAACATTCCAAAAATATCAATGTTTTCAGAAAAACCCTATTCCTTTTGGAGGTATAACTGTAAATTGTTTTTTTTAATAACTGATTTCATGGACACATATGTGTATATATAAATTCACAACTGAATCTAATGAATGAATCATCAGATATTGAAAATTTCTTTGAATGAGTTCTTTCTTTAATTTTAGTGTTATAGTCACATGAATATTCGATTTGACCATTTACTTGACATATTTCGGCTCTCTTTTTGGGACCTGGAAATATTTCAATTTAGTCTGATGTAATCATTTGATATGATTTTTGTCTCGCAAAATAGAAATATCTGGACGATATTTTGTTCTGCTAGAACTACCATCAAGACCAGCTGTCGGAAGGGTTGAAGTTTCTATGGGTCAAATAATCACTATATTCAATAAAATTTTCTCCAAACAAGACGAATATTTTTGAGTAGATAAAGTTATATTTAATTGAATTTAATTGTGAAACATAAAAACTGTGGGAATTATTTTAAATAAAATTGTTATAATGTTTCACCTAGTGAAACAATATATATATTGAAAATTTTATACAAAAACTATCAAAATGATATTCCAATGAATAATCAATAAAGTATTTTTCAATGTCTCGTGGAAAACTTTTTACTTTGTTATTAGTATCAACAAAACTGAATAGGTATTTGTATATAAACATACAAATATAGGAAATCCACTATTCCAAAATTATCTAAAATTCTCAAAATATAGGATTAAATAAAAATAAAATCTGGTTCATATATTTTTATTTAATCTTTTGTTTTAAGGATTTTAAATGATTTTGGAATAGTGGAGTTTCCTGTATTTGTATGTTTATATATTAGGAGTACAAATAAGTTTCCGCCGTTTTTTAATACAAATTAAATATTTATTATAGAAGAAATGATTTTAAACGATGTGAGACTGCTTGCTGAGTGACTTCTAATGTTAGAGCAAGTTCTTTTTGTGTTTGAGATGAATCTTCCTCCAATAATTCCTCCAATTCTGTATCCTCGTAAATTTTTGGCCTTCCACTTCGATCTTTGTCTTCTACGTCGAAATCACCGTTTTTAAACTTTTGAAACCACTCTCGACACGTTCTCTCACTCAAAGCACCCTCACCATATGCTTCTACGAGCAATTGATGCGCCTCAGCAGCAGATTTCTTTAAATTAATGAAGTAAACTAATATTTCCCGCAAATGACGCTAACTTGGCTCAAATTTTGACATTTTCAACTTATAAAAATTATATTTTACCAAAATAAAATCAATGATATTAATAGGTTATGTTGTTCTTGAATGTCCAAACTATTTTTTAAGCCGGTTATCATCTGCGAAAGCTAACCCAAACTCCGTGCCGCGCCATCTACAATAAAACGCCGGAAATTCATTGGTACTCCTAATACATATTCATATAGTTTTGTTAATAAATTACACATTAATACGTTTCATGTCGTGAAGTAAAAATGTTTTATCCGAGACATTGAAAAATATTTTATATTGATTATAAAAATTATCATTTTGAGTTTTTGTATATAATTTTCAATATATATTGTGGAAGTTAGAGGATATAATTAATAATATAAATAATGATGGAAAGAAATGGAGAGAATAGTACAAAAAGCGTATGTGATGATCTTTAAGTTTTTCAACTCCAGAGATTTACTATTTTTTTCATAATTTCTTATTCGTTTTGTAAAAATTCAGGTTGGGAGCAAACAATATGCACCATTTCAAAATTGCAATATTTCTTTCTTAAGAATGACTCGGATTTAGTGTATTTACTATCCACGTATTCCTGTCATATGTCGAAGTATATAATACGAGAAGCCTCCCAAATGTCTTCCTTCATTTGAAGAGATTCGCGAATACATATGGTGGAGTTTAGTAACCCTGCGATTAAGTGATTCATTCTAGACAATTTACAGGCTTCAAAATTCTCCGTGTGTGTGTGTATGTACCTACCCATTTACCGCTTCCTGTTTAATTTTGGAAGTCGGCTTAATGCGTTTCTTGAATTACATTATTACACTGACAAGAATATAATAGGTAATTCTACAACTGGAGACGGGTTAATATGAATTTGTGTAATTGCAAGGACAGAAAAATAGTTTTTGCTTTGTTGCCACGACCTTGGAATGATATTTACTTTCACGATTGAATTAGAAATGATACTGTGAAAATGAAACGGAAAACCAGATATTTTAGAAAATAAATTTTAAGCACCAACAAGAACAAACCTAATTATAATTCCAAGCATCTATTATTCTTTGTAGCTAGTTTTTTATTTGCCTTCTTTGAATTTTATTTTAGATTATAACCGTCCTTAAATACACCGATATAAACTTTCATTAATTGTTTCCATTAATTATCCTGATATAACTCATCAAAAAAATTTAAAGGCTTGAGTTAATATTTGTTTCGCATGAGTTCAAGTTTTTCCTTATTTTTTTATTGTAGACACAAATTTGGGACATTTTGGAAATTTTAATTATGTCAACGTATTTCAACGGCAAAGTATAGGTTTTGTTAAGAAATAAAAAACAACACCAATAGAACTTCTAGAAATATCCACCATTAAATGCAGATCAAGAACTGGATAGAATTTTGTTGATCAACCTCCGTAATAAATATTGAAATTATGGTGAGTAAAATTATGGTACACAAAATCTGAATCGTATTAAAAACGCTACAAACGAAAAATTCGTTAATCTTCAACAAAAATAAATAAATATTTGCAAAAAAAAAGATGAAAACTGATTCGTTCGAACCGTGATTTGAGAACAGTGCCAATTCAGAACCTCGAGGCCAACCAAGTTTCACGAATATCTTTCAGAGCAAAAATGCTCTGGACGCGGCAGATCGATCACTTTTAATGAAAAATATAAATTTACGTAGTAAATGTGAACTGATAAAATTTTAGTCAGTTGAGTATTTTCGTTCGGTAACAAATTTAGTATTATTTCAGAAAAAAAGAATTGGCATCGTTTCTGAAATGAAAAAAAATGTGCTAACATTTCTTCGTTTAATTGAATAAGAAATAAAATAAAATTGAGGAAAAACAAAAACATTGTTTTTTTCATATTTTTACAATGATATTTCCTTGAAATTTTTTGAAGCTATAGAACTATATTAGATTTTACAAAACTTATTGAGGTTGAGATTTGAATATCAAAACAGATTTAATCTGTTAGTCTTCTACAATTTTAATTTAAAAAAAAAATTTTATTCAAAAAACTTTTAGAATTGAATTTATGTCTACAATAAGCACCGCTTATATTTAATGAACGAATATAATCAAAACTCAATATACAATGTCAAATAGAATAAATAAACCAACAAATATAAAAAAGTCATTTGAAATCAATAAATAAATATTTCAAGGAGACAAAATTTTGTTCCTGATCTTACCATAATGAAACCAATTCCTTTTCAAAAACATAAAACACAACTTAAGGATTTCTCAAAAAATATAATTTATTTGAAATATTTAATATATTTAAATATTCAAATAGGTTAATTCAAAAAACATGCACTATATCTTCAAAAAACAATTAGAATTCGGGTAATCTCTTCATTGGCCCTAGATAATATTTAAAATCATCAAAATCAACTATTAAACAATCAGTCTACCTTACCTTAAAGTGAAACTGGAACTTGTTTAAAACAGACTAACTTTAAAAATCCGGATAGTCTATGTTCATCACATAATCACAGAAAACTATAAGGTATTTATTTTATACATAATATATAATTATATTTAGGCTTGAATAACTCTCATTATAGAATATCAATGGTTTAAAGAAAACCTTATAATACCTTACAGTTTTCTGTGATTTTGTGATGAACATAGATATAGATATTTCTTCTATCAAGTAAAAAGCTTTTTTCTATTTTATTTTATACATAATATATAATTATATTTAGGCTTGAATAAATCTCATTATGGAATGTCAATTGTTTAAAGACAGCCTTATAATACCTTACAGTTTTTTGTGATGAACATAGACTATCTGGATTTTAAAGTTAGTCTGTTTTAAACAAGTTCCAGTTTCACTCTAAGGTAAGGTAGACTGATTGTTTAATAGTTGATTTTGATGATTTTGATATTTTAAATATTATCTAGGGCCGATGAAGAGATTACCCGAATTCTAATTGTTTTTTGAAGATATAGTGCATATTTTGAGAGATTTTTGAATTAACTTATTTGAATATATTGAATATTTCAAATAAATTATATTATTTGAGAAATCCTTAAGTTGTGTTTTATGTTTTTGAAAAGGAATTGGTTTCATTATGGTAAGATCAGAAACAAAATTTTGTCTCCTTCAAATATTTATTTATTGATTTTAAATTACTTTTTTTATATTTGTTGGTTTATTTATTCTATTTGACATTGTATATTGAGTTTTGTTTATATACGTCTAATAAATATAAGCGGTGTTTATTGTAGACATAATGTAATTCTAAAAGTTTTTTGAATAAAAATTTTTTTGAAATAAATATCGTAGAAGACTAACAGATTAAATCTGTTTTGATATTCAAATTTTGTTATATTTCTTCTATCAAGTAAAAAGCCTTTTTCTATTTTATATTAAGGTTAATTTTTACATAAATATTAATGAAGCAGTGTATTTATACAAAAAAATCATTATTTTCTACAGTATCTCGAACTATTGTTAACTTTTAAAAAAATATAGAATAATAATTTACCCTTAGTTACCTTAATTACCCTTAAACCTATTTTTGTAAACCTATTTTGTATCATATCTGCTTCATAAAAAAACCGTTTTTGAGCAAGCACAATTGCGAATTCGGTATATTTTTTCGCATTTCTGTTACGTCCTTGTTTATGTGATAAAGAAAGTTCAATATCATTTGGCTCGACATTCACTCGTCAACATGTCGTCTTTAAAAATCAGTTCGCAAATTTTCATTTCATTTCTGATGTGTCATACCGGATACATAACAGAGTGTACATCTCACAATAGCATTGACAGGACGATTCAACGAACATAAAATGAGTTTTACTAAAAATCAGCACCTATTGTGAGTCCATTAAAATTTTTGAATGAGTTCATGAAAATAATTCGTTTTTCAATTTCGACATAATACAAATAGATCCCAATAAGTTTGATGACAATATCCAAGAAGAAATTCAAAGATTGTTAGGAATATGTCAATTGTTTAGAGACCAAAGGTTATATTATAAAGAAATATCGAATAAGACTTCAGTCTAATGAAACTAGGCACTAAGTGAAAATGAATTGGATAACACTCTTCTTGTCCAATGTATCAATTACAAAAGTTATATATATATATATATATATATATATATATATATATATATATATATATATATAATGACTTGTTTAAAATACGACCAATCATCGAAAATTAGTTATCGAATTATTGATGAATACCTGATGAAAATGAGTTATCACCGCCAGTAAAGTGAAACTAAATGCCAAACTAAAGCGTGGGCGTCTAGAGTGTATGTTTTGACAGAAAGTTTTATATTTGACATAGGATTGAAAAAACCGGTAATGTAGACCTAATTTTTTGTGTTAAATCATTGGTCGCTAAGTATGGGCAGCCAAAGACAATTTATCATTCGTCAGTTATCCTTTAGGAGATTAAAAATAGAGACACCAAAGAATAGTCAATGTAACGAATATATTTTTTGAACCAATTGTTCACTATTTGAATACTGAAAAAAAGATTTCAAAATTTCTTCTCGCGCTATTTTTCATGATTGCGTTTTAATTATAAAAATTTCATTCCGAAAAATAAAGTGAGAAAACTTTAAGTTACTCTCTTTTGTATCTCTTCAGATCATTTATTGAAAAAATATGAAACACTAGAAAATATTTTAAACCCAAACCTCAACTATATAATATTTCCACTCGTATGGAGTTGCCGGCCTTTTCGTCGAGTGTTTCATTAAGCAACATATAAGAAAGTACATACTTTCAAATATGAGAACTGAAGTTTCTGAAGCGGCAATTACTCGTAGTACTAGTGAAAAATAATAACATTCCTCAACATCTACCTCTCTGATCAATTGTACATTTTGTTTGCATAAAAGTTCAGAAAAAGGTATACATTGGTTTTAATCTTCCACAACTGATATTACTCGTTCAATAATTCTGGCTGAACTACTTTGAAATTCGTTTCAAGAATATGGTTTTCAACTTATCTGCAATTCAGGATAATAAAAAAAAATTCAGTATTTCATCTATTGTAAAAGAAATTGCGAGTAATAGTCTATGACTTCAACGAAATATCAAAAGCTTTCAATTTGAACAAAAATTATAAAAACAAGGCAGTTTTGTATTATGATTTTGATATAATTTTATAATACATTTCAACAAAGAAATGTCAAAACCCTAACGCGAAAGTTTTTTTTTAATAAGTCCGAACACTGCTTTTTCTTTTCTGTTTTGTGTACCATTGAAAGCTTTAGTATTAGAAATAAGTTTTCGATTTAATCCGGGAGTCAACTTTTTACAAAAGGATATTTTAGAAGTCATCATACAATAAGGTATTCTAAGAATTTTGTATGTAAAAACAGACGAACCGTAAATCAACATATCTATATGTATTTACCTGTAGCTTCGTTGTAGTATACATTTATTCTTTCCAATTGTAAACTGCTATCTCCTGAGTAAATACCACTGGGGTCAATACCATGTTCTTCAGAAATTACTTCCCAGAACTGAAAAAAATGCGATTAGATTCGTCTACTCATAATATCTGATGGAAATATTAATTTAATATAAGATATCAAGAAAAGACAAGGTGTAAATATTGGCTTTCCCTTAAGTCATTGAACAATATTGCGAATGTTTATGAATTCAATGTTTTATAGTTCCAGGAATTTTGAGTACGAAGAAATAAAATTTTCGAATAGGAGCCAATAAGTTCAAGGCGATCTCATTCATATTCTTATTATTGTCACAGAGTAAAAATATTGCAACTGCAAGATTATCCTCAAAAAACATATCAACTGCCAGTCACCATAACAATAAATATCTCACATTTAGGGTCAAAATGGAATGAATTTTCACCGGTTAATAATATTCTTTCAACTACTGTAAAGGCACAGTTTTGAAAGAAATGATATGCACGGCATACGCAGATGAAAAGATTTTGTTTACTATTTTCTCAAATAATAAAATGTACATTTTGTATATATATTTTTTGATTATATGGGATTCAAATATCGATAAAAAATCTGTCCGACTGCGTTCAGAAATCTGAATGCCTAATACTTGACATTAAGCCCATATGTCTGATTCAATTTAATTGTTCAAATTGTTATTTGCTGGAATATATCAAGCGTAATCAATTAATATAATTAGAGTTATGGATTAGTCTATCTTTAGTTCTTAAGTTTCCTAGAAAATGAAAGAGTCTTCGCTTATGTATCAGCCAAACATAACTCAAATATTACTCTAATTAGCTGAACTAGAGTGCAAACTGCCCAAACTTCATTCTAATTGAGGCGGTAATTAAGCTCATTCGGAATTTGTTGAGATGAAATTTAGTCCGGAATTGAATTTCATAATGACTCATTAAGAGTATGTTGAACCTAGGAGTAACGTCTTAAATATAGATGGTTATTCCGAGAGGATGCAATGCCGAGAAAATTTGGATTTAAATCTATTCTGTCTGCTTCAAATGAGACATTGTCGATATAATTGTTCAGATATTGAATTGTTTCAGCCGTTACTATTTGGTAGTTGATCATAATTAAAACAAATTGTAGAAATTTCTATGTTTTACTACCAATAAAAATATATATTACACATTTTCTTGTGACTCGAGTTTCGGGAAATGAACTATCCCATCATCAGACAACTGAAGACCTAACAGTGGTGCAGAGGTATTTAAACAAAATTGATAAATATTTTGAATATTTCAATAGATTCTAGATAACAACTGATAGTGGTACAGAGGTTTACAAGCGGAACGTGATAAAAAACCGGGTTAAAAAAGAGAGGCCTTCTAACAGATATCGGAATGTCGGCAATCGACAAAGAAGGTTGTTAAACAGATGGTACCCATTTAAATATCTCAAATAATTTTTGGGGGTACATAGCTCCGTACAGTCATCCATTAGTTTTACATTATTCTGTTGTATTACTCAAATATTTGGATTTACATAGCTCCATACAGTCATTCATTATTTTTTTTAAATTATTTTTATTGTGAACGAATTTGAAAATTTCAATAATCAAGTTTCTTTTCTTTTGAATCTACAAGTAAAATTTTCTTAAGATTTTCTTTTGTCGAAAGGAATTACTGTTTTCTAAAGAATGAGTGGCAAAAGTTGAATTTTTCTTTACTTTTACTTTTTGTTTACTTACGTAAAGTAAACAAAAATTCAATTTTTGCCACTCATTCTTAAGAAAACAGTAATTCCTTTCGACAAAAGAAAATCTTAAGAAAATTTTACATGTAGATTCAAAAGAAAAGAAACTTGATTATTGAAATTTTCAAATTCGTTCACAATAAAAATAATTTAGAAAAATAATGAATACTGTATGGAGTTATGTAAATCCAAATATTTGAGATATACAACAGAATAATGTAAAAATAATGAATGACTATACGGAACTATGTACCCCCAAAAATTATTTGAGATATTTAAATGGGTACCATCTGTTTAACAACCTTCTTTGTCGATTGCCGACATTCCGATATCTGTTAGAAGGCCTCTCTTTTTTAACCCGGTTTTTTATCACGTTCCGCTTGTAAACCTCTGTACCACTATTAGGTGTTATCTAGAATCTATTGAAATATTCAAAATATTTATCAGTTTTGTTTAAATACCTCTGTTCCACTGTTAGGTCTTCAGTTGTTTGATGATGGGATAGTTCATTTCCCGAAACTCGAGTCACAAGAAAATGTGTAATATATATTTTTATTGGTAGTAAAACATAGTAATTTCTACAATTTGTTTTAGATATGATTGTTTTCTATTTCACCAACTTTCCTCGTGGCTTAGCTTATGTGGTATCTGACTGAAATAACGGAGATTTTAACATTAGATAAGTCAATTATGATGAAATTATTTGAATATACTTCTAAAATGTACAGGGTGAGTTGGGAAGACCTGACCAAAGTCCAGTGTACCCGTGAAAATGATATAGAATTCTCAAACATTGTTGCCTGATTTTTTATTTTCCATTTTTATATTATATATAGTGAAAATGAAAAATATGTAAATATATAATAGTTTAGCTTATCAATACGTTTCAATATTGAATGTTCAAAAACGATGCTATTCTCTCGAAATATTCTCGGCTTTATCTGTTAAGGGCGTATTGTTCTACGAGCTGCATCATGTTAGTTCCGGCTACAAAGATTTTAATTCTTTTAGTAAAAGCATCTCTGTTACTTACTTCTACTTTGTACACTTCATCTTTAAACAAAAATTTAGTTCTCTGAGGCCCGGAATTCTGGGAAGGCAACTAATAATATCGCTGTAACCACTCTAATGTTCTTTTATAGAAATGTTGCATAACCTGTGTAGTATTGAACTGTTTCCGTCATTACTATTTGTCGTTGATCATAACTGAGAAAAAGTTTTAAAAATCACTATGTTTTACTACCGAAAGTTCGATGTTTACACATTATTTGTGACTGCAGTTTGGAGGTATTACCCCATCTTCATCTTCAGACGAAAATGCAGTTAAAAAAAATGTAATATATTATATAAAATTCAATTTTATTTTCACAAATAAAGTTTGTGGAAAAAATGTGTAAAATTTGAATTTTTGGTCATGAAAAATAGGAATTTCTGACAACTCTTTTTATTTATGGATAAAAAGTCCTTCTAAAAGATCCCGTGAATATTAATCGAGCCGAAACGTGATACTTTCTCCACTTCTGTATAAAGAAGTTTGTATAACAACATAGTTATAAATGTTTTATTAAAAGTTTTCACCCAAGCAATTGCATTGAATACTCTACATAGAAGATAGAACATCAGATCACAATCCGTTGTAGTCGACATTCAGCCATAATTCAAGCAAAGAAGAAATTCCAACGAAGAAAGATACAGAGTCAGAAAATAGAACTTAACATAATTAAAGAAGACAAACATTTCAGAAATCCACTTGTGAAGAATTAGATAGAGTAGTTGATATCCTGTAAAAATCCAACTCGGAGTGCCCGTTGAAAAACAACGGTACAGTTGAAAGAATTGGTATTAAAAAAAACAAAGCAAAAGAAAACAAAAAAGAGCAGAGAAGACACAATTTAATATCTAAAAGTATTCTTGGTGAACTGAAGAGAAATCTATGGAAGAATTCACAAAAACTAAACACAGTAGACTACTCTGCCTAGGAAGTCCAAAATTGTCTTTCACAAGAAATACGCAGCTCCTTCAACAATATGACATATTAAGAATCAGAAAGCGATATCATTTATTGAAAGTACAGAGAAAGAAGACAAGATCAATTAGGTATACAGAAGATAACGATACTGGAAAATAACGAGAACAAACAAAAGAAACATGAAAAAAAAGAAATGATGAATCAGTACATGAAGAAATATCCAACTGGCCAAAAACCAGTAAATACTTTCCGAATATGTAGATGAAATACAGCAGGACTATCTCTTTTTAGTTCACAGTAAAAAATTGCCATTTACAAGCCAATTAACCTATTACTGACTCTAAAAGTTAGCAGAAAAGTGCACCATATTGTCTCCAAATGAGAAGTTTCATAATGAAATCAGCTAGATATACAAGTATAAACTGAAATTTTAACACAATGAATTAACATTAGTTGCTTTTTTCCTAAGTGTTCTTCTATTCTCCTATAAAGTATTCCAAATCATTTGCAATAATGACTATGGTTTATAGTGATCACATTGAAGGATCTATGGGTTTGATCAATATAAACTATAAGAAGAAAAGATACAAGAATACCAGAGACCATCAGACATCGCATTTAAAATAATAAACACATAATTTCAACCACAACAAGTCTGTCCACAATAACTAGGAGGAGTATTCCAGTTGCTTGTTCCAATATATTATTTTGTTTCGGTATATTGTTTTTCAATTTTATGAAGTTCACCTATAAATATTTGAGATCTTTCAAGATTTTTCCATATACAATATACTTACTCAGTGCAACCTGAAGAAGGTTGCACTCTAGTACAACAATTTTTTTTTAATCATAACTTTGTTTATTTTTAATTTGATTAAAATGAGTTGCCATCGATTAACGACCGAATTAATCAGATGAAATAACGGAGATTTTTGCGCTAGAATATTCCGGACGATTAATTTGAAAATTATTAATTAACCTTATATCCTGCGATTCTTCAAAACATATTGTATCCTCTTGTATCAGTTCTCCACAAATATTTTAAACCGAAAACACTATCAAATACAGAGCAGAATAAATCTTCCTGAAAAAACCTCAGTTCGATTTCAGTTAAACAGAATGTACTATAAAATGGTTTATTAAAATTATTAAATAGTTATCCCATAAAATCATAATAACTGACCTTAATTCTCAGACAAACACCAAACATAGACATGATTGAATCGAAAATCAATACCCATAAAGCGCTGTCATCATTTAATGGAACTGTCCTAGGACAATGACACCGAAAGGCTTATCGATTTTTTGTTGTATAATATCACTTCATGAAATATGTAGGAATATATACAGTAATTTTCTGATCACGGGATGCGATAAGGATGAGTGAACGACATACATATATCACAAAAGCGAGTAAAACTGTAATGGAATATTTACTTATTCATGAGTTGAAAATGCAACTCTGCCAAGACGTCATCAGTCATAATTATTATTTTACAGGAGTATTATGAAGTTTTTAGCATGAAGAAAAAATTATTCATGAATTTTCTGATGAAATCTTAACCAGCGAGTTAGGTTCAACACGTTGCAATATTTGAGTTTTGAATAAATGTAACGGCCAGTTTCATAAACGAAATTAAAGTCACTTTTTTCTCAAAAAGTCTCCCTTAATGATAAAACGTGTTTCATAATCAAATTTCAAGGTTAAAGGGAACTTAAAAGCGTCCTTTATCTTAAAGTGAGAAAATCGGCCCTTTACGGCTGGAAAAGGATTCTTTAACGAGAAGCTCGACACTGCGCAGGTGCTCGATGAACACGAAAACAGTGGACATAACCTTCCTCTGTCACATTTGCCCATTTTGTTTAATTTTAGCGTACTATGAAATAAGTTGCACCAAATGTTGGATGCTGATTCAAGCTATAGTTCTTCATCAAATGAAGAAAAAATAATTGTGAGAAGACCAAAAATTTACAGAAGGAGACACATTTTTCCACGTTAGATGATCTAGATTTCTTCGATCGGTTTTGCCTGATAAAACCAACTGTTTTATCTTTGCTTCAAAAAATTGCAGATCAATTGTACTTCCCATCTAAAAGGTGAACAAATTTCGAGTGATTATTTTGTTGATATAATTTTCTGTATACCAAATCATTAAATTGACAATTTTCAGAGGCAGTCCTTTCTAGAGGAATGAGTGTTAAGTTAACGACCATAAGGACAATTATTGTTGCTAGCGCTGTTTGCACAATATATCTGTAGATATGAACGAAATATTTCCAACATGAATGATTGCAGGAGGAAGGACTCTTTCAAACAAATTCAACTAATGTTAGTGCAGCTCGTCAAGTGAGATATAGTGTATTATTAATGAACATTTTGCTAATTTATATTTGTGTGATAATTGAAAATAAATTTGCTTGGCACTTGTGTAACTATTCTTCATATTCAATTTGTGTCTTCAACATGACAAGATTTCATTTAATTTTTAAAGGATTTTACAAGGTATGTTTTAAGATAGGTTTCTATATTTGTATTTCTAATTCATTGTTTCACATTAGGTAACATCTGAAAAAGTTTCAAGTGAGAATAAAGAAATAAAAATATTATGTGTTATTAAAATTTCTGTTTTTAATTCAAATTTGAGGGGATTTCATAGTCTGCAGCAGTGCTGATAGAATTCTAATACCGCTTTTCCCAGAAAGTGCATTCAAAATAAAAAAGATTTGATTATTGTTATTTAATTTTCTTTTAATCTCCATAATTTGCAAATCTAATATTTCAAGCTTCGAATGCTCCTCTTCTTTTCTTCTATTCCCTTCCTTGATAGCCACTATCTGAGCTTCTTCTAGTGCTGTTTTTTATGATACATCTCTTTCGCCTAAGCAAGTGGGTGCCCAACAGTTGGGCTCAACTGTTTGTAAATTGGCTCCCTCAATTTCAATGGAGCCCCACCACCAGTCCCGTTAATATGACTGCGTTGAGCAGCTACCACCTTCCTAGTTCAAGTTTTGTTATACAATTGTTATTTGGGTGAGGCTAGTGTCAAATCTACATATCTATAGTTTTTCCCATTTCATGTTCATTGTACTGAATAGAGCATACCAGTGAACATGGTTCAATTCTTACAATCATGAGCAGCATAATTTTTTGCAGGAGAAAAATTTTCAAGTATCTATGAAGTTTTTTCAGAAGAGTAATATAGCAGTACAACGTTATCCCTTACAGATTCTGGTATATATGGATGAACCGAGTATTTTATTCCAATGCGTGATCTCATGATCTGAAAATTTTTATGCTGAAGTGCAAATATCTGATATGTCCATAATTATTCTATTTGAATTAAAAAAATATATATGAGACAGTAATTTATTTCCACAAAAATGTTTGTACTACTACAACAATTTTTTCACCACGATGTGGCTTCTTCGGATATTACAGGTATTATTATATTATTATTGAGACAGTACAATGTAATACCTGAAGCAGCCACATCGTGGTGAAACAATTGTTTTAGTAGTACAAACATTTTTGTGGAAATAAATTACTCTCTCATATATATATATATATATATATATATATATATTTTTTTTTTTTTATTTAAATTAGTTTCCACCAAGTAATCAAATATTCATTCTGTTTGAACTAGGCATATTTTAATTTCTCGTGATTCGAAATAACTGCATTCACATAACACTGCACTGCAAAATACTTCATTATCAATTAACAAAAATCTATGAGTTCACTTAGCCTTATTGAAATCACATTATGAATTTCAAAATTCCCACGAAAAAGTATTATTAACATCAATAATAGTAAATAACGTTCTGAACAAAGCTTTACTATCACGTGTTTATGCTTGTCATAGAATTTGAAAAATTTCCTATGTTACTCTAGGTTTTGTATACATGCAGTGAATTTAGTTGACTTTCTGAAATTGTTTGTTACAGTACAGATTTTCGTAAGAATTTTTTTTTGTGTTTTATATACTTCAGTTCGAGTGTAGCTGAAGAGCAACTAATGTTTGCTCAAAATATGCCTGTCCTACACATATTATAGATATGAATTACATTTTTGTCAATTTGTTCTATAAGGTGTTTTCTAATTCTATAACAAGCTTCCCATATTATCTTGAAATAAAAACAGGGTTTCACATACAATATCTATTATCATTAATATCAACAATATTTCGTAAGGGTTAAGGTATCAATTTTTATAAAATTGAAAATCTAAACTATGAGTATATATCAAGTATATATTCTATAAATTTATTTTATTTATTTACTAAACCAGTCAGGAGGACTAACTCATGTAATACCGACAAAAATGAGAATACATTAATGATAAATTTAAAAAATATATAACATATTTTATAGAGATGTACTAAGATAATTCATCCAGAAAAGGAATAGGGTAAGTCCAAACTCTTCAGACTGAGATACTTCCATATTTATATTATCGAGAATTATTATATTTTAAGGCATCAAAATTGATTCAGCTTGTTAAAGATCATAAATTGGCCTGTCATCCTTAGATTTGTGGGCTATCTCAAAAAAGCTCAGACAAGCTGGCTGCATTGATCATTCTCTTCTGCAATCAAACATGTTGGTCGTTAGTGGCTGAATTTGTTGCGATATCACCTAAGTAATTTAAGGACTCCATTCATTAATCATTGAGGACATCCAAATCATTTTGGGAAACTAACTCAAGATGAAGATAAATAAATTTCAAAGCTTTTGAATTGAATTTCGAAGTTAAGTAAGTAAGCGATATGTTGCGCAAATTCTACAAACATAAATATGAATGATAACAAAAATTGTTTGTACATAATCATCCCTAGCACTAGGCATCTGTAATGTTGTGCATGATCGGGAAAATAAGCCACCAGCCACCATGATCCTTTCACTGCATATGGAAATAGTTTCAAAATTTTTAAGCTACAGTAACAGGACTTTAGCAAAGCTTCACAACAATTTTATAATATTTTGTTTCATCTGTTCAATAACCAATTAGTTAACAATTACGTCAAAGGATAAGTTTCCGGCCTTATACATAGTGCCACAAATACAAAATAAAGAATTTTGTTAGAAAGTATCGGATGGTTTTTTTAGAGTGATAGAACTTTAGATAGGGATAACTGTGATTTGACAGAAAGTAGAAGCCATGTTGTATTGACATTTCTGTTTAGTAAGCATTGATAAATTATCATGGACAGACTAACGCCGCAACAACTTTTACAAATTGTTGAAATTTATTTTTAAAATCAGTGTTCTATTCCCCAAACTTATAGAGCACTTCATGAAATTTATGGTTTACATAATCGTCAATCGGTGCAGCTTATTCATCAAACTATCGATAAATTTCGGACAACATTTTCTCTAGTCGATGCAACAACAACAACAAGACAAAGAACTGTACGCACAGAAGAAATATCGCTGCTGTAAGTCATAGCGTTAATGATGATCCAGATTTGTCTATTCGTCGACGTTCACAACAAGTTGGACTCTGTGCATCCACCGCATGGAAAATTTTGAGAGAATTTTCAAAGAAGTGAAGCCTTTTGACGATAATAAGCGTCGTTTGTTTGCTGATTGTGCGTTAGAAATGGGCTGCCGCGTTTGCTAATACTGGATAAAAAAAAACAATAAGTTGATGATTCCGATTGCTGAGTGAATCTGTTCACGCGGAATGAACAGGATTTTTGCAACGATGTGTGACAATCGATGCAACATGAATATATTTCTATACATCTGAACTCAAAAAATCGTCAGGAAATCCGGAAAGAGATAATGTTTGAATGAGCAGGTTATTAATTAAACAAATGCTTATTTTGAACCGAAGAATCATTCTTTGAAAAAGGCATCAAAAAGTGAGATAAGCGCGGGAATGATTGCACTGCTCTTAAAGGAGACCATGTTGTTGAATAGACTCGAATTCAATAAAAAAGTGGAGTTTTCTTCATATCATATATCACATATAAGATCCGAGGGCCAACAGTTTTCAGATTAACCAAAGTCAATACAACTTCTTCAAATCAAAACTCTCCAAGCTTATTATATTGGTTATGTATTTGCTTATTTCATATAATATTGCGTTTAAATTTTCTCATTACAGATTCTCCAATTTAACAACAAAATGAACCTAATTGTTGTTCTATATTTCAGCCTCTCCTGTAAATTTCCCATCTGTTCAATGTATGAGTTGAAAATCGCATGTTGCTGCTTTTTTTTCACAAAAATGGAGTGAGTATTTAAAATAAGTATGAAATGCAAAAAAAATGTTCCTAACTACCAAACTCTGATGACAATAAATATAGAGAGGCGAGTAAAAAATAGTTTATAGTACTGGAGAATAAAGGTATGTGTATATATTTTATTGATTGTTTTTATTTAGCCTCCAAATAACTTCCAACTGACGAGAATATGGGTAAGAATTTCAGATTCCTTTTATGGAGACTGTGCCATCAATTTTTTTAAAAGAGAAATGAAAAAGCCATTTCTGAATTGTATATGGAGCAATTTTTGGTGATGGAATTTGTTGTTTCTGAATATCCAATCGAAACAATCTTGTCTTGGATGATGGTTTTGGATGATTACGATCTATGTATAATCTATGTTTTCTTTTGATTCTTCGTTTAACTGTCACTCATATGTGTTGATAATTCTATATGAGTGTGAAACTGTGTTGCTGAGGTATTCTATTCAATTTAATTCTCAAAAAGTAACATAAATAGAGGTTAATACTTGATAGAAGGTATATAAAATTATTTAAATATTTCAATATTGGCTTTCTACATATTTAATTTCAAGAAATTTTATTAAATAATTATAACTTCAGGAATTAAATTAATGTCATATAAGTAGCACTTATATCAAAGGACATATAAAATAAACATTCATTATAAGAAATCCAAATGATATAACAAAATCCAATAAATAAAAATTATCAACCAAAATCCTATAAATTAAATATTTTGAGTAGACAAAATTTTAAATAAAATAGAAAGGCCTTTTACTTGATAGAAGAAATATAACAAAATTTGAATATCAAAACAGATTAAAATATGTTTATCTTCTACAATTTTAATTTCAAAAAATTTTTATTCAAGAAAAAAACTTTTAGAAATAAATTAATGTCTACAACAAGCACCGCTTACATTTAATAGACGTATATAATCAAAACTCAATATATAATGTCAAATGGAATAAATAAACCAAAAGATATATGAGAGTCATTAAAATTAATAAATAAATATTTAAAGGAGACAAAATTTGTTTCTGGTCTTCAGAAACAAATTTTGTTTCTGCTCATCAATCTTATGAAAACAAATATCTTTCAAAATTGTTTAACATAATCTTAAGAATTTCATCATAAAACTATTTTACCTAGAATATTCAATATTATTGGATATCTAACTAAGTTACTTTCTACAGAATCTCAAGATATGTAAAAACATTACTGAAAAACAAGTTTTAAGAGAGACTACTTCGTCAGTACTCACATAATTCATATTCAATAAAATGTAACATCAATCAACAACAAATATTTACTCACCCTTCAACAATTTAGAAAACTTCTGGTAAAGGAATACTGAAAAATTTAAATGCAGTGTAATGTTAACTACAAATAAATAATTCTGTGGTTTATCCTTACATTCTTTATACAGATAGTCCTTGTGCTATAAAAGAGGCCGTTAAATTGTCTTTCAATCTTTTAGATCAAGGGAAAACCACAGAATTATTTATTTGTAGTTAACATTACACTGCATTTAAGTTTTTCAGTATTCATTTACCAGAAGTTTTCTAAATTGTTGAAGGTTGAGTAAATATTTGTTGTTGATTGATGTTATATTTTATTGTATATGAATTATCTGAGTACTGACGAAGCAAAGTCTCTCTTAAAACTTGTTTTTCAGTGATGTTTTTACATATCTTAAGATTTTAATGAAAGTAACTTAGTAAGTATCCAATAATATTGAATATTCTAAGTAGGATCGTTTTATGATGAAAGTATTAAGATTATGTTAAACAGTTTTGAAAGATATTTGTTGTCATAAGAAACAAAATTTTGTCTACTCAAAATATTTAATTTATAGGATGTTGGTTAACAATTTGTACTTATTGGATTTTGTTATATAATTTGGATGTCTTATATGAATATTTATTTTATATGTCGTTTGATTTAAGTGGTACTTATATGACATTAATTTAACTCCCGAAGTTATAATTATTAAATATAATTTTTTGAAATTAAATATGTAGAAGGCAAATATTCAAATAATTCTAAAAAAGTTTTAAAAGACATTTTAGGTTATATTTGTACAGGTTTCGAACGAATTAATCCAGCTTTTTTCTGTAATATCTCAAAGAAAATCCTTGGAAGTATATTTTCAATCTATATTTATCTAATTCTTCTTTCGAATGAACGTCCAGTTTGTCCATACTGACCATATTACCACAGATTGACTTATGAATTCTTGATTTTCTGTTTTTTGAAATGAAGTATTTGTTGTTCTTTACTATGAAATTAGCGAAAGTTAAAAATCATTTTCATTTCATAAATTTAAAGATGAATTTCCGTTAGTTTAAAACCGAATAATCAAAGGTTTCTGTCAAATTTGTAGCATTTTTATACAGTTTGAAAACCGATCAATTTGTTCAGAAAATTATTGTGACATATTCTTATATAACAGGGTGTTTAAATGAATTTCCATCAAGTAAGGACCGATTCAATTAATTTTTTGACTACAAGATCATTAGAATCATGATATATGCTATGATACCAGACAAACAATAACAATTGGCACAGCAACACAAAACGGAACACGGCCCAGTGGATCGTTTTTATGCATAAGCCATCAGACCATAACTGATATGATTTTTCGGTGATCACTGTCTGTTACAATCTGTTTTTGTTCGTTCCTAAGTTTGCTTAATATGGTTTATCGTTCGACGTTAGGTGGCAAGTCAGCCGAGACGGTTTTTTGTTGAATATGAAATCACGTGACTTTCGACTATTGAAGAGTTTAGAATTGAATGTTGTTCACCGAATGGTGGACCATCGCCCTAAACGATGTTAGAATTTACCACGATGTATTATATTTAATTTTATGCGGCTTCCGGTCTCATATATAATTTCGCAAAAGAAGTAAGTACAAGAGACTCTTCCAAAAACTCTTCAGATTGAAGACGAAATCTACAGAATTCGAATAATTTCAAGGGCAAAAACTTTGAAAGCAATGTATGGTATTATAACATGAACATATTGATGAAATTAACAGTTCAGATATATAAATACAGTATTATTCACGGAAAGTATTCTCTACACTCTTTTTGGAAATTGCACCACATAAAATTCTGAGTTTTTGTCCATATTAAGGACTATTGTGTAAAAAAATTCATTCAATAGAAATCAGAAATCAAAATAATATTACTTTGAAATTAACAAAGGGACAAAGGTTGAATAAAAAACAAAAATCAACATGTGCAAACAATTCATTAGGCACAAATATAAATTTCTTTACTATATGGAGTTTTACATATTGAAAAAAACTATAGGCTCAGTTGCTTAGAAACATTGGAGATTAACAGATATTCTAAATAACCAATTTTGTTAAGTCAACAAACAGACTTGAACAGATCCACTAAACACAATATATTTCAGATATTATTGTCAAAATATCTCTCAACTCTTTTTTTCTGCACATGTTTGAGAACTTTGTTTGCATTATAGTTACAATTCAGTAGCAATAAGCACCTTGTCAAGTAATGTTATGAAATCCAAATATGGCAAAAATTGAAAATGGTTCCTTCTTTTAAAAAACAAGGTGATTCTATATTTAACACCTATATAGAAACTGCATGACTTAGACAAAAAACATCAACTTCCCCTGAGTCAACCAGCTCATTCTTTTTGTCTTGTTAAGAGACGGAAATATACTGCATGCCACAGAAGCTTTTGGGGTTTATTTGGATTATTTTGAGCAGCATTGAGGAAGGGGGCAGATGAGATACATTTGTCAAACTATTTATATTTATCTTGCCATCCTTATAAATAATCCGAAGTTTAAGTTCACCGTATCTCCAACGGAAACCGCGATGAGTCAAGAGTTGCAAGTCGGAAAGTAAATCGATGTTGCCAAATATAAAGAACCTCGTACTCAATAAATTAGTCGAATTGAGTTGAAAATTTGACTTTAACTGAAAATAAGAAGCAGACAGAAAAATTTCTCTCTAAAAGTTTTGTATTTCATTTTTCGCAAATTCGTAACACAACGCTCATAATTCTATCTAAATGTCTTTGCGAATATTGAGTAAAAAATGGTGTGAAATGATTCCATGCCTCGACATTTTAAACATAACAATTTTCGACAGAATTGAGTTGAAGAATTGAAATTTGCATAATGGAAATAGAACAATAAATTACTAAAATGAAAAATATTCGACAATCAGAAATTTTATTTTCTCTACATCTTGAAAACAGAAGCTTCATGCGAGCTGATATCAAGAAGATAGTTCAAAATGAGATTTGAAATGATTAAGCAAAATTTCCTGATGATCATAACACTGGAAGCACAAAAAAACTGATTTAATATATTCTAAATATCGTAGAAATATTACAAAATATTCTTCTGAAAATTTCCGTATTCACATAAATAGATTTTGGCAAATATCAGGACTTCTTGGCCGTAAATTGTTGAATGGACAAAATTTTTTGAAAATAAAGTGGGAACTCTTAGTTTTTATATTAGGAGCATTGCAAAATCCTGAATATGGCCGTAAAGTTAAACAGCCTGAAGTCATTTTCGGCTATCAATATTGTTGATTCAAAAATCAACATTTGAAAAAATCTGGAATGAAATTCTAAAGCTTGAATATAATTTGAAGTCATTCACGGTAAAAACCGGATAATACTTTAAGACAGAATTGACTTTGTCTACGAAACTTTAACAGATATGTCTATGTAATGTTTAGAGATTTTCAGCTTAAAATTTGCGGAGGAAGAAATATTAACGCCAGAGCTTTCTGAATTGTTAAAAGGTGAGAAAATATTTTTTGTCGATTGATGTTATATGACATTAATTCAATTTCTGAAGTTATAATTATTAAATATAATTTTTTGAAATTAAATATGTAGAAGGCTAATATTAAAATATTTAAATAATTTTATATACCCTCTATCAAGTATAAACATCTATCTATTTCATTTTATTCATAATATATAATTATCTGTTTTCCTCCACATTCTTTATACAGTTGCTCCTTATGCAATAACAGAGGCCGTTAAATTGCCTTTCAATCTTTTAGATCAATGATAAACCACAGAATTATTTATTTGAGTTAGCATTACATTCCATTTAAATTTTCAGTATTCATTTACCAGAAGCTTTCTGAATTGTTGAAAGGTGAGAAAATATTTTTTGTTGATTTATGTTATATTTTATTGAATATGAATATAATTCAGTACTGACGAAGCAAAGTCTCTCTTAAAACTTGTGTTTTAGTAATGTTTTTACATATTATGAGATTTTATAAAAAGCAACTTAGTTAGATATCCAATAATATTGAACATTCTAAGTTAGATAGTTTTATGATGAAATTCTTAAGATTATGTTAAATATTTTTGAAACATATCTGTTTTCATAAGATTGATGAGAATTAAGTAATTTTTTTACATATCTTGAGATTTAAAAAAAGTACCTTAGTTAGATATCCAATAATATTGAATATTCTAAGTAAGATAGTTTTATGATGAATTTCTTAAGAGTATGTTAATTATTTTTGAAAGATATCTGTTTTCATAAGATTGAGCAGCAGAAACAAAATTTTGTCTATTCAAAATATTTAATTTATAGGATTTTGGTTAACAATTTTTATTTATTGGATTTTGTTATATCATTTGGATGTCTTATAATGAATGTTTATTTTATATGTCGTTTGAAATAAGCGGTACTTATATGACATTGATTTAATTCCTGAAGTCCTAATTATTAAATATAATTTCTTTAAATTAAATATGAAGAAGGCTAATATTTAAATATTTAAATAAGATAAAAATAAATTACTTGATCAGAAACCCTCTCCATGAAAAGTTTCAAAATTGGGTTCATGTTTATGAGCTCAATGATGAGAATGACCTTCAATAGTAGTGATATAGTAAAAATAAACTATACTTACTTTGTTGTGAGCTTTTTAATTATGAGGAGAAACTCGTGATCAATTTTAGCTTTAGGATATAACAGGTTCCAGTTTCCATAAAATTATTCCTGAATCTGCAGATATGCACTGAATTTTTACATTAGAAGTAAAATCTTTAGAAGAAAAACAAATCACTGATTCTCACTCATATGTTTATTGTACCAATGAATGATGTACATGAACATGCGCTTCATTATTCTCCTTATAAATGCTGAAAGATCAGATCGATGGAATCTGTAATTTCGAAAATATTCCAAGAAAATGAGAAATTTTTAAACGTAAATAACTGTTGAACTATTTAACTTATTTTGCCCAATACTCAACTTAGCTGGGGCATCCCAACTCCAAACTTTGCCTAAATGTTTCAAGGCTCTAGCTTTTTCTGTTCGAAAGTTAGCGAGTTTAAGGAATTTAGACTCCAAACCTTGCCTGAAAATTTCAAGGCTCTAGCTCTTTTCGTTCGAAAGTTAGCAAGTTTTCGGCCGGCCGGCCAGAATGTCTTTTGGCTTCGAATTATTCATCAGCGAGTCCAACGTACTCGTTTCAGGCCTTTTCAGCTCAAAATTCTGAAATTACAGGCACTTAAGCAAAATGATAGCACACTGTTTCCTGGAACTAACGTGCAAAAAATCTTGCATTCGAAAAGACTCGTGTGATCCGTATCATATAAAACTGACATTTCAGTACATATAAGTTCAACTCCAATTAAGTAGGCTCAATGAATTTAATGTATGCATTTCATCTATTCATTCCAACTCGGAATCGACCACATTCTATTGGTAATAACCCATAATCATAAATACTACCCACATCCATAATCATGCATTGCAAGTTTCTCCAATTATGATATTTTACCCTCATCATGAAAATATATCAATCGTTCCATTATCTTTTGGATATTAAATTCATCTAACCGTTATCTACAGATAAAGAACTTAGTTGAAAAAATAACAGGGAAATATTGTGAATACTTATATGCATGTAAAAGCAGAACAACAAAAATTTAATTGGATCGATGTTGGAAATTAATTTTTTATATTGTTTTTGAATTTTTGATGAAAATTTCTGAATTAATAATTATTCGACTTTATGTTCAGAATGATATATTCTAACTTCTACAATATATATTGAAACTGTATACAAAAACTATAAAATTGATATCCTTATATATAATCGATATAAAATATTTTTCAATGTCTCGAAAAAAACCTGTTTACATCCCTACATTAAATGTAGTAATACAAATGTATTAACAAAAACTATATAAATATGTATATAAACAAACAATTACAAGAAAATCCACTATTCCAAAATGATCTAAAATTCTCAAAATAAAGGATCAAATAAAAATAATTGAACAAGAATTCCAACATTTGATAGCTATTTCGGTCTCTCTGACCTCTTCAGAAAAGTATTGAATTCAGATTCAAATATATAACAAGATCAAAATTTAACTCACCAAATAAGGTAAAATCTGGAACGAATAAACTTGAAGTAAGCTTTAAAGAATCCAAACCAAAACAGAAATGATCAACGTGTTGTTATGTATAACCTATAACTATTTGTACTCGGAACACAGGAAAACACAACAAAACTTATTCACCCCAAATATTTTTTTTATTTGATTCTTTATTTTGAGAATTTTAGATAATTACATACATTTGTAATAACACATTTCATGTCGGGATGATATATTATATATAATATTGATTATATATAAGGATATCAATTTGATAATTTTTGTACATAGTTTCAATATATATTGTAGATTTTGGAATATATAATTCTAAATTTAAAGTCATTTAAATTTTACTTCTATCATGTACTGACTCAAGTTCAAACTGAGTAATAATTATTCTAAAAGCTAAATTATAGTCTAATTTTTTTGAAATACTCGGCAATATGAGTCGATATTCTGTATAGGTTGATCTTTTTGACACAAAATTCAATGCAATTGTTTTTTTTTTGTTAAAATTATAACTTATAACAATTATTGGATGCGACCTGTTTAATAATAGTGAATTCTATAAAAAAATTATCTTGATTCATAACCATATTAACTAATCGATTGATCATACTGTACTATGCTGTCATTTTCTGGTTAGTAGAATGGTTTGATGTTTGGATAAAAATAACGGTATACATGGGTTTGTGAAAAATATTGAAATTATATAGATCATCTTTTCTCTGAATATAAAATATCGATGGATTTTAGGGCATTGATAAACTCATTCAAGTTGCATATTTGTCTACTTGTGCTCTTAAAGCAACAAATGATATGATCTATAATATATACCTGCATTACGAGCATATACCAATAAAAAAGTATTTGCTCAAAGGATTAAAATTTTTTGAGGTTTATACATCTGACTCATCATACGCTAGTCATTTGGAAAAATTTGAACATAATTTTAATAACAACCATAAAATTTTCCATAATGAAAGTAAAAGTACCAGATTTGCACTATTAGTCACTTGAGATTTACAGGAACAAAATACTCACAATTCATTTGAATGAACAACAGATCTTCCTTCTTGAATATTCTTACTCCAGCTCAAGAATTTCCGACAAATGACCTCAATATATTTCAGCGTTATTTCTATCTCCTTTTACAAGTTTTTCCTTAAACCATACTTAGATGAGATGTGATGTCACTTTTTTAGCGTTAATTTAAAATGCCTTAAGTTGTGGAAACTATTTTTTCATTGTTTTATTTAATTGAATAATAAACACAATATTTAAAGACATGTAGTAAGGGATGATATTAAAAGTAATCACACATAAAAAAGATGAAAAGCACAGACCTGAAGTCAGGAGTTTTTGCGCGCTAGTTCATATTCCCACAACCCTGTCAAATTTTTTTGTCTTCTAATTATACCAACTTCGCAAAATCTTGTATTCCCCTTCTTGTCGTTATTTTACATGAAAATTCTCAATTTTAACTCGATCGTAGGTTTGTTGGTATAGCATTCAGCGCTGCTAGGCTCACAAAATTTTTGTCGTTCTGAATCTTCTGATTACAGGATCTTCATAAAATTTTGTATTAACATGCGCGTTAGCCTTATCTTTCTTAACCCTAAATTTAAGATCAATTAATTCTGTACTTTGAAAAATATTCATACAAATAATAATACTTTCAAAATGTGAATTACTGCAAAGCCATTGGACTCATTTTGCCCAATAACGAACTTGATGGAGATATTCAGACCTTCACCGAAAGTTTAAAGTCTCTATATCTCTCGGTTCGAAAGTAATAGTACTCAATGTTGCTCCGCTCATAATTTTTGTTTTGAAACTTCTAATCAAACGATCCTCACAAAATTTCGCACGAACTTGTAGGTTATTATTCTACCCGCAAATGCTGAATTTCAGATCGATCGAATTTGTTTTTGTAAAATATTGTGAAAAATATGAAACATGTTCAAACGTGATTAACTGCGAAACTATTGAACCGATTTTGCCCACTAGCGAACTTAACTGTGGCATTTGAACATTCAAATGTCATTTTTTTTTCAAAGCCCCATTTTCTACAAAAATTAAATCCCTGATAATAATAGATACTTTCAAACAGTATAGAACAGTTTTCGAAAATCAGTTACCATTCGTTTAAGAACCACACCATCCTAAAAATGAATCACTGGCCAGAGGATTGTTATTTTTATAATTTATTTACCGAATTGGGTTTGATTGTAGCGGATGAATAGATCTGGCCTGCGAGGTTCTACAAATTACATCTTTTGTGGAACAGATTGTTGTGCTTAATGCAATATTGGTCAATAGAAGAGCATTTCAATTTAAAATAGAACTAATTGCTGTGAAATTGATATTGGAATTGGTTTTTATATCTGATGGATATTTTTTATATACTTCATCGAAATTTATGAAAAAACTTTCGGTAAGAGGCAAAACAAACTATGAAGATTTCATTTTGATTGAAATTAAGTATTTTTAATTATTGAGACGGACTTATCCTGAAATAAAATTTACCTGATATTTCCAATGAAAGGATGACTCTCCTATAAATAATAACTCTTACTGAAGAGGCTTTTCATTTATTATTTAGCAAATATTACATTGTGCAACAACGAAGTGAAAGATCAATGATTTACAAATTTATGTATTCTTCAAATCTCCTGATACACATATCCAAATTCAAAAGATTAGTCATATTCGTGTATTTGTGGATCTTGATTAAGATTAATGTATTCGAAACCTAATTAAGCTGTGTTTATATTTAACATCTATTAAAAATATTTTAACTCACTGTATCTTCACCCAACCCCTTCCTGGAATATAAATATTGAATTGAGTTTTTATGATTGAGTTTCCAAAAGTATTTCAATGAATTTTCCCCATTTAAATTTATCCTATTGAAATATGCTCTTGTAGTTATTATTTATTAATATTATAATTATGCATTCTCCCTTTTAGAATTTGTTGTGATATTTTTTCAAATTCTCCCACATACATAATGAATCTTAAAATAAATATATCTTTCCTTCATTCGTTTTTGCCCTCATTTCTTTAAATACCATTATTGAGACAAATCATGAATGATGATTATAACCTTACCATGAACCAATTATCTTCATTATAGTAAAGCAGAAGAATTTCAGATATCCGACTTAAATAGAACATATAGAGAAACATGGCTTAAGGAACGTCATTCTCAAGCAAATTCTACGAGCATACGTATTATCTAGGGATTTCTCACGCTCCATATATTCAGACAATCTTCAATGAGGTTCAGCAATTTATTCTCAACACATGGTCTTTAGGGAAATAGTCACTCAAAATGAATGATTTCTCTTTCATTACCCATTTTGTACTATTATAATATAACCATATGAAATACGAAATTTGTCAATGATATTTTAATCTTAAGCCAATTAATGTTGAATATGGTATAAGATAACGATACCTGTCGCAGCTGCTTTCACACAAAGATCAATAATTTATTTTTGAAACATCGACTTTTTTCATTCATTGATTCGAGGAGGTACCAGTGCACAAGATTAAAAAATAGGTTTAGAGTCAGAATGTAAAGTGTCAATGAATATAACTGAATATATCGCGATATATCGATTCAAATCATTAGATTACTGATGAAATATATTTTCATCTTCAATTTCAAATAGATGTCATCTACAAATGAATAAAAAACTTCTGTGAATTCTTTACTATTGTTTCAACCACAACTGAACCAGTAAACACAATGTGGTTTTATACATAATAGTCTTAGATCGAGTTAAGCGTTCGAAAAATTTTGTATTATTATGAACAAATAATCACCGCCTACTTAAACGTTTATCATCTCCAAACCACCTTCCTCTTTCAAGGCCAAGATCGCCTTCGACCTTTTGCAAAAAATAGCCTCAATTCTAGCATGATTCAGTTTATCATACCAGTTCAAATAATAAAACCTTAAACGAAGTGGTCTTCAATTAGCTTAATGCAAATCTTCGTTTTATGGCAGTACCATTTGAAATTACGACTAGATAGAACCATATGCGATGTGAATTCTTCTTATTCATCGAGAACCTTATTTGGTCGTAATTCTCTACGTTATGTTTCCAGAGTATAACGAAAAGTTCCTTCTGGCAGGTTTACAGGGTATATGGCATAAAAGAATAATTTCATTGCCGAATTCTAGGATATATTTGATTAGATAGAAAACAGAAAAACCGAAAAATTTTGATGCATTATATAAATTTCACCGATTTATTGTACTGGGTGAAGTTGAACCGATCGAGAAACGTAATTTTTCTAGAGGATAATAAAAAGTTTCAGGTGGCAAGTGCACCTCTGGGTATCTGACAGAATAATAATTTCTTTACATAGAAAAAAAAAGAAAAATTATAAAGCACTGTGTGATGTCAAAGCACTGTGTGATGTCAAAGCTCCAGCGTGCGAATACATTCTGTCAAGAAAGTACCGGGAATTATCGATTTAAATCTGGCGGGGCAATGAGGCAGGTAAATTTTTTTTTCCTAGGTTGGTACCACTGTCCTTAATTACTATGCCAAGCTTGAGCGGGATCTGTCAACTAGTGTGTTTGCAACAGCTGATTAAGTCAGTCGATGTCAGAGTGCGTGCCGATTTTTACTATGGGTGATTACGTTGAGCAAAGAATTTATTTAAAGTTTTGTGTTGCAAATGAATTTTCGTGTGCCGATGCATTGAAAATGTTGCAAAAGGCCTTTGGTGATAATGCTCTATCGAAAACTCGTGCATATCAGTGGTACAGAGCCTTCAAGGACGGTCGTGAAGTGGTCGCCCATCGACGGCTTCGATCGAAGATAACGTCGATAAAATTAAGGAAAGGGTGCTGGAAAACCGTCGTACCAGCTTGAGAGAGATAGCACATGATCTTAAGATATCCCACGAGTCCGCACGTACGATTTTGATTGATATTTTGGGCATGAGAAAGGTGGCCGCACGACTCGTACCGAAAGACCTGAATTTTCTTCAAAAACGTCATCGCGAACAGGTTGCTTCAGACATGCTGGATCGCTGTAATTCCGATTCTACATTCATGGAACGCATTATAACTGGGGATGAGACATGGGTCTACGAGTACGATATGCAAACAAGCCAGCAATCATCGGAATGGGTGGCAAAAAATGAGCTGAAACCGAAAAAACCACGCCAAAGCCGCTCGAAAATAAAGGTGATGCTCATTGTTTTCTTCGATATCCGTGGCGTGGTGCACTACGAATTCGTTCCAGAGGGTCAGACGGTAAACAAGGAGTATTACCTAGGCGTTATGAAACGTTTGCGAGAGCGTACCCGTAAGAAGCGGCCAAATTTGTGGGCGAACAACTCATGGATTTTGCATGACGATAACGCGCCTTCTCACCGAGCTACGATTGTGACTGACTTTCTCGCCAAAAACTCAACAAACGTGCTTCAGCAACCACCGTATTCGCCGGATTTGGCTCCCTGCGACTTTTTCCTCTTCCCAAAACTAAAATTGCCCCTTCGTGGCACCCGTTTTGAGTCGATTGAAGCCATAAAACAAAATTCGGCGCGAGAGCTAAAGTCCATCCCGGAAAGCGTCTATAAAAAATGTTTCGATAATTGGAAGTGCCATTAGCATAGATGTATTGCAGCAAATGGAGCCTATTTTGAAGGCGACCCAATAAATTTTGACGATTAAATGTAAAAATGTTGTTTTAATTGAAAATTCCCGGTACTTTCTTGACAGAGTAGTATATTGACGATTAATGAATTTCATTGATTTATAGCATTGCCCGAAATTTAAACCTTCAAGAATTGAATGTAAATATTCAATGATCTAAAGAATTATGTAATTCTTTGTATATATTGAAATCTATTGATATTTTTTTCTCCCAAAAAAATATGAAATCAGATATATTCCGAAATTTTTGATAACTTCAAATTTTATTGATCAACAGAATTTCAAATTTTTCATAACAACTCGTTCTTTAAGAATGTTGCAAATGTGTATATTTTTATGCAACTTCTTTAAATTCCACAAGCTTCTACTGTGTGTGGTTGATGAGATGATTTATATTGTATTAATATTAAATCAAATTCATAGTAACAAATATGTTGCTTACTTGGATAACCAAACGAAATTATAGCAGTTTCTACAAAAATATGATTTTCTGTTGTGATAGACCATACAGCTGATTTTGTATATATCTTCCACTATATTTATTTTATATATAATCATCTAACGTTTCTCTTGGAATATTGCCACTTTTTAATAATTATTTTTTCATATTTCTGGAAGTATTCCTCGCGGAATTCTCCATTGAGAAAAAATCGTTCTCGTGAAGGATTACATTAAGATAAAAATCGTGCTTTGGAGTTACCATTCATTTGAACTTTGATTGGTTCTGAAATATTAAGGGTAAATGTTCAATTAGTCCTATTCCTGAAAAAAAATAGACGTTTTATGACCGTTCATGAACTTGATCTCATTCGAGCTTGAAATCTATCCTACAGCTATATGAATAATTTATTGGCATAAAATTCATATTTTATCATAAATATTTTATCCATGTGATTTTTTACTGCTGAAAATTTTCAAATGAAAAAGTTTTTGAATGAAACGATAGTATAGAACTTGTAAGACAGACAAACATGACTGGCTCTTCGATTTATTTTCCACTGATAATCATTTTATATTATTATTGTATTCATTTCAAAAATCATTTGGCTTCTAGTAAAATATTTTCTTGTATGAATATAGTATTATTATTCTATTCCAATAAATATTTGGTATACTCGTATTCAATAACGTTCATATATTACTCAGCTACCCAAATAATTGACGTTGAAATAACAGTTCTTTAACTTCAAAATCTATTCATTATTTCAATCATGGATAGAACTTCAAATTCAAAATGTCTTTTCATCGTTCCCTCTTTTTGTGTACAAAAGAAGAGGAGTATTTCAGACCATTTTTGATAGTAGTATATTGCTGCAGTTAAACTGTCTTTGAATCTATAAAAAGTGAAGTTTTTCAAAAAACAGAACTTTCTGAAGAAGAGAGCTAAAAATTTTAAACTTCCAGGATAGGCTTGAGGCATGACTATCTCGGTCTATTACATTAATAGGTCAAATTAATCAATGATTTAGAAATAATCCTCATTTAGAATTTTTTCTTATTTCACCTAATATTTTCGATACTGCAGGACCGATCGATTTAAAAGTTGAATAATGAAGCGCATATTCGCACGAAAATGTTGTGAGGAACGTACAATCAGTAGATAAATTGTGAGAGAAACAGCGAAGAACGATTTATCACTTGTCTGTAACATACATATTTCTTTCACCATAAATTTCAGGTGAAAATTTGTAAAATCGATAATCTGTCTGAACTATACAAAAATGATACTCTATATTTGTCAGGGTCATAATATTAATAATTTGCTGGGTGAATTATTGCTCTATTTTACTAATCTTCATGAAAATAAGGGCATTTTTGTAGTAATACTCAAGTGTATTTTTGAATAAAAGACTCATCAGTGAAAAAACTATATATCTGAATCTGATGAAAAACCCTTTCTTTCGAAAAGAACTCATATATCTCATGACAAGTGTGTCATGGCCTTCTGGTTACGACAGATGAAATGTAAACTTTGAAAAAACAGTCTGTGGTTATTTATCTGAACTGAAACCAGCATACCATCGTTTCCATTCTTGATACAGCAATGAATTGAAGCAACTGGCATTAAATTAACTTCACAAGCAAATGGTGCTAGTTTTCATTTGATGTACACTTCGATCCGAAAAATTTGCATGGTTTATTTATAAACCGAGAAAATTTTGCTTTCGTAGGCTTCATGAAATCTTTTGAAATATCAAAATAGTAAATTTTATTTCCAAAGGAAATAAAACCTCAGGGAATTACCTGGTGATTATTACTTGGCATTAATTTCTACTTAAAAAGCGTAACATAGCAGAAATGGTATAAAGGAAATAAGCAATATTTTAAATTATAGACAATTCGTGAATATTAGCCTCTCCGATATTCATTATGTAACTAAAACATCAGATAGTCACTTTCACAATGTGCATCGTATTCTTTTTGAACAAGCACTGTATAGTCTGAGTGCATAGAAATCTTCGGAAAAATATAAATATAAATGATAATCTACAACCCGAAAACTTTTTTGTTAAATCATTAAAATCAAAAATGGTTTTATATGATGAAAATAAGTTTAGTTAGGTTCCCCACATTTTTCATCAATCAATTTATCCAAATAAGAGTTCTACCCATGTTCTCTACACTCGTCTAGAGACATGCGAGGGTTACCTTTTATATTTCGGAATTAGAGGACAAAAACAAATATTTATCATCGAAAATCGCTCTATTGCTTTTCAAAATATTCCCATGAAGATCTATACACTTCTGCATGCTTTGAACCAATTGCCGAAGCACGTTGGCCATCTGATTGAGGTATCTCCAAAACATGCATTCTGAACGCATCAACCTCTTTTTCAGGTGTCGAAAAACGTTGACCTCTTAGTTTATTCTTCACGTACGGGAAAAAAGAAGTCAAATCGACGTTTTGAGTGCTCAAAAATGCAGTTTTTTGAGCCGATGTGTGAGACCACCCATTGTCGTGGTGAAGAGTGATCTGACTTCGGCGGTTGGTTGTCCTCATTTCTTGGAAGACAACTGGCAAACAAATGGTTTTGAACCACTCAGAATTGACTGTTCTGCGTTGTTCTAGTGGTACGGTTGCGACATGTCCAGGTTTTCCGAAAAAATAGGCGACCATTTGCTTGAAAGTGCTTCGTGTGCGAACAACTTTTGTTGGATTTGGCTCATCTTGAAACACCCATACAGTCGACTGATTTTTACTTTCGGGCTCGTATGAGCGTAAATCCACGATTCATCACGTCGCACGATGTCATAGACGTGTTTCGAAGCACCACGATCGTATTTTTTGAGCATTTCTTTAGACCAATCGACACGAACCTTTTTTTTAAAGATTGAAAAATTCTTTGGGATCCAACGCGAACAAACTTTTCTGACAGTCAAATGTTCATGCAATATTGAATGTATGTTGGTCCCACTAATGCCTAAGGTTGTCTCAATCTCACGATAGGTCACATGACGATCTTTCAATATCAGTTCGCGCACAGCATCAATGGTTTCCGGAGCAACAACTGATTTTGGACGACCCTCACGAAATTTGTCTTGGAGCGACTGAATTCAGCATACTATCGATAAACACTAGTACTTGATGGAGTTTCATCGCCGAAAATTGAATTAAGTTCATCGATGCACTGTTGCTGAGTTAATCCAGGTCGAAAGTTGTAAAAAATAATAGCACGAAAATGTTCACGATTTAATTCCATTTTTTGGCCGAAATGAATCTTTTAAATTACTACAACACAAATAGCACTCGTATGTCAATATGTTCTGAGTACGCATAACCTCAAAAATGTCAAACTTCACGATAGAGCTGTCAATTTCCAGATTGAAACACTAGGGTTGACCAATCCCGAAATATAGAAGGCAACTCTCGCATATCCCTGATATATCCTACATTTAGATCAACTTCGAAATGAAATTAGTATAAAATATATGCGAATAAGTTTCTTCCATGATTTGCAAAATTCAATAAAAAAGGAATCGAAAAAAACATGTTCAGTATTCAGGTTAGTTAATTAACTTTTTGTCTATTTCGAATATTTCTACATTTTAAATTTTGTTTGTTGTAGGTATATCTTACATAAAACAATCGAACTAAGTAAGAAATTCAACAGTACCTGTAAACTTAGTCACTCAATTGTATTGGTCGTGAGTAACTACAGAAAGTTTATTTTCTGATTAAGGATTCTGAGAAAACGAGGTTAAGTTTTTTCGTCTTATCATGAACCATTCGAGAACAATGACTAATTTATTAAGAGCGGTGCCATTATTCGTGCCAAATTCGGCTTATTCAAATTCCTAGGTAATCAGTTGGTTTTGTTCTAATTGAAGTTCTAATTTTAAATGAAATCATTGAGTATCAATGTTGGTACGTAAAATACAGAGCAGTGGGAAAATCAGTCAGTTTTTCTTAATTCATATTCTGAGATAGTTTAAAGAAAAGAGGTAAAATTTGTATGTTAAGGCTATCATTTCATTGAAATCAATGGATTTCTGAATTGAAATGATATACTAGCTAAACGCGGTGATATCTGTCCGGCAGTTTGTTCTTAAGGATAATAATTTTCAAAAATAATATCTTAGGAAACTGTTTTTTTAGGATGTCATTAATCCTGCCAAATTCAGCTTATACAAATTCCTAGGTAACCAATAGATTATGTTCCTAATATGGGTTCTAATTTTAAATTGAATCATTGAGTAGCAACGCTAGCGTGTAAAATACAAGAGCACTCTGGAAATCTGTCAATTTTTGTGAATTCATATTCTCAGATGGTTTGAAGAAAAGGTAAAATTTGTATGGTGAGGCTACCATTTTATTGAAATGAATGGATTTCTGAATTGAAATGATCTTCTAGCTAAATGCGGTGATGTATGTCTTGCAGTTTGTTTTTAAGGATAATAATTTTCGAAAACAATATCTTAGGGAACACTTTTTTTAGGATGTCACTATTCCTGCCAAATTCAGCTTATACAAATTCCTAGGTAACCAGTAGATTATGTTCCTACTATGAGTTCTAATATTAAATTAAATCATTCAGTATAAACGCTAGCGTATAAACTACAGAGCACTTTGGAAATCTGTCAATTGTTCGGAATTCATATACTCAGATGGTTTGAAGAAATGGTAAAATTTGTATGTTAAGGCAATCATTTCATTTGAATTTATGAATTTTTGAATTTAAATGATTTATTATCGGAAGTTTGGTTTTAAGGATGATAATTTCCTAAAACAATATATTACGAAACTGTTTTTTTCATGATAAATTGCTAGGTCAAATGGAAGACGTAGTTTCATTGAGTCAAATTCACCCAACCAAACCTGAAATATATCCGCTCAAAATTTTTCTTCCTTAATATCTTAAAATTCGAAAGAGATCCAGCACATGTCTGATCTATTTTTCCTCCTTAATATGTAAAAATTCAAATGAAATCAAGCACGAATATACAACAACTAATTGAATATTTCCTTTTGTAAAACATATGAAAAGGTTTAACGCAAAATTTGGACACATCAAATTATGGCTAATAAATTAAAACTATTAAATTTACTATCCAATGTTATAGCTGTATAATTGCGAGATAAAAGGGTTTTTTGAAAATCACGTCCAGATGGTTTCGAGGGTACATCAAATGTTGTTATAAATTAGATTTGATATTACGAGGGGTGTTCAATGTATTCTCGGTACTAATAACACCTAAAATGAATATCAAAAAATGTGGAACAAAGAGATTTTTACTGTGTAGCAGGCAGTTTGAACATCTTATTAATTAGAATTCGTTCAGAAACTCGATCACTTAATGCACTCCACCCATCACTAAATGCACTCCACTCAGTTTTATACACTTTTTACATTGAAAGTAACTCCAAACAGATAATTTAGCACATTCATAAAAAAAATTGCAAAGCATTCAAAATGATACGTCACTCGATTCTTTTTGCCATTCAAGATTCCTGCCACTTCGCTGAAGGGGATGATCGTGCAAAATGTGCCCCTTCAAATAAAATTGACCTGTCTTGGCATTTTCTGGAAGAACGCTTAGTTACTGTTTTATGTGAAACGGCTTGTATATACAACTCATTTAGGATTTAAATACAGACAATACAAAAATACAATTACTCCCTTAAATGGTTAGCAAGGCTTCCATTCAAAAATATATTTTTCAAGATAAAATATTGTCAAAAATTTCACCTGCAACATTCCGAGTTTTTTCCTCACAAAAAAATAAAAGAAGAGATATTAAAGAACAAATGAATTAATTCGGGTCTAATGTAACCTGACTTTGTGCGCTCAGAGAAGAAATTATGTCTTTCAAATAGCATTCAACATAATAATTACAAACATCAACAGAGCCTTTGAAAATTTTCAAAAAATTCCATTTTTTATTAAAATTTTTGCATTGAAATGAAAGAAAGGCACATTAACTTTTTAAGATTGATTAATTGATAAGTATTATGTGTACAGATTCAAAGTGTCTTCGAAAATATTAAAAAACTTTTCTCGGTTCATAATTTCATTAACACGCAATTATATACGCAATATCGGATCAAAATTATATTTTCTTTATGTATGCAGTTTATATCTAACGTGTCGAAGAAATAACATACTGAATGGGATCAGTAAAAAACTAATACATCATAATATTCCATCATAAATCTGTTTAATTGGCGCTCAATTCAATATCGTGAGAGAATGAGGTGACTAGACCAATTAATTAAATGAATAAGCACCTCATACTTGGACTGTATCCATCGTGCGCGTTTATATTGCATCCATGTTAGAAAAGAATTGGTTCGTAAAAATAGGCAATTAACGGGTTTACTCTAGTTTTCATATGGAAAAGGCTGAGGATAAGAAATTCTGGAACGTATTTTTCACATAATTAAAGAAAATCGACGTATATTTTACGAATAATTTGGTAAGATACTGAAGTCATACAGAAAGAAAAAAATTATAGAAACACTGACATACGTAGTCTTAGTGCTATCGCGTATATCAATAGTAGAAACTTCTTCGAGGTATAAACCCAGTATAACAGAATGACGAATGAACACAAATTTTAAGTGAAACTTTAAAATAGAGGAGAAATTAAGGTTTATCTTGATACATATTATTATGAAATATGACTTATAGCCCTTGGGCTAGCACGGCAATAGGTACTATAAATAATTGTCAAAATATGCATACTACATAACAGATGTTAGATACGAAATTTCTCTGGAAAATTTTGATTCATATTGAACAATCAACTACTGAATCAAGTCGATTGATTGCTTATTTATTGGAATATTTGGGGAATAAATTCAAAATGATTTTACTTATTTCCAGATTTGATCTAGTTTGAAATTTAAACTACAAATTTTAAATAAAATAATAAGGAACGGTTTTTTACTTGATAGAAGGATTATTACAAAATTTGAATATCAAAACAGATTAAATCTGTTTTTTTGAGAAGTTCTTGAAATTATGTTTTATATTTTTGAGAAAGAGTTATTTTTCATAAATATAGGATCAGACAACAATACATTTTGTAACAAACAGGGCTTCGTACGTTTGTCTGAAGAGTTCAGTACGCATGCCTGGAACCAAACAAAAAATGTTTGTTTTTTTTAGATTTTAATTTTAATTGACAATTTATATTCTTTGGATTTTCTTAATTCCATTTGATATTGTATGATGAATTTCGATTTTATACGTCTATTAAATATGAGCAGTGCTCATAAAGACATTAATTTAATTCTTAAAGGTTCTTCAGTAAATTTTTTGAAATTAAAATTGTAGAAGACCAACAGATTGAATCTGTTTTGATATTCAAATTTTACAAATTTCAAACCTCCAACTGTCTTTCAAAAGTTATCAGTTAGATGGAAGAACCGATTTGAATTTGACCAGATTTTGCCATTTCTAGGTCACCTAGTATTCTGAAAATATTGTCAATTCAAAATTTTCAAAAATACACAAATTCAGTTCCTTATCAGGAGTTTTTCGATGCATCAATTATTTAATGTTTTAGCGGAGTTTTATGGGTTGGGAATAATTACCAGCAGAAATTCGCAGTGCAAAAGTATTAATACTGAAGCACAAATATTGATTATTGCCTCAATAGACTTTGTGTTTCTCAGCAGAACTTTATTTTTCGACTACTTTGAATTGGTTTTCTATTTATTCAAGTACTCGTAGTATATGTTCAAAATCAGTAAAGAATTTTTATAACTGTTTAAGACCTTTTAACAATTAACAATTGAAATATGTAAAATACAATAATGAGGAGAGGTTTTTTATTATTTTTATATATTTAATATTAAAAAAAATTGAAATATGTATATGAAGAGAAGAAAATATGCAATAAATTGGCGCCGTTTTGTCCTATTTTACTAAACGGAATCTCATCAAATGGTGCATTGTATTGGCCGATATCTAAGTAAAAAATAATACTAAAACAAATATTGAATGACTAGATAATAACAGACTTTTAGTTTGTTACCATTGATTGATAAGAGTATAAAAAGAAAAATTTTTCGCCTAGAATCCTCTAGTTTGAATTCACGAAAGTCCATCGTTATATTTGTTAGATACCATTTCATGCAGCATTTTATACCTACTTCAAGAAACACTTTCGAGAATAATTCAGCTATTATTTTCACAGAATATTCAAAAGAATTCATGCTGAAGGAGAACGTATTGAAAAAATGCATATCAAAAACATTAATAAGGAGTGTGAGGTATTTAATGGAATATCAAAAATAATTACGTTTTGACTATTAAATTCTCAATAAACTTCTGCAATCACGTGAATATTTATTTTTGCCTTAAGGGACCAGCTGTAGAATCGAATAATTCATAATATTTCTCACATGTTCGAAATTTTCTCTATGAACAACATTTTTAACAGAATTATCACACTTTACTAAAGACGAAGAGTTAACTACAGCGATATTAGGGGGTCTCTCCTATGAAATTCATTATTGATGTTTTTACTAAAAGGAAAGTGAAATGATAACGTGAAAATTAGTTATTTTGGTGAAAAATAAAATAATGGATTCAGAATTACAGTCACTGTTATAATTTCACAGCTTAGTGATTGATATACTTTTATCATATATTCATTAGAATAAAGATATCACAGTAAATGATTGAATCTTTGTAAAAAAATAATTTTCTGGTATTTTGGATCCTTTTCCATCAGAGAAGGCACTGATATTCTCATATGAGTTTATAATTAAAAAAGAATGCAAGAAATGCCGCACTCTTTTTTGGATATTATATATCATTTTCTATATTTAAACTAAATTTAATTTGAATTAATCAATTCTCAGAATTATGCGGTTCAGTGATTTTTCTATTAAAATAATGTTGGTTTGATTCACTGTTTGATACATCACTGAAATGAATTAAATGGGCAGTTGACAAATAAATAAAGCGGCTTTGCATCTAATCCAGACAACACGTAAAATATATACCTGATAATAATCGTTTAATGATGAACCCATTTTTCGAATATTCATTGCTGAAAAATGAAGGCGTTCTCAAACAGAAATAAAAAACCCTATTTCTAGTAAAACTTCATTAATATTGAAAACTCAGTCAGAAAATTGATCTCTCACTATTCAGTCTAACCATCTGTCAACTAAAAAGCGGTCTTGAAAACAGTTTTTTTTTCAGGGTTCCGAGAAACTTCAGTCTCAAGATGATGAATTTTATATAACTTCAATACCACGTAAAAAATCATGAGAGGTAATGGAGGAGCTCTTAGAGTATATTTTTCATCAATTATAACGCAAACCGATAAAACGGAATGAATGAAAAACCTTAGATAAAATATTAAATTTAGTTTCAAATACTTTGAAAGTATGATTGTAAAGAAGAACGACTCTTTTAGACTCATCTTTTATTTATATGTATATTCTGGCGTGAGCATCATCTGAATCAATTTCAGCAAACTTAATTCTGAATGACGATTTTCCTAAATAATACACGATAGTATTCATTCTGGAACACATTTTGTCGTACCTTCAGTTTTAAGGTCAGCTAAAATTTTATCTTTTAACAGTCTTCAAAATCGGTAATGGGTTCAAAAATCCACTATATATTTGTTAGAAGGTCTAATTTAAATTTATTTCCTTAAATTTTAGCAAGCGACAAAACCTACTTTCTATATTGAGCTCTACCGATCTTACTGAATTTGAAATTTAAAATTTTGAACATTTTGCCTAAAATTGAAATTTTAACGAAAGATTAAATTCAAGGGATGAGTATCAGAATACACCTTTAGAACAGATTCAGCGTTACTGTACTAAAGAAATTAAATTATTGTCATCAATTATCGATTTGTTTTTAAGGGATATATTGTCCATGAGTACGGTAAAGCACAAAAAATTTAAGTGGCCTAAACACAAATTTTATTCATTTATTGGAAAAATTCTCAAAAATCTTTTCTTTTCAAAAATGAAATGAAAAGTTACATCCCTGGGAGATATTTCTTTCACACTCTGGTTAGGGGGGGACAAACAGATAATGAAACATGTCTAACAGGTATAAAATTTTTACAGTTTAACGAAAAATTTTCACTGAAAAAACCCCGATATTAACAAAATATGAAGAAATTTTCACTGAAAAAACCCCGATATTAACAAAATATGAAGAAATTTTCACCTACCTTGGCTCCTACTTGATTTCCGCACTGGCCGGCTTGAAGATGTACGATTTCCCTCATGATGTATGTGTGCAAGTTGCGGTTCTAGATCCAAAGATAAGAGTTGGTGGATACCGAGCTGTCAGGATGGCTACTGTCAGTCACGAGCACCACGCCACGAGCACCAAACCATTTGCTGGATTCCCTTTCCTTCCACCACTATCTCTCGGGTTGTATGCCGGTTACTGCGTTTACTAACTCTTCTTTGAGGTTCACTCCAGTGCGTTTCTGTAGATATAAATCAGAATGTAAAATTAGCAGCCCAATGAAAAAACTTAATCTTTTTACTTCGAAACTGAAACAAGAAAAAATTGAAGGAATGTTCAAAAAATCTTCCATACGCCAAAAGCGTATGGAAACTTAAAATTTTCAGTAGTTCATGGACTCAAAAATTGTCCTCAAATTCAGTCAGTTCAATAATCAACTGATCTGTTCATTCAACTTCATTTGACTTTTTTGCATCAATTTTCTGCTTGAATGTCGAAATGTGTATCAAGATTTATTTTACCTTCGCTCATAGGTCTTACATATAACAGCAGAGTAAATTTAGGGACAGTTATAAAAAAGTAAATAAACTATCATTTTCAAAATTTTCCGGGGTTATTTCATTACCCACCGTCAACTTTAATTTAAATAAATCCAAACAATGCCTTCTTATGTCAAAATTTGAATATCAAAACAGATTTAATCTGTTAATCATCTACAAGTTTTATTTCAAAAAAAATTTTTTATTCAAAAAAACTTTTAGAATTAAATTAATGTCTACAATAAGCACCGCTTATATTTAATAGACGTATATAATCAAAACTCAATATATAATGTCAAATGGAATAAATAAACCAATAGATATAAAAAAGTCATTAAAACTAATAAATAAATATTTAAAGGAGACAAAATTTTTGTTTCTGATCTTACCGTTGAGAACACCAATTGAAAAGGAATTGGTTTCACTATGGTAAGATCAGAAACAAAATTTTGTCCCCTTCAAATATTTATTTATTAATTTTAATTGCCTCTTTTATATTGGTTGGTTTATTTATTCCATTTGACATTGTATATTAAGTTTTGAATATATACGTCTATTAAATTTTCAAAAAACAATTATAATTCTGGTAATCTCTTCATCGGCCCTAAATAATATTCCAAATATCAAAATCAAATAACTATCACTATTTCTCACCTCACACGTGTTTAACAGGATGATTGCTTCAAACAGACTAACTTTAAAATTCAAGATAGTCTATGTTCTTAGCAAAATCACAGAAAAGTGTAAGGTGTTAAAAGGTTATACTTAAATCATTGACATTCCATAATGAGATTTAATAAAGCCTAAATATAATTAAATATTATATATAAAATAAAATAGAAAAAGGCTTTCTACTTGATAGAAGAAATATAACAAAATTTGAATATCAAAACAGATTTAATCTGTTAGTCTTCTACAATTTTAATTTCAAAAAAATTTTTTATTGGAAAAACTTTTAGAATTAAATTAATGTCCAACTTCTTATGTCTTTTTTACGAAATATACCGTTATTTATTGAATATTGATGACTATTGTCAGCTTGATATAAATCCAGTAGATCCCTAAATTTATATAATTTTTCAACAGGTATAACCTTTTCATTGAATTTGAGAGACAAAATTTAAAAAATTTACAGGAAATAATTCTGCTCATTTTAAAAATTGTACTGTACTGCTTAAAACGAAGACAGAAAACAAATTGAAAGAGTTTATTCCTTGAAAGAGGATATTTTGATAATTTTAATACTTAGCAAAATAATACAGAAAAATTTTTTAAATTGAGTCGAAATGTCTCAGAAATATTGTTTCTATTTAAGTAGACATTTCATCACACAACACTTAAAAACTTAAAGGCATCTATTGAAAATACAGAATATTAATCAAAATTACATACTATAGTTAACTTTAGGCGATACAGCTGTTTTAAATTAATCAGCCTAATTATAAGATCCTCACAAAATTTTGCACTCACATGCGTCTTATTATTATACTTTCAAATGCTGAAATTTAGACTTATTCAATCTGTAATATTCAAAATATTGGAAAATATTAAAAAAAAAATTCAAACTTACCCGCAGCATTCAGACTTCAAATATTCCCTGAAAGTGTCAAGATTCCTGCTCTTTCAGTTTGAAAGTTGACGTGTTTAGGACCGGACAGAATTAATTTTGACCTCGGATTCTTCATCAGTAAGTCTCACCTAGAGGTTTAAGACCATTATTAGTTTAAAATTTGAAAGTTACTAACATTTGGGCGGAACAATAGCACGCCTTCTTCTGCCACTAGAGCGCAAAAATGCTCCATATGAATTCAAATAAAGTTTTCAGAAATAGAGCATGTTCCCCAGACCAGCGTTTGAAATTTCCGCCCATCATCATAAGTTCAACTTTTCTGAATGATAGAGACAATCAAGCAAAATGTATCACACACTTTGCTCTAACATTTAATCATGTGACAAACAAAACTAAAATAGAATATTTGAGGTTAACCTAAAACACTTATCAAATCCTATTATGTTTATACGTAACCTAAAAAAAATAACATAAGGAAAGGCATGATCATAGATTCAATTATATCAGAAATATATTGTGTGCATTTCTGTTTAAACAGAAATAGTTTCTAAGTAATTTTGGTTTATTCAGAAAATTTTAAAAAATTTTCTTCTAATTGAATTTTGTAGAGGTTTCACATAATAATTTAATTAATTATTAATAATTTTTTATATGATTGAATATGACCACCTCTTCCCTTATGTACTTTTTCTATGGAAGAACATACAATTTAATAAATATTTTAAGTTAACGCCAAATATTCTGTCACAGTTCTGTTTTCCAAAATGAGAATAAATATATTTATATTTATTTCTCATTTAATAAATTTCGACTGCTGATGGGCAGAAGATTCAAACGCTGTTTTGGATAATGTGCCATATTTTTTTAGATCTTTGTTGAAATTTATGTGGAGAATTTTTCCAACAAAATTTATTATTCGTTAGGTTCATTAAACCAGCTGTATCGCCTAAATTTTCATAGGTAATTTTGCTCAATATCCTTTATTCTCTATAAATTCCTTTATGTTATTAAGTGTTTCGTGATGTTTGATAATTCTATATATCTACGTGAATAGAAGTTTTCAAGATATTTTCATATAATTTCCAAAAATTCTATTATTTTTTTAATTTTGTAGAAGTTTCACAAAATTATTTCATAGTTATCTATCGATTTTATAATTCGGAAAATTTTTTGGAGATTTTTAATCAGAAACAAACAATTGATAATTTCAGAGGTTAAGATGCCCGGACTTTATCTTACGAAAGTAAATGAGAGTAGTGGATGAAAAAGAAACAAAATGAACTAAAATAATAGTATTCAGATTATTATCTAAATACACATCTTAAGCAAATATTAAGTGAATTATGGACATAAAATTTGCTTACGTACGGTGTAATTGATACGCAAAATGCTCACACATTTACTGATAAGCATTGTCCTGCTGATATGAAACTGAAGTGTAATATTTTCATATGTATATAATAAATAAATTTATCCAATTTTTCATCATTTATGCATGTTATTTCACTTCGATATATTTTGAGAGGTTTCTGAGTAAAAAGAAGTTGTATTTCGACAGTTTGAAAATGGTGAAAAGCACTGACGTGAAGTCGAAAGCTCTTCATTTTCCCTGAAAATTTCAAATATGTGTCAATTCTCGAAGAAGCCACATATGATGAAAAAAAACACATAATTCTGTATTCTGTTATCCGAAAGTCAAATAAACATAATTTTTCTAGTTCGAGAACTGTTCTCCTAAATAAACGGGAAATCTCATGAAAATGAAAATTATACGATTGAATGATCTGCATTGTTACATGTTGGCAAGGAAGAGTAGAAAATACATATATTGAACAAACTTCAAATATTTCTTGCTCTAATCTTCAAGAAACTAATTTAAAAAATTCTCGGAATTTATCGTCACAAAATCATGCATGAACCTTCGTGTCGTTATTTCATATCTAAGTACTAAATTTGATGTTGATTGGATTCTTGAAATATTTGAAAAATAAAACTTCAAATGACAATAACTTAGAAATCATTAGGTCGATTCTTTCTATTTTTGAACATAACTGAAACAAACAGACTCCAAACCTACCCTGGACATTTCAGGTCTCTAGGACTTTTCGTTAAGAAATTATCATTTTCACCTCCGGTCGTTCTTCTGAACGACCGATCTTCACAAAATTCGGTTCAAATCTTCATTATTATACATCTTAATACCAAATTTGGTTTTGATCGGATGAGTAATTTCTGAACTACTGGAAAATTAGGAGAAAGTTCCAAATCTGAAGAACTGCTGAACCATTAGACCGATTTTGCCCATTAACAAACTAATCGTGATCTTCAGGTCCGAAACCTTTCTTGAAAATTTAATGTCTATATCTGTTTCTGTTCGAAAGTTACAGTATTTACAGACGCCTGGACGGAACTGGGCAAGCGGACTGAAGAAAATCTTTTGAGACTATTTCAGGCTCAAAATTCGAAAATTATAGACATCCGGGCAAAATTATGTTCCCTAGAACAAGCACGAAAAACTAAAAATTTCAGTAACTCTTATAGAAATAGTATTATAAATCTTCTTTACTTATTATAACGAAATTTTTCCAACGCTTCAATAAGTATATATAACGAAAAGTTTTTTTGCATTTTATTTTGTTTGACATGAAAAATCATAATGCCTTAGTTTCGTAGACATGAAATGATTGCTACAATTATAAAAATATCACATATACATTCAAAGATTTCATTTCTTTAGCAACTGTTTTCAATATTGTAGAGAACATGCCAAATTTACGGGGCATACTGAGATCAAGAATGTTGAAAAGCACTGACGTGAAGTCAGGAGATTTTGCGCGCTTGCAAATTTTGCATTAGCCTTCATACCGTCATTTTACATCTAAGTGTTAAATTTAATCCCAATCGTAGGACTCTTGGCATGGTTTCGGTAGTGTTCAAGGCTGCTCCGCTCACATTTTTTCTTTGTTTTGAATCTTCTTATCATACAATTCTCAGAAAGTTTTGCGAAGAGCATTCGCATTACTATTCTACTTCCAGATACTAAATTTCAGATCGGTTGGATTAGTAGTTTGCAAAATATTGAAAAAAAAAAGGATAACTGAATAACTGCGAAACCATTGGACTGATCTTGCCTAATACGAACTCAGCCGAGTCAGTCAGGTCTCAAGCCTACTTCGAAAGTTTCAAGGCTCTTTCTCTTTTCGTTAGAAAGTTATAGTGTTTAAGGTGGTGCTCAATGCTGATTCGCTCACAATTTTTTTTTAAACTTCTAATCATTTGCTTCTTACAATATTTCGCCTGATCATGCGAGTATTCAAACGTGAATAACTATGATTCTAACGAACGGATTCCGCCCATTAACGAACTGAGCCGTGATATTTAGACCTCAAACCTTCCCTGGAAATTTCCAGTCCTAATCTCTTTCCGTTTGAATGTTATATTGTTTAAGGTAGCGCTCAATACGGATCCGCTCGCAATTTTTTTGAAACTTTTGATTATATGATCCCGACAAAATTTTGCATAAACATGAAAATTATCATTCTACTCCTGATAGAATTTCAGATCGATCGAATTTGTACTCTCGAAAATATTGGTGAAAATATCAAATATTTTCAAATGTAAATAACTCCGAAATTATTGGACATATTTAGCCCATCAACGAATTTAGGTAAGATATTTAGACCCCAATATTCCTTTCAAATGAGGAATTTCATATCGATCCAATTTGCACCTTAGAAAATATTGGAAAAAATATGAAATATTTTCGAACCTGAATAACTGCTAAACTATTGATACGATTCCGCTCATTAACGGAATTAACCGAGACATTCAGACTCCAAACCTTCCCTGGACGTTTCAAGTCTCTATTATTTTCCATTCGAAAGTTATGAAGTTTAAGGTAACGCTCACATTTTCTCTTCTAATCATACGATCCCAGAAAAATTCGAATTATTACTAAGAGTAATAAGTACTAATTTTCACAGAGGCAATTATTTGTGACATTAATAGTAGCAAATAAATTTCTCGCATACAATGGAGTAAGATTGTCGTTTTTATTTTCAACCGATATGGACAAACGGATCCCACGTCTGAAGTGCGTATGATTCTGATTGCTGAAATGAAAACAATGCAGAGCCTCGTTTCGAACGAAACATCCCCGATTAGCTACTGCCATTGAGATAGAACAGTCGTTTATTCGTCATCGCATCGGGCTGAAGTTTTGATTCTTCCACTGCTCCACTGGACATTCGTGCTCCTCTAGATTAACATTGAATTTCCTATGTTTCCGACTGTCTTTTCCATAGTTGCATATTCTAAACGCTCTACTACCAGTGATTTAATATCAGTACGAGCGCGGTGCTATTTGATCGTAATTAACTTAATGAATAATTTGACACTAAGATTTTACCTAGGGGCGATTTCTATCCATGTGATGCACAGCTGCAGAACCACCAATTTTTTCTTACAAAACCGGTAATTTTTCTGGGAAACATTAAAAAATTTATATGTATGTGCATGTATATTCTCAAAATATTTCAGAAATTGCCTGTAACCTTGTATGCATGGCAACATTAGCCCCTTTAGGATCTCGTAGACCGGTAGACCAATACAATATTCAATATGTTTACTTATCTGTAGAGCTTATGAACAACCTGCCATTCCCCGTTCACATCTTCGCTTGAAATCTTAATATACGGTTGCTTATGGAATATTTGAGCTGTAGCGCATTAACGTTTCGTTCTGAAATGAGTTTTGATTTCTGAGCGTGTTGCCCAGAACTTTAGTTGTTAATGTAACTTTAGTTTATTAGATTAGACCAGGACATTTTGAACTTTCTATAAATGAAATAGAAAAAGGCTTTTTACTTGATAGAAGAAATATAACAAATTTTGAATATCAAAACAGATTTAATCTGTTAGTCTTCTACAATTTTAATTTCAAAAAATTTTTAATCAAATTCAGAATTAAATTAATGTCTACAATAAGCACCGCTTATATTTAATAGACGTATATATTCAAAACTCAATATACAATGTCAAATGGAATAAATAAACCAACCAATATAAAAAAGGCAATTAAAATTAATAAATGAATATTTGAAGGAGACAAAATTTTGTTTCTGATCTTACCATAGTGAAACTAATTCCTTTTCAAAAACATAAAACACAACTTGAGGATTTCTCAAAAAATATAATTTATTTGAAATATTTAATATATTTAAATATTCAAATAAGTAAATTAAAAAATCTCTCAAAACATGTAATATATCTTCAAAAAACAATTAGAATACGGATAATCTTTTCATTGGCCCTAGATAATATTCAAATATCAAAACCAACTAACCATCACTGTATCATACCTTGGAATTTAACACGTGACTTGTTTGAAACAGACTAACTTTAAAAATCCAGGTAGTCAATTCGTCACAAAATCACAGAAAACTGTAAGGCATTTTATGGTCTTCTTCACACCATTGACATTCCATAATGAGAATTATTCAAGCCTAAATATAATTATATATTATGTATAAAATAAAATAGAAAAAGCGGTGCTCAATGTAGACATTAATTTAATTCTAAAAGTTTTTTAAATAAAAATTTTTTTGAAATTAAAATTGTAGAAGACTAACAGATTAAATCTGTTTTGATATTCAAATTCTATAAATGAGTGTTGATGAAGATTTAATTTATAATATAATATTATTGATGTTGAAAATTCTCACGTGTATTCAATTAGTGAAAGACTACCGTTGAAAGAAAGAGGTTGTATAATAAAGTGGATTTGTGAGAAAAAAGAAGACGTTGTTTTATATTACCTGTATACTTAATGGTGGAAAATTGGGGTCACAGACGGGCGTTACTGACAGAATAAAAAAAAATGATAATTCAAAAACTCATATACAAAATAAAATGAAATTTGCATCATTAGGAAGTGCCGAAATTATAATTTCTTAGAACATCAAATGAAAATAATTTCCTACAACTTGGTATATACAATTTTTGTTATTATTCATATAATATTTTTCATTCAATAGATCCAGTAAGCTATAGTTTCATTAAGAAATAAAAATATCAAAGATGTATTTATTATCTGAAACCAAATAGATATAAACATTATTATAAAAATTATTTTTTCTGCATCCAAGAAACCATTATTACGTTGGGAAAAATAATTATCATTAAACAAAGGAAAAAAAACCGTATAAAATAATATATTTGAATACAGTGGAATCGTATAGAATTAGTTTCATCTGTGAAAATAAGACTTCGTTATTTATATATTAATAACTTTATTCAAATATCTTAGTCACATAATATAATATAAATTGAAAGTCACTTTGTAGGGTTTCTTCAAATATTTCAGACAATAACTGGATCAATTCTCCGAAACATCTACAAATTCAATTTCACATAAATTAATTCGGCTGATCTATACCAAAAATCATTGATAAGGGGTATTAGCTATGGTACTAGAAAGTTCTAGAAATCGAGACAGTGTAACATACATCTGTATAACAATTCTATACTCAAACAAACTCGACAAGCTTTTGTTGATCACAGAGTTAAATTGCAGACATGCGCAAAATTTTAACTGATTGGTTTTCGTCAGTTAGTGATTCCAAATCTGTCAAGTATGTATATTAGCTATACACAGAGGTAATAAGGTATTAAGAATAAACTAGCACCATCTCAAGTATGCAAAATACATACAAGACATACCTTTGTGGGTTAATTCAACTAAGTTTGAGTAAGTTGAGTTTGAGTATAGAATTTTTATACAGATGTATGTTACACTGGCTCGATTTCTAGAACTTTCTATTACCATAACTCATACCCATTATTAATGATTTACAAATTTATTCTGAAAAATCTTTCAAAAATTCTTTAAAAATTAAATTAAATATATTAGTAACACTGTTTCACTTTATAGACATATATAATTATAAGGGGACGTTAACCAATAAAGAATCAAAAGAAAATGAAAAATGTTGATCGTGATCATCCAGCAAACATCATCCAAGACAGTCTGTTTCGATATGATATTCAGAAATAAGAAATTCCATTACCAGAACTCCAATAATTCTCAATTTATATATGTTTATATTAATTATAATTTGTATTTTCACACATGTGCGAAACAATTTTTAGATATTGAGTCTATGATCGTATATTCTATTCAACTTTTTTCTGTGGAATAGACTAGTTTTATAAATGGTGCTCAGCTAGCTGAACACATTTTTTGCCTATTATTTCAGTATTTTGACATAACAGGTAATTTCAAATCAATTAATCACAATGATTAATTACGATAAATTTGTGGACTGTATCTTTGTTGAGTAGAGGTGATTTATATTTTCAAAGAACACTTTATGTGCAGTGGTTCCAACTTCCTCTATCTAATAATGATAAACCACAACGACGATGAGGAATTGAAGTTAAACACTTATAACAAAAAAAAACGATTATATTGGTTTGACTGTATATGATACCAAGTTAAAGTAATGACATTTACACTATGAACAAATGCAAGGTGGATTACTACGTTTGTAGCAATCGCGATAACCATGTACAATATACAAACGACAATTTGACTATTACGAGCATAATAATGAATAATGTAGCAGAACTACATACGACAAGTTTGACTACCCGAACGATAATGCATTATGTAGCACAATCTACATACGATAAGTTTGACTATTACTGGAATAATAATAATACTCTACTTGAATTACAGGGTATAATTTCAACATTGGAGTAGGGGAGGATTCATTTATTTCATCAAGACAAAAAGGAGGGAAATCATTAAAGTTGAGTGGAAATAATATTTGTGGGCTGTGAACACCCAATGGAAGATTCTTATTGGTAACATTTCTCTCGTAATGGGAATTTTGGGATGGAACATTTCGAATATCTGCTGACAAATAAAGAGAATATAATTTACACTGCGTTGAATATAACTTAACACTAAGCACTAAATATATCAAGAGCATTCAAATCTTTACATATTTTCCAAGTGTCATATATAATCATAGAGAACAAATAATCTCAAGTATTACAAGTAATAATTCTTCGAAGTTAATATGGATTAGCAACAAGTCGATTGGAAATATCAACATGAAAGATTCAAGTACTTTCACGGCCACCTGAATAACAACAATAATGACTTATATATAACGAAGGCAGGATTGTCTTCTAATTGATGTATAATAACAAATGCTATATATTTTTCAAAAAAGGAAAAAAAGGGCTTTTTTAAATTCTATGTAGAGGAGTTTTTGGTAATGGAATATGTTCTTTTTTTAATATCTAATCGAAACAGGCTGTCTTAGATAATGTTTGCTGAATAATCACGATGAATATTTTATATTTTCTTTTGACTCTTCATTCAACTGACGCACATATGTGTTGATGGTTCTGTATATGTATAAAATGAAACTATAGCCCGTCTAGAAAGTATCCGGAATTTATTATTTTTCATAATCTTAATATACTTCTTTTGTGTAACATTATAAGACAAAAGAAATGTATAGAAGAGGCTGTGCAGATTGTCGGCTATTGTCAAAGTCGCATGGCAACACTATTTATAAAATATTGTTGATTGTCAACAGATATACAATTTATGAAATAATGTCGCAACAAGAAAAAGTGAAACAGGTAGAATATTTGTATAGAAAAGGTTTTCGAAACGTTAAAAAATTAGTGCAGTGGACTGAACTGGTGAAAAGTGCTGTATATGAGACAATAAAGAGGATGAAAATGGCATGGATATGAGGCATAGATCAGTTTCAGGAAGACCGCGTAAGATTGAAGGAAACAATTTGAATGCTTTATTGGCCTTAGGACGACACAATCCGCGCCTGGAGTTTCGCAAATTGGCTATTTGATTGATTGGAAATCAACGAAATATGAAAGTATGTCCAGAAACCGTCCGTATGTCACTGAAAAGACAAGGCTACATATCAAGAAAACCAAAAAAATCCTTATAATGACACTTCTACAAAAGGAACGAAGATAGAATTTTGTCATCGTTTTCAAGAAGATTATTTTAATAATGTCTTTATGTCTGATGAAAGTTGTTTCCAACTTAGTGGAAATCACTTAAAAATCCCATCAAAACAACCTGTTACCGCCAAAATTTCCAAATTTCCCATCAAAATAATGGTTTGGGGAGCAATATTTCAGCGTGGTGTCACGCCTTTCTGTATAGTTGATGGTACCATTAATTGTGAAAAATATTGTGACATTCTAAACTAATTCTTCCTTGAAACGGCGCATGCTTTATATCGGCAGGGGTGGCGTTTTCAGCAGAATAATGCAAGATGCCATACTTTAGCCTGTACTCAAGCTTGGATGCAAGAACACCAAGTGACAACCATTTGATGGCCAGCAGCTTCACCAGATCTTAGTCCCATTAAAAACATATGGGGACTAATGAAGATTGAAGTTGAAAGAGCAGCGTCACGAAATAAAGATGATTTAATTCGGTCAGTTTTACAGTCCTGGACTACCATCACCGAAAATTATGTAGGTGATCTAGTTTCGGCTATACCTCGACGTTTAGTCTAGTGCTTACAGTGAAATGGAGGTTGTATAAGTAAATAGGATGAATATTTTATTATAATTTTCTAATTCAAGAATCACAAATATATACTGAATAATTACAACTGAGACGCTGCCGGCTTCTCTCGCTGAGGCTATCGCTGCGAGAGGAATCGACCCACTAATCTCTAGATGGATACAGGCAATGCTATGCGGCAGAACAATAACGACCTCATACCGGGCTGAGGTCTTCGAGTTCAAGGCTGCGAAGGGCTGTCCGCAGGGAGGTATTCTCTCACCCTTACTGTGGACCCTTCTCGTTGATGACCTGCTAGCGATTATTTCGCTGTGGGGAGTCGACGTTCAAGCATTTGCTGATGACCTGGCAATCATAGTGAAAGGTAAATCGGAGGTGACGATATCGGCCGTCCTTCAAGAGATACTGAATACTATTGACAAATGGTGTACAAGAGAAGACATGTTTCTTAACCCGCAAAAGGTAGTTATAGTACCATTCACTAAAAAACGGAAGTTGAATGTTTTAGAACCGCCGACTATCCGTGGTGAAATAATACAATTCTCATTTGAGGCAAAATTCCTGGGAATAGTCCTGGACAAGACCCTCACCTGGAATGCACACCTGGATAAAGTGTGTCATAAAGCCAGAATGGGTTTCTGGACTTGCAGGCGGATCTGTGATAAAACCTGGGGCCTAAAGCCCAGGCAGATGTACTGGCTATACACTATGGTAATTAGACCACCGATAGTGTATGGCGCTGTAGCGTGGTGGAAGAAAGGTCAACAAACGGTTGGCGAACAAAAGCTCACCCGACTACAGAGACAGGCTTGCCTTGCAATTACAGGTGCGTTTCGCACCACACCCACGGCAGCCATGGAGGTCCTACTAAATCTACCACCCCTGCACCTACTTGTGCAGAGGGAGGCGGAACGGACCACATACAAACTATATCAACTGGCGATTGACAGGCCAGAGGCAATAGTGATGGTAGGCTCAGGACTACTGGACGAGCTTTTAACGAACAGTAACCTATCGATGCCCTCGGATCTAATGTTAAAAATCACGAGCCAGGAACGGAATTTCAATGCAATCGTCACCAGCCGGGACGAATGGATATTTGCCATTGAGACCGCGGCGGAACTGCTGATAAAACGGCAAATCCACCACGGTAAAATCAAAATATTTACTGAAAGTCAGTCAGTACTAAAAGCTCTGGAATCCAGCTGTTTTACATCCAATACAGTCTGGAGTTGCCGCACGACTTTAAACAGGCTCGGTATGTATAACGGAGTCACTCTGGTTTGGATACCGAGCCACTCAAACTATTTGGGTAACGAGGAGGCGGATCGGCTGGCATTTGCTGGAGCTGCGCTGCCTCTGGTAGGACCGAAACCATTGCTGGGAATACCACATGACGTGGCTAACGAGGCGATAACTGGCAGAATGAACTCAAGTCTAGAGTCTTTCTGGCAGAGCCATTCTGGCCTGAAACATTCGAAGTTGTTCCTTGAAACAGCTTCGAACAAAAAGATGGCGAACCTAGCGCTAAGTTTGGATAGGGCCAAGCTAAGAACACTTGTCAGAATTATGACAGGTCACTGCAGACTGAAAGCGCATTTGCACAAAATCGGTCTGGCTGAAGACAATGAATGCAGGCTGTGTCTTGAGGACACTGAAACAGCCATGCACATCGTATCAGAGTGCCCAGCAGTGAGTCGCATCAGATTCGAGGTCTTTGGCCAGGCTTTTATAGCCCACAGAGAACTGAAAAAATTACCCCTGAACGAGATTATCGGTTTTATCCAAAAACTGTATCTCGTCGGGG